>OV050031.1:137529016-138063473 GCA_920105625.2 Clusia tigrina
TATATATATATATATATATATATATATATATATATATATATATATATATATATATATATGTATATATATGTATATATATATATATATATATATATATATATATATATATATATATATATATATATATATATATATGTATATATATATATATATATATATATATATATATATATATATATATATGTATATATATATATATATATATATATATATATATATGTATATATATATATGTATATATATATATGTATATATATATATATATGTATGTATATGTATATATATATATGTATATATATATATGTATATATATATATATATATATATATATATATATATATATATATATATATATATATGTATATATATGTATATATATATATATATGTATATATATGTATATATATGTATATATATATATATATATATATATATATATATATATATATATATATATATATATATATATATATATATATATATGTATATATATGTATATATATGTATATATATGTATATATATATATATATATATATATATATATATATGTATATATATGTATATATATGTATATATATGTATATATATATATATATATATATATATATATATATATATATATATATATATATATATATATATATATATGTATATATATGTATATATATATATGTATATATATATATATATATATATATATATATATATATATATATATATATATATATATATATATATATGTATATATATATATATATATATATATATATATATATATATATATATATATATATATATATATATTTTATTTTTTTTTGTAAGTGCCAGTCTGCCTTATCAATAATTAATTTGGATCTAGTTTTGATATAACAAAGATGTGGTAAGTTCAGGGAGGTAACAATGGGAAAATGGTCATCTCTATGATTGAATCTTTGAAGAGGAGGGATGTAGCACGTGACAATGGACATATTAAAGCCAATATCTATTTCAACTACTAAGGATGAAATATGGGACGAAATGGTAATTTCTTTATGGTTTTGGCATTTTTTTACAAAAAGGACGATCCATTGCCTATACGTAGTATTTTGGTGTTTGTTATAGTAACCAATATATTTGTGAAGGCTATTCTATTTGTAGGAAGGTGAGATCCTTGTAAAGCAATAATTTCAGGAGAAAATTCTTTGATGAGGATGATGAGATTAGAGCAATTATTAAAGAGACCATTTAGGATCCACTGTAATATTTTCATATTCTATTATATTATTTGACTTGTGACTTGTCAATTTGTGGTTACGGTTCTAGCTCCTCTGCTATCCTTGAGTCGAAAATGAAACATTGATGAAACTTCAAATGGCTCTAGCTTCTATACAGTGCCTCCTACACCTATCAGAGTTTGCAAATTTCAAAAGCTTTTATCTTATTACTGGAATACTCGTGCCTTTTGTCAATTTGAGGTACCGGTTATAGCTCTGTTACTCTTGAGACCAAAATGAAATATTGATAAAACTGTTGGTAAGTAAGTGAAGAATGGAGATAAGGTGTTTAATTGCGAAAGTTATTTATTATAGAATTTGGTGTAGAGTCATCGACTGCAATGATTCTCGTAAAGTATTTTTTAAATTTGATGTTTATTTTTGTGTGTGTTTGTTAGAATGATTTTCTTCTGTTTTGCTGTTGGATATGTTCAGTCAAAAACTGTTGGAGTTAGGGTTCTGCTTTTCGGTTTCAGCATTTTTTTATGTTTGTCTGTGGTTTTGTTGGAAGCGTCTCTTAGTATGTTGGCTTATAAAGGAGAGCATTCATTTAGGGATGGAGGAATTTGCATTTTATGTATATTTCTGCTTCGCGAATGGAACACTTGTTGTCGGTTTGAATGGTGATTATTTGTTTCATTTGCACGAACTTTGAGCAGAACTTGCTGGAAGCGGAATGGCTTCCTACACAATTTACGCAGAGTTCGATAGCAAGGTAAAGTCGAATGATGAGGAAGTGCACACGTGTCACATACAGGGGTCTTATTGCAGCGTTTTATTGTGTGTCCGAGAATTTGATAATTTCTGATTCTCATGAGATTTGAGTAGTATGGTCTAACCCTGGTTGTATACCACGAAGCCTCCATTTTTTTCGGTAGGTGGTATAAATCGACTAGCACGCTAGCGATCGGTTTACCATCAACATCTTTTGGAAACTTATAAACCGCCGCAACGCACTGTTCTTTTAGATTTTCAATAATCAATAGTTCTGTGGGAAATTGTTCAAGCATGGAGCGTATGTCGTGCCTTTCGAAGAATTCAGGTTTTTGTGAAGCTCAATTTTGACATTGCAAATTCCAATTAGCTGTTTAATAGTTAAACATTTCTTTGCTATGTTGTTCTTTTTTACTAGCAACAATAAACGACCATCTCTCAAATCCGTGACTATTGTAATTTCTGAACTGATGTTTTTGAGCACTTTGTGGACAGCAAAACAAGAGAATTTGTTTAATGATTTGCTGGAGTCAATTGCACTTACCACTAGGTATTTTGGATTGTCTTTTTGGATTGTTGGTAAATTTTGAAATACATCTTAAATACCTGTTGGAATTTTCCTATTATTCCCTAGATGGGATCCCGAGAGGGACATTATTTTTGTTCTAAATACTTTCAGATGAGTACTCACGCTTGGGATAACTGTTTAGTAAAATAAAAACAACAAAATATAGAAGCAAACGGTAACTTGTTTACAACAACTGAGTCTACTACAAACACAACTTTACTCGTCCAGTAGCAAACTTTGACTGAATTTTTAGAAAAATTTATTTACATTGTAACTATTTAAAATATTTAAAAACTAACGTACAATTTGTATCTAATTTTGTATTAACAAGTAATTTTATTAATGCTCTGCACAATACATGCAAGAAGTTGGTTACTATATGAGATGGTTCGGCTTTTTACGTTTAAGCCGTTTCTTCCATTCGCTTGGATCAGTAAGGTCTGAAGCTTCGCTGTTCACATGGTTATATAGTCTTTCCATGTGGGACTTGACATATTTTTGTATTGTAGCAGCAACTGACTTCGGATATACCACGGTACATTTACGGCACATCTTAGTACTTTATTTTAGAATCTTTGGATCTGCATTGTATTGCAGGAGCTTCAGCAACCCCATAGTTGAATTTCATACGTCCATACCGGTTTAAACATTTGCTTATATAAGATAACTTTGTTACATGTGGATAACGCAGATCGTTTGCCCATGAGCCAATACATATTTCTGAATTTAAAATCAAGTTCTTTTTGTTTCTTTTTGACGCGAGCGTTCTATCTAAGCTTAGTATCCAGTGTCATACCTAAGTAATGAGCGATGTACCTAAGTATTGTATGGGATTTGTATGACGTTTATATATAATAGAAGATATCGGGATCTATTGTATGTGAAGTCTATATGGATCGATTTAGTTTCGTTCAGCTTAATTCGCCATATGGCTTACTCTCAAAGATTTTATTTAGAAATGTTGCAGCTTTGCGATACTCGTGTCACTGATTTTTCCACCGATAGAATGGCTGTGTCGTCTACAAATGTTGCTGTGACGCAGTTTTCGTTCTTAGGCAAGTCACATGTAAAGAGAAGGTACAGGATGGGTCCCAACACACTACCTTGAGGGACACTAGCTTTTATATCCTTGAGATCATAGTATGTGGTTACCTGTTTGATTCGAAAAAAGCTATCTGATAGATATGATTTTAGTATGTGATGGTAATTGAGCGTTAATTTATTGAGGAGCCCGCCATGGTAATTGAGCGTTAATTTATTGAAGAGCCCGCCATGGCATACTTTATAGAAAGCTTTTGACACATCAAGAAAAACAGCGGAACCACCTTTTTTTCTTCGTAGGCGTTTTCAATATCTTGATATTCTGTGGACTTGATCAATGGCTGAGTGTTTCGTGCGGAAACGAAATTGGGCGCAGGTATTATTTATCTCTTCTCAATTATGTGGTTGAAACCTTTAACAAGAGCTTTTCCATAAGTTTTAAAATTATGGGCAGTAGAGATATTGCCCGATATAATGTTACATCGTGCGCTGGCTTCCCTGACTTGTTGAACATGATTACCTCGACATATTTCTAGTAGATAGAAACTTGTTCCAATCTGCAAGTGTAGAATTCATAATTTCTGTTATTTTAGATATTACATTTTGAAAGCTGTTTTAATATTTCGCTAGTGATTAATTCGAATCCTGTCAACTTCTTAGCCTTTAATTTTCTTATATCTGTTCGTAGCTCATTGTCTCTATCCGGAGGGATTTCGACATCTTTATCATGGTGGAGAGATTTCATTTCCGCTACTCTCGTTGTGTTATTCGGCTTGAAGATACTTTCAAGGTACTCCGAGAAAGCTGCAGATATTTCTATGTTGCTTTTGGCTCATGTGTTGTCGGCTTTTTTGATTGGGGGAATTGAACGGTTAGTTGTGAAAAATTGTTTGTACACTTCCAAAGCGAGCAGTCAGTGTTACGTGTATTTAATACTTCACTTAGGTATTTGCTAAGAGAATTATTTTGGAACGCTTGTATTTTACTGGTAAGGTCTTTTGATATTTTATTAAGCCAGCTTTTGTCAGATGGAGCCCTTGTTTGTTGCCACCGTCGACGTATTCTGCGTTTTTCTGTAATCATTTATTTTATTTCTTTTGTATACTTGTGACCTGCTGTGACTTTCTTTTGACTGCTACAAGAGGTATAGCATTTGACTAAATCAGAATTTAGTCGTCTAGTTCCGCAGCACAGATTATTTCTTCGTGGTGGTCGGCATCATTGGACAGGATTTTATTAATGTGTTCCCAATCAGTGTATTTATTTGCTAGCGTTAGTGGTGGTTCCTTAATCACTATATTTTCATGTATCGTTAATTAGACAGGAGAATGGTCAGAATTCATATCTAACCCGTTTTCTATACACAGGTAATTGGATGAAATCTTTGTGGCGATAAAGAAGTCAATGAGATCAGGAGTTTTTTGTGGATCTGTTGGCCATTAAATCGGTGTCAAATTAGAAAATGAGATGCATCCTGTCTTTTGCAATGCTTTATACAATTCTCTACTTATTGTAGTGATAACCCACGTTTCTCTTCCAGAGAGCTTGGCGTCGAGGATGATTCCCAAGTATTCCCCTCTAGACAAGATTTAGGGTAGTACCACCTACCGATGGTACATTGAATACTGGTATCTTGTATTTCCTAGTAAACAAACCGAGATCAGTGTGATTAGGTTTCACCCCAAGACTCATTCGTTTTGCCCATCCCTCCAAATTACTAAGTCAGAGTTCATCAGTTCTCTGATTGTGTGAATAAATTTTCCGTTACTATGATTACAGCGTCATCTGCATAAGCAACAACTTTTATTCTAGTTCTTTCTAACTTGGTGAGAATTTCGTTAATAACAAGTTTCCGCAGAATCGGTGATAAAACACCTTTGATAATTACACTCTCTTTACACACCACAACACAATCATGTACAACATACCAATTAAGTAAAAATAAATCCGTCTAACTTTTAACCACAAGGCCGACGCACGCATTTTTTGATATTAATAAAGGCACAGCCCATACAAATTTTGTGAGATTTTTTCGCAAATTAGTTTTACAGTGCGGTTGGGGAAAACTCTTCTCACACACTACATATTTTGGCGCCCGACCAGGGATAGTGCTTTTAAGTAAAATATAATCGTTGTTATCCAATGTACATTCCCATAAGGTCGTGTCATTTGTCGATGCACTGACTCGTTGCATATACAAGTACTCACTATCGTTCCACAGCCGTTCGTTCACTTTTCATCGTTCCAAAAACACATAATATTTTTGGTGGCCGCTGCTGTATAGCTTAAATTATTTGAAACAATTTTTGTTGTTTTGAATCCCGCTGCTGGTTGCGCTACAATTAATTGGTCAAGCGTAGTATACGAAAATAATTGAATTAAATGATCCTGATTTTTTCGTTTTCCAATGTCTAGAGGAATTGAAAAAACAACAGGCTAATATTAAAAAGAATATTTCTCGCATTAAAGGTACTTTCAATAGCTGAATATAAATGTCGTTTAGGGATTGTTGATTCATATTTCAAGTAACTCCTGTCAATACAAACGGACATAAGAAAACTGGATTCTGACAATGGCTGTTGTGGATATTTGGAAGATCTATACATCACAACAAATATGATCATTCAATCGCAACTAGCTAAAGATCACAATGCTACGATCTCAGATAGCACATACGTCATGCAGTTATGGTCCAAATTACCTCAGTTTAAACTTCCTTCCTTCAACGACAAGTATTCTGAATATCGAATATCGAAATTTTATAACATCGTTTAACCAAACAATTGATTGCGAGTTTAGTTTGTCAAACATCGAAATATATAATCATCTGCGCAACTATCTCCAAGGTCCGGCTTTAGAAACCATTGATGCATGTCAAGTTACCAATGAAAATTATTCCAAGGCGTTGGAAAGACTCAAGGCTCGTTATGACAATACCAACACTTATATTTTTAGAAAATATTTCGTCATTACTTGATCAGTTTCCAAATCCAATATTCTGACTTCAGTTGAAACCGTCCCGTTAAAACCTTGGCAGGTCTATTGGTACGTTCTACACTCGTCGTTCAGGTCCGGTTGAGATAACTCCCGTTTAACATTCGTCCTGGCATTGTACGTAAGTGCCCATAAGGCCTTCCGTCATCCCTCGCGTGACTTCCCTACTTAGCATAGACAACCACGGGGATTTAAATGGATGACTGAATACACGATTGCAGATAGCGGCCCATAGCGGGGACCCAATAAACATGATATACCACCACCCAATACATTAATAGGAAAAGCAGAAGAGAAGAGTGCTGTTTTATACAGTGCCTTGGTTGAGAGGACTAATAAAACAGCTCACTCGCCAGAACATCAATCACGGGAAAACATAAACAAAGATAGAATAAACGAACCCAGCATTTTAGCGACGACGCCTTTTGCTACACAAAGCAAATGTCAGGCAAATGTAAACTGCTCGCCTCGGCTAGAGGAAATTTATAAGATGAGAGCGCTAGAAGAGGACACGCAGGAAAAATGTAAAACTGTACTCTGAAAAATGAAACAAGTTATTAGACGATCGGGAAACATCAGCCACGAAATCCAAGATGGAGCCGAAGAACTGTGTGAACTAATGGATGTAATTGCGTACTATAGAAAGGGCCGGAAAGGAAATGAGAAAGAAACGATTGAGACCACAATGATGGAAAAAACCAATAAGCAGAAGAAAGCAGTTGGCGATAACACACCACTGACTGGACGAGAAAAAGGGCTGCCACAAGTAAAGCTGCGCCCGACACAAATAAAAAAGCAAGTGAAAATTTGACTTACAGTGTACAGACAAGCTTAGATGCCGACCCCGACAAAAGGCAAAGGGGAACACTAAAGTGCAATCCATCAAAACTTAGGCAGAACTATTTTTTAGTACTATTGTCATAGTCTCCAGCACATTCAGCGAGACGAGTGGCGCGAAAGAGATTGTTAAAGACTCAATGGGGTTTAAAAAACAAGCATTCGAAACGTTAATGCTTAAAACTGGAAGAAACGGCAAAAGGAAAGCTGCCTATTGGTGGTCAGCTGAAATAAGTACTCTAAGAGCAAACTGCATCCGCCGCCGAAGAAAATACACGAGAGCGAGACGACACGGAAACTTCATCGGCCAGGCCGAAGAATACAAACAAGTCAAGAAAAATCTCAAGCTAGAGATAATTTTAAGCAAGAAAAGAAAATGGGAGGAGCTTTGCAGCGACATTAACAAAAACCCATGGGGTTTTGGTTACACACTCGTTACACAGAAACTCTGTGGAAAGCCCCCCACAGTTAATTAGCCAGAATAAAAGATGGAACACATGGGGTCCATAATATTGTGTGTGCAGAATATGGAGATCACCACAATTAACCAAAAATCATTATTAGGTTCCTATTAAAGATTTATCAACGAAATTTCACAGGAAGGTTGCAGGTACTAACATTGAACATCAACAAAAAAATGGACGTATTATTTTTACACTTACGCCCACTATTGACATATTATAACTTACAACCTATACAATATTTTTGGACGAAATTTTATATTAGTAAGTATATGGACCCTACAAGATTCGGGGTCGATCAGATAAAGGATACGCCTCCCTCCCATATAATGAACTATGGGGACCCCACCTAATAGCATTTACCCTATCTATGCTTCTAGTGATGATATATTGAGAGAAAACAGCCTCTTTCCAACGCACGGAATTAGACGCGGAGAATCAAACACGCGTGGAACTGACGACTCGTCAGAACTCTTAACTGAGCGAGACTAATCAAGGCAGCAAACAGCATGAAGCATGAAGGACGGTATCCCCTCCGAGATACTTCGCATTCTCGCAAACGAACGCCCACAGCTGCTATTAAAAATGTACAACGCCTTCCCAGAAGTGTGGAATATTCAAAAGTTGGTACTCATCAGCAAGGGAAAAGGTGACCCAGAAGAACCATCTTCACATTGCCCACTGTGTATGTTAGATACAGCAGGAAAGCTCTTGGAAAAGCTAATAAAGCTGAGATTATCCCAAGCAAGAGAAAATGCCGGTGGGTTATCAGACAGACAGTATGGTTTCCGACCTCGAAGATCCACAATCAACGCAGTAGAAGACGTCATAAAAGCAGTACGAAATGCGCATACCGGAAGTTGCAGAACCAAAGAGATAGTTCTTGGGCGAATTACCGGAAAGTTCTAAGTAGAGTCCAAAAAACAGCCGCGCTACGGGTACCCTCTTCGTTCCGGACCTCTCGCAAGCGGAGGTTCTGGTAATTAGTGGAACGATATCTATCGACCTTTTAGTTTTGGAACGCAGAGAAATATGGATACACAAAAACGAAGGGGAGAGACAATTGTTAAAACAAGATGTAAGAACCCATACCATACAAAGATGGCAAGAAAGATGGCGAAACGAACGATACGGTGACGTATATGCAAGCTGAGATGCTAATGACGCTGAAACGCCAATGATGCGGAGCGTAACTTTTTCAAGTGCAAAAAATGGACAGAGAAAAGATGTGAACTCGAAAGACGTACCGGTTCATAAACAGCTGAAAACATCGTTGAAAAAATGCTAACATGCGAAGAAAACTGCAACTTAATTTCCCGATACGTAGAAGGGGTCCTGCGAGCCAAGAGAGATCTCGATGCCCAGCAAGAGATTCATAACTAGAAGGAATATAAAGCGGAGGCTTAGACGTATGCTATAAAGAGGACGACGACAGGGCAGATAGCCAAAGAGAAGGGAATACCCTCTGAAGTAATACCGAAACAGTCTTCCAGGGCAGATAAAATTCCCGAAGAGAGGTGTTTTTGGATAGGTAGCCATGGAAGAATCTGACACACCAGCACGGTGACGACCTTACTGATGGTGCATAAATCATTTTCACCTGAACTCAACGCAAAAAAGTTGTCTTTGGGAAATGAGAGCCAAATTTCACAAGCTATGCTGATTTATTTAGTATTGCAGAAAGCAGACGAAGAGACTCAATGGAAATAGAAGGTGTCATTGAATTTCAAATCACTACCAATTTGGGATGATTGATCCAACGTTTTGGAAAAGCATTATCAATATTTGGATTCGATTGACAACGCTCGTCTTCAACACCCGTACAGCACAATGCTGTTAAATTGAACATAACAAAGATTCAGCATAGGAGTTATTCAGTTTCTTGTTCGAACTCTACATTTTCGTAATGTTCGAGTAACAAACACAAGATACACAACTGTAATGGCTTGAAGATTCTTCATGTGGCACAACGTTTTGACCATGCAAAGAAGACGGGTCTTTGCATTAATTGCTTGTCGAAGGGACATCAACTCACAAGTTTCCCATCATCACAAAGGTGCAGGGTTTGCTCGCGACAACATCACAGATACCTTCATCGCGGAACTGCATCAAATTCTTCAACCTCAGTGTTGCTTCTGTCGTTCATACGCACATGAACAACTCATCGTTGGACCGCATCACCCTCGTTACTGCTATGGTTTTAGTCCATGACTCATCAGGTGCTTATCGACTGGGCAGAGCATTGTTGGATACCTGCTCACAAGTGAATTTTATAAGGGATGAATTCGCACAAAAATTGCTGCTTCCACGAATCAAACACAACATTGAAATTCAAAGCATTGGTAAGTCATCAACAAATACTAAATAGAAGACTCCAACCAATATAAAATCGCAAGCAACAAGATTCGAACTACCCCTCATTGCATAACAACTATCATGTCGCTTCTCAGCCGGAATCGGATATTGATATTTCTTCATGGGATATCCAACCAAATACAGTGTTTGCCGATGACCAATTCAACAAATCAAATAAAATTGATTTGTGGTTAGGAACAGAGAGTTTTTCAGTCTACTTTCTGTTCGCCAAATTAAATTAGGAGACGATTTACCAATTCTGTTAGGTCGCTACCAAACGACCCCTAACATGTTCAATACTACATCCCTGGTGGCATGTGATGATTCATTAGGTGCAAAATTGAAACGGTTATGGAAGCTTGTAGAAATTGCTACATTAGAGGATGTGTGGACCCGGGGCAACACAGTTGTGAACATTTCAACACTGAGACTTCTCCTCGGAATCCTAGCGGTTAAATAGTTCTCAAACTGCAATTCAAAGACTATCCTGTCTGCTTGGGAAATTCAGACAGGACAGCCTTGCGAAGGTTCAACTCACAAGAAAGGCGCTTGTTACGCTCTCCTAATCTCAGGTTGCAGTACGTCACATTCATGGATTTTTTTTTTTTTAAATTCAACATACATTTATTTATTGTTTTTTTTTCAATTGAAAACCAACTATAACTTTTCAAAGCTTACAACCATCTAATAAATAAATTGATGCTCCGCGTCAGTGCTTGGAGCAATTTTAGTTTTACAATTATATATTATTATTTTAAACAAGTGATATTTTAAGACGACATGTATACATCCCTTGAAGCTGATTTCAACCGGTGATATATTCAGGTCGCGGTGAATATTTTTATTTCTGACGAACCATGGAACGCCGCTGATCGTTCTCATAATTTTGGAAGGAGCTCTTTGAATTATTTATAAATTTGATGCACTAGTAGTGCCCCAAAACACAGTAAGTCCAAAATGGCTTAATTAAAGCCTTGTATATAAGGACTTAATATTTCAGTCGCAGCTTCGATTCTTTGTTGGTGAGCCAATACAAGGAACTTGCACTGAGGTTCATTTGGATTTTCTTCGCTTCTATATTCTTTCTCCCAGTGAGCCGTCGGTCGAAATGCACTCCTTAGTATTTGACCTCTGATGCTTGCCGAATTTCAATGCAATTTATGGAGACTGCCGGATGAGACCTGGGGTTAATGGCAGAAACTTTCTAATTTTATAGGTAAGTCTTTCATGCCACACTTTGTCAAAGACCTGTGTCGACATCTTGGAATATTCCTGAGCAGTACATTCTTTGTTCGAATGCTCGTCTTATTTCAGAAGCAATGCGGTGCACTTGCTCGATAGTTCCATGATGTTTGCAGAACCCAAATTGGTGATGAGGAATCATTTTCTTTTTTAAACAATTCAATTGTTATTTATCGAACTCACTCATTTCGAGTCTAACAATAAGTAATTAAATCTTAATAGCTAAATTAACTATATTTATCCCGCACCAGTGTTTGGTCTTAGTATTAAATTTCACTACATTTTTTTCTTAATATTTAATACATTTAATATATATGTAAGTCCAATCTTTTGAGGCGTGTCGCTGTTTTAAGTAGATTTTTTGCTAATGGATTTGAGTGCTCTCGTAGTTTTTCTTTGTGTTTGAGCATAATCTCTGTGAGCTCACTTTTAACAAGAGGGTTGTTGAGGTCCTTATGGATGTCAGAATTTCTAACGAAACAAGGCGCACCCGTGATTGCACGCAAAATTTTCGATTGCACTCGTTGTATCAGCTCGACGTTCGATGAACTAGCAATTCCCCAAAGCTCAGCTCCGTATGCCCAAATTGGTTTGATCACTGCCTTGTACAATAGAAGTTTATGTTTTAATTGAAGCCTTGACTTGGAGTTGAGTAGCCAATTTATTTTATGGGCCTATAACTTTATATGCGCTCTTTTTGCCTCAATATGGTACCGCCAAGTTAGTCATCTGTCTAGATGTACTCCTAGGTATATTACAGTATTCGATTGAGGAATAGCAACATTGTTTAGTGTGATCACAGGGCATATTTCTTTCCTAAGTGTAAACGTGTTTTCTGAACTGTGCGGACGCAATTTCATACGTGCTCCGTAATTGGGACGGGTTTTCACTGTGTTTAAACTGAATTCGTTCTTTAAACTTCGCGATATAAACGCTAATACGAAAGTGTAGTTTATTTACATAATTTGGTGATATTTTGTTCTGCAGGAACAGATTAAAGGTGAAGTGTGGACTTCACAAAGTATTTTATAAACAACATTATTAAAAAATAAAAGTGCACGCCAAAAAACAACTAGCAGGAGTTGCCACCTGTGTCAGTACTCTAAGATGATTGGTGATGCAACTAAATTTTAATTTATTTAAATTTAAAATTCCACAGAGTTGCATTTGAGCCATTTATTAATTCTTTATTTTCTCAACTCTTAATGAGTTTCCCGAACATCAATAAACTTACAAACATCAGAAATGCTTATGTGACGGTGGTTGCTGAAGATTGCTGCAAAAACAAAAAAGAAATAACTAAGGATAACTTGTGCCTAACAACCAAGCCAATAAATCGGGCTCGTTCATGTTCTCCTGCTTTAATGGTAAACAGCGAATCCATACCTACAATTGCGCCAGCAAGTAACTTAGTCATGCCAGCCACAGGTGGTGGAAAAAGTAATGTGACAAGAAATGTTTCCACTATACAGACTGGTATAGACAGGTATATACAAGTAAAACGAAAGTTGAGTCCAGAAAAAAACGGAAATAAAAGACAGGGAAAAAAATGCGAGACTAACTCCTCAATCGGCCAATATATCTGCCTCTCCGAAACAAATAAGTAGTAACACTTTGGGTCAGAACAGATTTGCACTATTAGAGAATGAAAGCATTGACTCAACTCCTGCAAACAATTCCATTGCCAAAACTCCGAAGCCACCACCATTTTACTTGCGAGAGAGATGCTCAAATGATTTAGTTGCAACTGTAGCTAGTCTTGTAGGAAATAACAATTTCCACGTAACGTCCATAACAAATGGGAATATAAAGGAAACGAAACTACAAACATACAATGAAAGCAACTACCGCAAAATAGCATCCTATCTTGAAAAAATGGTAAAAACTACTATACATATCAACTGTAGAGCAGTAAAGACCTAATAGTTATTAAAGGTATTGAGAATAGTGTAAGTACTAATGAAATCAAAGATTCTCTCGAAATCGCCGGATTTAAAATAAAAACGATATTCAACATTAAAAACAGAGACAAAGTACCACAACCACTATTTCAAGTAGAACTTGAACCGAATGGAAGAAAATTAAAAAGTGGCGAAACACACCCAATATACCATCTGCGTTACTTATTACATAGACGAATAACCGTTGAAGAACCACACAAAAGAAAAGGCCCTGTCCAGTGCTTCAATTGCCAAGAATACGGGCACACAAAATCGTACTGTACCTTACGCACTGTTTTTGTTGCCTGTGGGGTCCTTCACCATTCCTCCAAGTGTTTGTCTGACAAATCCAACATAAGTGCAAAAAAATGCAGCAATTGTGGGGAAAACCACACGGCAAACTACAGAGGCAGCCCAGTGTATTTAGCACTCAAAAATAAATTAGACCAGAAACAGCAACCAGCTTTTCATTACACAGAGATTGCCAAATCAATCGAACCCCATAAGCAACTGACCAGTGACAACGCTTCTACATCAAGATCATATGCCAACGTAGCAAAGTCTGGATCGGAAGAAATTCCTAGCTTTGCAAATCCTATGCAAAATGTAGAATCCATGATATCAAAATAACAAATTGTATGACAGAATTTATGACATCAATGCAAAGTATGTTGCACGAGTTGTTGAAAACTCAAAACCAGCTTATGCAATTGTTGATATCTAAAAAATGAACTATATTAATATATGTCATTGGAATGCAAACGGCATTAGCCAACATAAACTTGAAATTCAACACTTCCTGCATACTAGGCAAATTGACATTATGCTTTTATCAGAAACGCACTTGACAAACAAAAATTATTTTGTTATATCAGGATATAAATAAGACAAACCATCCTGACAATAAAGCACATGTCGATACGGGTATATTAATATGAGATAGATTTAAACATCATGCACTAGAAGAGTATGCAAAGGACTATCTGCAGGCAACATCAATATGTCTTCAATGCTGGGAGGAAAAAATTGTACTAAGCGCAGTATATTGTCCTCCAAGATACTCAGTGACTGAATTACAATTCACACAATTCTTCACATCATTGGGGACCAAATTTTTGGCAGCAGATGATTATAATGCGAAACATACCTTTTGGGGCTCCAGGTTAATAAATCCCAAAGGCAAACAACTGTTCTCTGCAATACTAAATCGGTGTTCTAACCTAGACTTCGTGTCTTCAGGGCAACCGACATACTGGCCCTCTGACCCTCAAAAAGTGCCCGACCTCATCGATTTTGGAATAACCAGTGGTATTGATCGTAACTTGTTATCTGCAGAATCGTGTCTAGAGCTCGCTTCTGATCATTCATCAGTTATTATATGTCTACATAAACAACCTCAACTGGGTAAGAAAACAGGTCACCTAACCAACAAAAGAACAAACTGGCTCAGGTACCGTCAATATGTAAGTAGTCATATAAACATTGGCCCTCGACTAAAGAGTGCAAGCGATATTGACTCGGCACTTTTGGCCATCAACTCAGTTCTTACATCTGTAGCCACACACTCATCTCCAGCAGCCGCATTATCCCGCTCCGCACCAATTCGCACAACGTCTGCAGTTATCGATAGTCTCGTTAAGGAGAAAAGGCGTTTAAGAAGAGAGCAACAAAGAAGAGAGCAACAAAGAAAGGGCAACAAAATTGATCACCGTACGCCAAGCAGAAATTAGCATTAGCAAAAAAACGCCTCCGAGAAGCACTGAACTGAGAGCTAGAGAACAGTTTGAAAAAGTATACTGAGACGCTAACTCCAACACAAAATACTAACTACATACTCTTTATGGAAAGCATATAAAAATATAAAGACTCCTAAAGACTGTCATCCACCACTCAGGCAAAATAATGGACCTTGGGCAAGAAGTGACGAAGAGAAAGCCTCAGCGTTTGCAAATCATCTCAAATCCATATTCCAACCAACCAACTGTTTTGAAATTCCATTTTTGGCCCCTAAAATACCACTAATCCCGATGAAGGTTAAAATGAAGGAAGTGCAACTTGCAATTAAAACTCAGCTAAACCCGAAAAAAGCATTGTGGAATTGCCTGAAATAGCCATCAAAATAGTGACGCAGTTATTTAATGCATTATTTAGGATTGGGTATATTCCACAACCCTGGAAAATATCACAAATTACAATGATACCAAAACCCGGGAAAGACGCAACTCAACCGTCATCTTATCGGCCCATAAGCTTGCTACCAGTGATTTCTAAATTATTTTAGAAACTGCTTCTTCTAAAGCTGCAGCCGCACATATACAAATCCAACATTATTCCCCACCATCAATTTGGATTTCGTAAGAATCACAGAACCATAGAGCAAATTAACCGCATTACTAGTGCAATTCGGAATACTTTTGAAGACAAAAAATACTGCTCTGCTATATTCTTAGATATTGCACAGGCGTTTGACAGAGTTTGGCATGCAGGATTAATATATAAGATTCAAAAACTCTTTCCAGTTAATGTGCACATGCTACTCGAATCGTATTTGGATAAGCGAAAGTTCAGAGTAAAATATGGAGAATACACCACAAACGAATTTGATATTAATGCTGGGGTTCCACAAGGTAGTGTTCTAGGTTCTGTACTATATGTATTATTCACTGCAGACCTCCCTACTGATGATCATCTAGTCACTTCAACATTCGCAGACGACACTGCTATTCTTAGTATACATAGCAATCCAATAGTGGCTTCGAATCGCCTTGAAGAGCATTTGAAGAAAATGGAAGTGTGGCTGGCTAATTGGCGCATTAAGGTAAATGAGACCAAGAGCATTCATGTTACGTTTACACTTAGGAAAGAAACATGCCCAGTGATTACCCTAAACAATGTTGCTATTCCTCAATCGAAAACTGTAACATACCTAGGAGTTCATCTAGACAGACTTGGCGGAACAATATTGAGGCAAAACGAACGCAGATAAAGCTAAAGGCCCAGATAACAAATTGGCTACTCAACTCCAAGTCAAGGCTTCGTTTACAACATAAACTTTTATTGTACAAGGCAGTGATCAAACCAATTTGGGCATACGGAGCTGAGCTTTGGGGGAATGCTAGTTCATCGAACGTCGAGCTGATACAACGAGTGCAATCGAAAATCTTGCGTGCAATCACGGGTGCGCCTTGGTTCGTTAGAAATGCTGACATCCACAAAGACCTCAACATTCCTCTGGTTAAAAGTGAGCTCACAGAGATTATGCTCCAACACAAAAAAATACTACGAGAGCACTCAAATCCATTGGTAAAAAATTTAGCTAGAATTAAAACAGAAACACGCCTCAAAAGATTGGACTTACCTATATATTAAATGTACTAAATATTAAATAATTACTATATAAGATACTAAAATGAAATGAATTTAAATTGAATTAAAACTAAAAACCAAAAAAGTGGTGAAATTTAATACTAAGCCCAAACACTGGTGCGGGATAAATATAGTTAATTTAGCTCTTAAGATTTAATTACTTATTGTTAGGCTCGAAATGAGTGAATTCAATAAAAAATGAATGAACTGTTTAAAAAAAAAAAAAAAAGTGTAAACGTAACATGAATGCTTTTGGTCTCATTTACCTTAATGCGCCAATTTACCAGCCACACTTCTCTTTTCTTCAAATGCTCCTCAAGGTGATTCGAAGCCACTATTGGATTCTTATGTATATTAAGAATAGCAGTGTCGTCAGCGAATGTTGAAGTGACTACATGATTATCAGTAGGGAGGTCTCCAGTAAATAATATATATAGTACAGGACTTAGAACACTACCTTGTGGAACGCCAGCATTAATTCCAAAGTCTTTTGTCGTGTATTCTCCATTTTTACTTGAACCTTCGGTTATCTAAATACGATTCCAGTAGCATGTGCACGTTAACTGGTCACAGTTTTTGAATTTTATATATTAGCCCTGCATGCCAAACTTTGCCAAAAGCCTGTGGAATATCTAAAAATATAGCAGAGCAGTTATTTTTGTTTTCAAAAGTATTTCGTATTGCATTAGTAATGCGGTTAATTTGCTGTATGGTTCTTTGATTTTTGCGAAATCCAAAATGATGGTGGGGAATAATGTGCGGCTGCAGCCTTAGAAGAGCAGTTTCTCAAATAATTTGGAAATTACTGGTAGCAAGCTTATGTGCCGATAAGATGACGGTTGAGTTGCGTCTTTTCCCGGTTTTGGTATCATCGTAATTTGTGATATCATCCAGGGTTGTGGAAAATATACGCCTCTTAGTATTGCATTAAATAACTACGTCACTATTTTGATGGCTATTTCAGGCAATTCTACAGTCATTTTTGCGGTAATTAATTGAAATCCTGGTGCCTTTTTCGGGTTTAGCTGGGTTTTAATTGCAAGTTGCATTTCCTTCATTTTAACCTTCATCGGGATTAGTGGTATTTTCGTCTCTTCGTCATTTCTTGCCCAAGTTCCATTATTTTGCCTGAGTGGTGGATCACAATCTTTAGGAGTCTTTATATTTTTAAAACAGGATTTTCAGAAAGAGTAGTTAGAATTTTCTGTTGGAATTAGAGTATACTTTTTCAAACTGTTCTCTGGCTCGCAGTTCAATGCTTCTCGGAGGCGTTTTTTTGCTAATGCTAATTTCTGCTTGGCGTAGGGTGATCTATTTTGTTGCCACTCTCTTCTTAAGCGCCTCATAATGTTCAAAACTTCCAAATATAATTTATAAAAAATGTATCGACTTGGCAACGACAAAAATGTCAACAAAAAAAGGACTCATTAAATTGTAAAACAAGTAAACTCGCTCTCAACATTGAGTTTAACTGTTGTTTATTTGCAGCTGAGAGCAGGAATGTCCATATAAAAAAATGGCGTAAACCATGGTTTACATAAGGTTAACTCACTAATTCGCTTCAACACAAAAATGAGAGCAAACCCTGTCGGTGGGAACATGGTATAAGCAAAGAACAAATAGAACAGACACTTGATATGAATGGATTTGTGCGACTTCTGTTAGTGAGAATGTTTTAAAATGTATGTATGTAGTGGTAAAAATACAGTGAACCCCATTTAACTCTAGCCATCGTAACTCCTCAATTCACTTAACTTCTCAAAATAGCTGAAAACACAAAAATTTGTTGATGATTTCTCATTGTCAATGAACTCTCAAGAACAAGAAGTTGAAATATTGGAGTTGCGTTTAAGTAAGTTTAAGTTCGACAAACTAAACAATTTTTTTTCACCGTTATTAAAGAAAGAAACACTACCTCTGCTTAATTAAAATCATAAAGCCGTTAACTTAATTCGTTAAGTTGCATTTTAGACCTATTTGGAATATTTTTCTGAGATTATTCACTTTATTATTATTTGGGGCATACTGTAAACAAGTTAAGTTCCTTTATGACTGGCAATTTCTTTTGTTTCGATTCCCTATGCGCTAATTTTTCTAAATTTCGATTCCCTCTGCTCCTTCATTCGTTCATGACCATAGTTAAATATGCACGCAGAGGGGTATTACTAGGGCACTTGGACCCCATTTTAATACAAATACATTTTTATTAATTACTAGCTGACCCCGCAGGCATTGCACTGCGTGAAATTATGTGTTTTGAAAAGAAAAGAAAGTTGAATTTATATTGTGTTGAAAATCGTTTATTTGCGATTTTTCTACATTTTTTCAATGTAAAGCAGCAATGAATAACAACATTTTTTGTTTTCTGTTCCGGTGCGTAAATGTACAGAGAAGATGGTTTTCCAACTCGTGAACACGCCACGTATAGCTGGCCGTGTGAAAAACATGGCATTTCCAGATTTATGCCACACACTTCCAACGACAGTCCTTGTGACCTGTTGATTGTCATCGCAAATGCAAGTTTCACTGGAAACTGAATACGTTTGAACTGAAATAGCAAATCGTTGGAACTCAAAGGAATTCGTGGAATCAAGCATTCTGCCCCCTTGTAAGTGCCTTTCAAAATTCTTGCAACTATCACATTATTCGATAGCTGCGTCACAATCAGTCGGGTTCCATTACACAGTTTCTGCGCATGAAGATTGCGAAGCATAATAATGACAGATCCAACTTTGAGGCGCAAATGATGCGGCGGCATGCCAGGCAAATCCAAAGAATTTAGAATTTCCACTGGATAATTCACGGCTTCGTCTTCATTTTCAACACGATCGATCGATTTTTATGAGCGCAAATCTCCCGGAATTTGACTTTGAATCGTCCAGTTTAAGTCATTAGCGTCGGTATTTTTGGGAGCTAAAATTGCGCGTGCACTCAACCAATCGTAGTTACGATAATTTTGGCCAATGTTCGGATAAACATTCGTGATGAGTTCATCTTTCGTTGAAGTGAATTGACAAATGGCAGGTGGAATTGATATCAAACCACTGGAAGTATCAACCGGAATTTGCCCAATTCCAATTCTTAGCAGTTCTTTAGAGAAAACTTCTGCGGTGCTATCCTGTTGCAGGAACACTCGCTAATATTCATAGTCAATCGTATGGTTTTCACGTCCCCGCCGTCACCGCCACAAATACGATGACTTGAGACATGCGTTCAATTCATCCGCCGCTGTTGATTTCGGAATAACAGGAAGTGTTTGTCGAAAATCGCCTGCTAACAGTATCATTGCGCCACTAAACCGACGATTATTATTCCGCAGATCTTTCATTGTTCTGTCAAGTGCTTCTAAAGACCGTTTGTGAGCCATTGTGCACTCATTCCATTCTATCAGTTTACAATTCTTCAACACTTTTGCCATAGCTGATTGCTTTGAAATGTTGCAAACAGGTGTTTCATTGATTTGCATGTTTAACGGAAGCTTCAGTGCCGAATGTGCCGTTCTTCCACCTTCTAGTAGAGTTCCAGCAATCCCAGTAGATGCGAGAGCCAACGCAATGCCATTTTGAGATCGTATTGTTTCCAAAATCGATGATATCAGGAACGTTTTCCCAGTTCCGCCGGGCGCATCCAGAAAAAATAGTCCACCGTTTCCATCATTGACAGCCTTCATCAATTCATCATACGCACTCTTTTGCTGCTCATTCAATAATGGAACATTTCTTTGTACTTGTTGTTCCAAAGTTATTCTGTCGTATGTACGCTCACGTTCCAATTCACGATTCAGTACATCTCTGATTTGACGATTTGGCGCTTGCATATGAATTTCAGTCAATAGTTTGCCACTCATAAGCAAACACAAATCTTCAATCAACACCAATGCTTCATTGTAGATGTCATCGTTCATTTGTAATTCTGAATTCCATGTTGCCACTCGAATACGATGTAAAATGTCATCGGCAATGTAATTTTTGTACGTATGCCATAATTGACGCGAATTTGAAGGCTGACATGTCGAAATGATCATCGCGAAAAGTGTGCGAACATCAGTGGCATGCGAAGTAGCTATCGCATCGTCCATCGTTTGATTCCAGTAATTATCATGTTCCAGCAATTGTAATTGCTGGCATGGTTCTCGAAAAGTTGCACACACCGTACCATTCACAGTACGCTATGACTCAAATGAAGTTGAACCGCGTACATTA
Source organism: Clusia tigrina (assembly GCA_920105625.2). Lineage (NCBI taxonomy): Eukaryota > Metazoa > Arthropoda > Insecta > Diptera > Clusiidae > Clusia > Clusia tigrina. The sequence continues at coordinate 137,549,991 of OV050031.1, forward strand.
ATCAATAGCAACCGAAGGTAGAAGCAATCATCGTTTTTCGGGTGGATTGTGTAAATTCGTCCCAATGCATTAGTTGAGAACACACCTGGATGTCCATCTACTGGTTGGCCTTGCTTTCTGCGTAACCATTTCTTCGACGATGCATTCCATGTATAATATCGAGGCATTTCCGAATAAAGCAATGTTCTCGCAAACGGACCACTGGCGCAAGTTGAGAAAAAACTCGTCAATGTTGTTTCTGGTGGTGTTTCCGCTCACTGTACTGCAATCTCTGGGTTGAAATACACTCTTTGGCCATTCTCCAAATGAACTGCGAGATGCACAACAGTCGGAAAACGTTCATGAATAAGAAAAGAAAATATTCTCTAAAGCGCGTCATTGCAGTTCACGTATTGACCCATTTGATACTTGCTGATCTCATCTCGTTCAAGGCCAATAACCACCATGTCGCTTCCTTTGGTGACGTACTTGCAAACGTATTTGATCGATTTCACAGAACTGCAATACTCAACATTGATATGAGTTTTGAATGTCTTAGACAATATTGGCGAATATGGTACGATCCATGTGTTGTCAACTTTGATATTCACTCCTCTAAATTGAATGCTGAATGTTCTGCCATTATTGTCTGATGAGCGACGCCGATAGAGTGGATATCCATCATTTCCAGTTTGCGTTTCCGAAAGAAAAGCACGTGGATAGTGTTTCGTGCATTTATTGTCAGACATACAAACCGACGTGGGATTGTAGTGTCCGCAAGGTCCATGAACCATATTGGTTTTCACCACTTCGTATAATTCTGGATCTATCTCTGGATCAGGAATTTCCGCAGAAATGATGTCATCAATTTGATCTGGTGTAATCTTGTCCACCATCCAAAGAAGAATGTCTGTGTGCAGCAAACCTCTTTTTTGCCACTCAACAGAGTACATCCAGCATCTAACAGCACCATATATACGTTGCTTCACGATAAAGTCCATCAAATATCGTAGCTGTTGTTTGAAAACTCGTGCTGTGACATCGTGACGATCGCTTGCTGATTGACCGCGATTCAATAATTCCGTTATCTGTGGGCATTTTGGATTGCAAGTGAATGTAACAAACAAATCCGGCCGTCCATAATTCCGCACGTATGTCATCGCACTCTGCGAGTACTCGTGCATGTGCCTTGGGCTGCCAATGTATGTTGATGGCAAAATCGTGAGTCGGCCAAGGTTTGTCACATCTTCATCGCTATTGACCGCATCTCGTAAGTGAATATATCTCTTCAGATCGAAGCTTGGTTTGATTGAAGCGAATAAAATTGAGTCCTTCTGTCTCCATCGTCACGTACACATCAACTGCATACTGTTGAAATAATCGGCGATATCTCAAGAGATGGTTGTCAATTCCTTCGCGAATCATCAATCGATACGCGTAAAAGTTCATTGCACTGACCTTCTTATTTGTATCGACACCTAAAAGTTAACAAAAAATGAACTTACAATCAAGAGTGTTTGTTTTTCTTTTACTAACCATTGGCAGGATTGATCATGTTGATATCAAGTGATATCCATCTTCATCACGGCAGAACATAAGTGGATATTGTAGTGAGTCATACGATCGATGAGTTTCATTGATTCGCTCTAATGCATCTCCAGCTCGACGTTTAATAACAATATCACGGGATTCTAAATTATCGCCAACAACAATTGATATTTCATCGGCCGTCGGTGCATTATATTGCCGTTAATGAGTGCCTGCTGGTCGTTTGTCCGCTTTTATGACGATTCTGTGATCATCAGATGGCATCCTTTCTAACGAAGTTTTGAATAATCGAATTAGTTCGTTGTGTTCATGCAACATTTCTTGCCATTGCTGCACAATTTCTCTCTTCGTCGCATTGAAAATTGCACAACATCGATTCACTTCTTCATTTGAATCTCTAAATAAATATATTTAGAGATATTTGTGATCTTGATCAGGATGCGGCAACAGCGATCCAGCAAGATGATAATTTTGCTCGTGAATCTGTATAGTTGCAGACAACTATGTTAATATCTGTATTTTATTGGCGAGATAATAAGTGTTAGATTGTTGGTGAACTAACCTTGAATGTGGGATTGTAATTATGTTCATTCACAATTTCCCCCCAAACGACGTCATTTGAAAACAATCGTTATACATCTTGGAATTTTGTAAAAAATGATTCGAATTTGGTGAATCACCGTAAAGCAACGACCGCAATGGCTCTGGTGGAGGAAGTACCTCTGGTAATTTCACTTTTCCGCTTGCGCAACACAATCCGGCCGGTTTTTTTTTCGAAATTTCAGTGCTTCGCAATGCGGGCAAACGACAGACATCGAACCAAATCGAACTGATGCGTACGCACCGTATTGTAAACGTTGTTCTCTTGCTTCATGAATTTCCTGAGCACGAACTTGTCTTCTTCTCAATCGTTGTTGCTCATTGTAAGCTTCGTGAGCCTCTTGTGATTGTCGCGCACGATGTTCAATCATTCCGATTCGTGCAGATTCCCTTGCAGTAGCATTTTCCTCTTCCGTACGACGTGCTGTATAATTACGTTGGTCCGTTGTACGTCGGGAGCGCCGACCGATATTAGCGCGTCCTCTTTGTGGCATCGTAACAAATTTCAATCTGTAATTGATCACTTTGTATGAAACACACATAAAGTTTTCACGGAATAATTTTCAATAATTTACCTTTTGAATAGCCGAAATAAAGAAAGCAAACGACCGAAATTGAACGATTCAAATAATTTACAAATCAGCTGAAGAAATAACACAAATAAATTCCAATGGAAATGAGGTGGGTATTCACCAACAAACGAAAATAATGAACTCACTTCTTTTGTTTGAAATGTCAATAATTCAACTCAAAACCTGATGATCCACAGATTTAAAATCAAATATTTCGTGAATGTAAACATTTTAACAATTTAATGTAATGAATTTAACTCGAGAAACCAATTAAAATTTGGAAAAATGTCAGAAAGTCAATTGACCGTGTCCGCACTGTTCGAATAAACAAATCAGAAAGAACACACAATATACGCAGCTGTCAAAATAAATAAGCGTCTACAGCTCCATCTGTTGAGTTATTGGAGTATCAGTCAGTGCTTACAACACAATATGATACTAAATGTGCGCGTACAACACCACGCATATACAAAAAAAATGAGAACAAAAAGTAAGATTAGGTTTTTCTAATTTTCGAATTTTCCGACTTTTCCGAATGTTTTGAGATCGATAGATTTGCAAGAAACAATTGGAAAAAAAATTTGAAAGAAAAAACATTTTGTATGGAAAAAACTCCTTTTTGGAATTTTAAATTTTCCGACTTTTCTTCAGGAAAAGTATAAGGTTTTTTTATTTCTAAACCTTCCCAGATCCACAACGAACAACCTCTGAAAATTCCATCAAGATTGGTCCAGCCGTTCTCGAGCCTTAGCGTCACTAACAAACAAACATTCATTTTTATATATATAGATTTTAGTTATTCTTATTAACCGACGGTCGGTCGAGAGAGGGCTCTACTTTTCAGTTGCTTACTGAGCCCAAAGTAACACTTGTTGGCAAGAGATATTCTTCGCTTGATCTCCACGCTGACGTTATTATTGGTGTTAATGCTCGATCCTAGATTTCAAAATCCTTCACCACATCAAATGTGTAGTTGCCAACAGTAACGTGTTGTCCAAGACGCCGGGACTCTTTCTTTGTTGACACAAGATATTTCGTCTTCTCCTCGTTCACCACAAGACCCACTTGACGGGATTTTTTTTCAAGTTTGGATAATGTTGCGTTGACCGCCCTTGCCTTTGTGCCAACAATGTCAACATCATCGGCGTACGCGAGCAGCATGACACTCTTATAGAAGATAGTGTCGGAGATGTCGATATTCGCAGCGCGGATTATTTTCTCCAACATCAAATTAAAGAAATCGCAACATAGGGAATCACCTTGTCTGAAACCTCGCTTCGTTTCAAATGGCTCGGATAGATCCTTGCCAATTATTACTGCACTGGTTGTGTTGGTTAGCGTCATCTTGCAAACTCCGATGAGCTTTATTATTATTTTAGTTAATAGTAGTATGCCAAAAAACCGAACAATTCTGATTCTTCAACTTATGATTACCATGGTGCATTTACAATGAATAAAAGTGAAAATGGAAAGCATTTGGATCAGATTTTATATTAAGAATAGTTATAATATATTAAATGAACTTGTTAGCATTTGAGTTTTCAACTCCAAATTAAATATTATAATTTTTTTGGACTATTCACATTCACCTTTTTTTTTAGAAGTTTCGTAGTTCGTTTTAAAATACAAATGAAGGTGACCCCCTTAAAGTTTTATTTAAACATAGCCCTGATTTCTGCTGATTTTGTTTCTCCGAATATTCGTCATTTTCCACAAACATGGACAAAATCCCAGCAGTGAAACCAACTAGTTAAAATACTAGTAAAACTCATAAATATGTAAAATTCATATATTAAAACACGCGTTAACTTGAAGATTTATCTCTAAAATGATAAAATACAAAAAGCGAATGAAATTATAAAAAGAACTGTTTTTATTCAAATTTCAGTGTTTGTCTTTACTTCTCTTTTTATCAAATTGACAAGAAAGGAACAAAAAATACTCAAAATTTATAATACACGCAATGAAGTGCCGCAGAAGTCAGCAATCGGTTAACTTATAGATAAGTTTTGAACTAATAAATTAACCACTTGATTTTTTACTAGTATATTTTGAAGACTGTGTATAATTTTCACTACAGGGATATGGAATATGTGTACAACAAACACAATAAATTCACTTACACTATACTCGTGACCAAAAAAAACCGTTGAAACGGTAAATAAATAACGCGCTAATCGAATGTCTTTTCTTATTCTTCTATGGTATAACTGGCTGTTTCTGCATGCGGATGATGCGCGGGGTGAGGCATCGATCTCTCGATTGTGGCGGTGAGTGCCGAATGCTCATGAAAATTGTTATTCTTTTTTGGTTTGAACCACTAAGTTTTAATTTTGTTTGAAATACTTAATTGTGTTTTGTTTGTCAATAAATGCAAACCAATTCACACTAAAATCAAAAAAAGAGTCACTATTTCGACTGTTAATGTTTGAATTCACTTTAGTTGGCTTTTATATGCTTTTCTTGGAAACTGTGCGGAGCGATTTGAAACACGTCCGTTTTACACCCATATGAATACACACATTCATGGATGAGTATGACAGTTTGGGACATATGAGTCTAGTACAAATCCCAAGCGCGGCTGCATCAGTCTGCGACACGACCCATGCTTCTCCGCCATAGAGCAGCACTGGTAGGATGAGCGTCTAGTAAAGTGTCAGTTTTGTCGGTCGAGAGAAGGCTATTACACAGTTGCTTACTGAGCGGTGCCAAAGTATAGAAATTCCTTGACAACTTCATAAGTACAGTTGTCGGCTGTAACATGGGATCCCAAACGCTGAGTATCGCTGTTGGTGGCCCGCATATACAGTGTGTTTTTTACCGCTTGTAAATCTTACATAGTCGAAAAAATTATGAAAAATGTTATTCTATTCTAAGACTGTATATAACTTTTATTTTTCACAATTTTTCAAATTATATTTTCATGAAGAGATCATTGCATTATTACTTCTTATCCACGAAATGAAAATATCTTTTAAATGTATTCTTAAGTATGTTCTTCTTCTTTAGGTAGATATATTCGAACATCAGAATGCTTCGTCAAAATCAGTCTGCATCCGATTAGCCTATTGAAAGTTGTATTGAAATTTTCCTTCATAATTCACATAAGGTGTCTTTAGAACGTACTCTTTAAACGTTAGAAACCTCCACATTTTGAATATGTCGTGCTCATGAGTCAGTTTCCGATTATGCAACCTATTTCTTATTTTATTGATTTTGTAATAATAGTTTTCTATTGTTGAATCCAGCCTTCAAGGTAATGATATTCTTTTCTCCGCAATTGCAGTAAGATTCCATATAATTTATCTGTTATAGTGTTAATAAAACAAGGATATATTTAAATGTATACTTATAGAGATGTTTATTTAATAGAGGGTAGTCAAGATTTTGTTATGAAAAAGCACGTTGGTTTTACTTCAGTTTGGCTGATGCAATCGTTCATCTCATTCATGTGATTGCCACACTTCCATTTTGTAATTCATGTTTTTGAGTGATGCCAGATCTTTCTATACTATGGCATCCCCTTTGTTTTATAAATATTAGTAAACTTCATAATCGTCCAATCGTCGTGGTAGTTTAGTTTCTCTTCTAGCTCTTTGTATGGGATGATTTTGTTGGTGTTGTGAATCCACATTTTCCGAATCGCGGTGATCTCCGATAGATGTTTCATCTGACTGATGGGTTTGAGGTTCAACTGGTAACTGTTGTAACTGTTCACTTTTTATGATGTCGGATTCGTATTCTGATCCTGATCTCAAGTCTTTTCTTATGTCCCGTTGTTCCGAGTTAGGTGATATTGATTTCGGCTTCATTATGTGGATGGTGTTTCGCCTGTACCTTCCTTGGTCAGCTCTCACTATATATGATCGGTCTGCAGCTTTTTGTTCATTTCTGCCCTTTACCCAGTTTTCATTTGGATTTTGTTTAATAAATACCTGGTCACCTTCTTTCAATTTGCTGTCCTTACGTGTTCCACGATCGAAATATTTCTTGTCATATTGGCGTTGTTGTTCAATTTGTTTAGGTACGTTTTGTACTATTTCGAGATTTAAATTCGATGATGGTAAGTTACATCGCAACCATCTACAAAACAATCGTTTAGCCGGGCTGGAACCAATTTTGTTTGGGGTATTTCTCCATAAGAGCAATGCTTTGTAAAAATCTGTGTTTGAAGCCACTGCTTTTTTCAGTAAATGTTTTGAAAATTTTACAGCCGCTTCAGCTTTGCCATTCGCCTGTTGATGGTGAGGGCTAGATGTTCGATGGTCAAACTCCCACTCTGTTGTAAAATTTTTGAACTCGGAGTTGACAAAATTTGTTCCATTGTCCGTAATCACCTTCATGGGTATACCGTATCTGCTGAAGTTTTTCCTACATGTTGTCTTTGCTGATAAATTGTTTATTTCGTCGATTTCAAAAAAGTCGGAGTAATGGTCTACTGTTATCAGGAAATATCGAGTTTTGCCTTTAACTTGAAGTTCACATACGTCCATAGATATAATTTCGAAAGGTGTTGTTGGAATTTCTGGTATACCTAGGGCTTCTCTTTGTTGTTTCCTTGCATATATGTTGCATATATCACATCCTTGTATCATCTGTTTAATTTCGTTTGTTATTCCTCGCCAGTACACCGTTTCCCTTGCCAATTTTAATGTTGATTCAATGCCCAAATGGGGTTGATGTAATCTGCTTAATATTTCACGTCGCATTTGCTGTGGTATAAGTAATCGGTTTCCTTTAAAAATCAAATCGCTGTTGATGACGAGCTCGTCTCTTATATTCCAGTATTGCTTTATATTTTCATTCACATTACTTTTGTCTTCAGGCCAACCTTCTCTTATTGTTGCCATAAGGGTTTTCATAATGTTGTCGCAAGATGTTGCCTGTTTAATTTTGTTAATCGTTGTCAAACATATTCGCTTTTCGTCGACATCACTGCATTCATTTAGCTGTTCTAATTCCATCTCAATGTTGTATATGTCGAGTGATTTATCCAATTGACACGGTGCTCGAGATAGAGTATCGGCAATATACATTTCGCTTCCCTTCGTATATTTAATGTTGAAATTGTAACGTTGTAATGCCAAAATCATGGACTGTAACCTTTTCGGTGTTTTGAGTAATGGTTTTCTAAAAATGTTTACCAAAGGAGAATGATCGGTTTCTATTGTTACGTTCTTCCTTCCACAAATGTATTGGTCAAATCGTTAACACGCAAATAGCACTGCTAACATCTCTTTTTCTATCTGAGCATAGTTTCGTTGTGTTGGTGTCAGGGTCTTTGAGGCATATATTATGGGATGCTCATATTGTAATAAAGTACAACCAAGCGCAAACGATGATGCGTCCGTCTGTATTACAACCGGTTTCCTTGCATTGTAGTATTGTAATACAGGAGTTTCCGTTATTAGTTTTTTTAGCTTTTTAAATGCTTCCTCCTGTACTGCCCTCCACTCAAAATTTGTCTTTACATGTGTAACTCTTCTTAAGGGTTCGGTTACTTCTGACATATTAGGTATAAACTTACTCACGTATGTTACAAGTCCCAGGAATCGTAGGGTATCCTTTTTATCGTTAGGTGATGGCATGTTTATTATGGCACTTATTTTGTCCGGATCGGGTTTTAATCCCTCGTTGGTTAGGACGTGTCTAAAAAATTTTACTTTCTCCTGACATACTCTCATTTTCGTCTTGTTAATTTTCTAGTTTTCTTCACGTAGACGTTGTAATAATTTGTCTAAATTTTCGTTATGGTTCTCAATTGCCTCACTTTTGTTATAACCCTTTCCAAATACTAAAATATCGTCAGCTATACAAACTACGCCTTTCAATCCAGCTATAACCTGGTTTTGCCGCATTTGGAATATTTCCATTACTGGCTTTATTCCGAAGGGTACACGTTTAAATCGATATTTACCAAAGGGTGTCCAAAATGATGTTAATTTACTGCTTGCTTTATCCAATTCGAGTTGCCAAAAACCATGTTTAGCATCCAGTATGGAAAATATCTTGGCATCTGCTAATTCGGTTAGAATTTCCTCTACCGTGGGAAGCTGGTACTTTACATCTTTGAGAGCTTCGTTTAAACCCTTTGGATCGATGCATACTCTTAGTTTGTCATTTTTCTTCACTAGTACCATATTACTCGTCCAATTGGTTTGTTCTGGTTCTCTAACTATGAACTTCATGTTCTCCATTTCTTTCAGTGTTTCCCTCAGCTGTTCTCGTAATGCTATAGGTATTCTTCTTGGAGGCTCATTTTTGGGTGTTATGCTGTTGTCTATTTCTAATGTTATGTTGCCTTTCAGTTTGCCTAGACCTTGAAATACATCGTCATATCTGTTAATGATTTTATAAGCTTGTTCCTGTTCGGCAGAGTGACTTTCAACCTTTTTACATAATTCTATGAGCTTCAACGATTGACATGTTTGTAATGAGAGTAAAGGACAGTGATTATTTTCTATTATGTAAAATAATTAAATATAATAAAAATATTATGTAAAATAATAATATATACTCAGCCCTGTTCCTCTCAATTTTCAACTGTGTTGTTCCGATTGGTGTAATTTGTGTTCCTTCTAGGGTTCTAAGCTTCGTTTGCGTCTTGTTAATTGTTGGTTTTGCTTCTATCTCCTTCAAATTGTTAATTCCTATAATGTTACAGGTTGCGCCGGTATCAAGCTGACATTTTGTGTGATACGCAACGTTGTTGTTGTTATAAATCATCAGTTCCAAGTAAAGTCCTTTGCTGTTGTTGTTTAATACGGTGTTCAGTACAAATTCTTCGTCTATTTCTGCTGTTTCCTCGTCACTATTGGTTGATGTTACCTCTTTGATTGCCCTTGCATTGTGGCCTTGTTTGTTGTTGTTATAAGCTGACATGCAAACTCGAGCGTAATGACCTCTTCTATTATATTTATGGCATGTTAATTTTCTAGCCGGACACTGTTCCAATGTGTTGTGATATTCGTTGCCACAAAATTTGCATAATTTGTGTTCAAATCTATTTTGTTTTTGTTGTTGATTTCTGGCTCTATGTGGTATCTGTTGTAGCTTGTTTATATCAAATTGTTTGTTCTCTATACCACGTAGCTGTTGTTCCGTAGTTTCCTTTGATCTGCATATTTCAATAGCCTTTGTCAAAGTTATGTTGTTGTCGAGCCATAGTTTTTGCTTTAGATCAGGGTCTTTGATATTATCTTGTCGAGTAGGAGGTCTTCCTCTAGTGGACCATATTGTGCATTCTTTATAAGACTCCTCAATCTGTTGAAATACTCGTCATATGACTCTTCCGGGTCTTGTTTGGCCATGTTAAATACAGCTCTAATATATCTTTTGTTGAGTGTTGGTGTTAGATTTTTTTCTAGCTCGTTTAATAGACCACTTACGGTTCGTCTATCCTCATCTTTTATTGGCATATTGGTGTATCTTCTAAATGCGTCATCACCGATGGCTGTTAACAAAATTGCCTTTTTGGCCTCTTCAGATTGTGAGACTAAACCTGTTGCTGTTAAATAGTTTTCCCATTGTTGTTTGAAGTATTTAAAATTTTCACTTATGTCCCCATCTCCTATCTTTAGTGGTCCCGGTAGTGGTATCTGTGGTAGAACACTTTGAGTCGGCTGTGTACTTCTAATTGATGCCTTATTAATTTCTGCCCGTAAGGACGCAATCTGTTGTTTTAATTCTGCTACTTCACTCATTTTACTGTTGTTTTTACAGTAGGTATTAACATTTTTCTAAAAATTTTCCCACATCTGACACCATGTTATAGTGTTAATAAAACAAGGATATATTTAAATGTATACTTATAGAGATGTTTATTTAATAGAGGGTAGTCAAGATTTTGTTACGAAAAAGCACGTTGGTATTACTTCAGTTTGGCTGATGCAATCGTTCATCTCATTCATGTGATTGCCACACTTCCATTTTGTAATTCATGTTTTTGAGTGATGCCAGATCTTTCAATACTATGACATTATCTATATTTGAATCTTAGAAAATTATTGTTAGAAAGGTAGTGTAACTGCGTGTACATATTTATTTTAATAATTATAATTTCAAATTCTATCGTGCTGTCATACTGACCTACTTGTCTCTCTCCCACGATTTCATTGACTGTTTGAAAATAAAATGTTCACATTCTTAAATTTGGGCTATTCCGATTCGGATTTAATTTTAATTCGATTAGTCAATGGACAAAATTAATACTTCATATTTTGTAATAAGCACATTAATAAGATCTAATTGTTTTTGTTACAGGAAAAGTCGTTAAATTTAAAGATTTTTAAGTTTCTGTCTGCATGTATTCTATTTTAAATTCTGTATTCTAACCAAAATTCCCTTTTTTATTGTCTAAATGAAATGGATAAATAAATATATCTCCAATTCCTATTTCAGTGCCGGCTGAAGACTTATGGCGTGGGGTTACTTCAGTAAGCAATGCTGGGAAAAAAAGAGGAAGAGGTAAAGGGGCTGGAAAAAAAATGTCTAAAGATTTGAACAAAGGTCAAACAATTGGATTTGGAAAAAGGAATGTGCTTTGGCCTGGTTTAAATGCTCCTATTATACGAGGGAATCAAGTAGTGCAGCAACAGCATTTACCAGAGGATCCAGAGAGAGAGCGCACCATTATTAAGTTACGTGATTCTATGGGTAATTTTAGAGTAATGAAACTTAATCCGATGGATCGTGGTTGGTCAGGGTTTAAAATGCCTGGTCGTAGCATTGGTCCACCTGATGCTATTGGTGATGAAACATTTGATGGCTTTGATACTCGTGTATTAGAAAGTAAAATAGTATTCATTATGAAAGGCAATATGGGACGAAAACGTCGATTCTCAGTACTCTCTGTAACAGGAAACGGAAAAGGGCTAGCGGGTTTTGCACTTGTAAAAGCTGCTGAGGTGCGTACTGCTCTGAGAAAATCGAAAAATCGATCAGGGCAAAAATTAATGAAAATTGAATTGTGCGATAATCGTACAGTTTTTCATGATTTCTATTGCGCTTTTGGGAATACAAAAATTTTTGTTTCCAAAAAACCTGAAGGTTACGGACTTGTTTGCCATCGCGCCATTCAAACAATATGTAAAGTTCTGGGTATTAATGATTTGCATGCTAAAATAGAAGGGTCCTCAAATTTGCAGCATATTGTTAAGGCTTTTTTTATCGGTTTATTGCAACAGAAGACGCATAAACAAATTGCTGAAGAAAAACAGTTACATGTTGTGGAATTCAGAAGAGAACAAGGTGGATTACCACGAATTGTTGCCAGTCCAACATTTTGCCGTAAAGTTACAGATATCGAAAAAGATGAAATTCTCAATTTCACCCAATATGCCTTAGGTGACAAAATTGTATTAAAGAGGAAGACATTTAATCCGTTCTTTGTAAATAGTAAAGGACATGATTTATATTTGAAGAAACAAGAAATATGTCGTAATCAAGATCAAGTCCGGTTAAATATGTTTGTACATGAAGGGGAAATACGTAGTCATTTGACTAAGAATTATCCTGAAAGTCGTCCACATACAAATCCAAACAAATCTGATAACGGCAAATAGAATACATTTTTATATAATGTATAAATAGCATTACAGTGTCTCAACTTTTATTTAAAAGTGTTTTGAATTTTACTTACAATTTGAAAATATAGCGTGGTTTAAATATTAATACTTTTAAAGAAGTTCTTTTAACTAATCTAAAAATAAGAGATTTATTAAAGATTTATAATGCAAAATTTTAGAATATGTTATGATATTTATAGAGTTTGTATGCAAATTTTAGATAAAGCTTAATTTATTGTTTATATACCCAGCTTAAATATAGTATGTTTTCTATAAGGTTTTTTTGAAAAATATACATGCAAACTAAGTATATAAAATATATTGAATGTGAAAACCCCCACTGTATATTCGTCCCCTCAAAGAATTCATCATAGCTACTAAAGGTCGGCACGAATGGTATTGAAACCCGCTTCATGACATTTCTCAACGTTCACTTAGTAACTTCAGCAAACCCATTGCTTCCAAAATAAATGAAACATACGAATCAAAAGTTCTTGGTAAAATCGGGTGCAGTGACTATTCTCACATCTGCACGGGATTTGTGTACATATCTGCATAGTAACGCAGAATTCAGAAAAAGGGCAACATATATACAATATTTTAACAAAAAATGGATACATTTTAATACTTCATGTAAAAAGAAAATATATACTCTATACATATATTTAAATAATAGAAAATTCACAGTAAAAAAATAATTAGTAAAATAAATGGATTCTCCCATAACATATGAATATAAATACTTTTATTTGATGATAAGTAAATTCTTCCATTCGAAACTAATTTTTAATAATCGTTATAATCATCGGGTTTCAACATACACAATTGGATTGCGTTTCAGCAAAGCATACATATTTGAGGATTTTCCCACTTATAGCTAAGTTTCAAGTTCGGAAAGTGCTGCTTTCAATTTCAATGAAAAAGAGAAATGGGCAGCCATAACCAGATACACACGCTGAAGTGCATTGTGTATTTATTAAGAATATAATTATTTTGTGCTCTGTGAGTGAGTATATTCCTTATTTATTGCGAGTATTTTGATCTATTTGAAAGGAGTTGATGCTAAAAAGGAACAAATGCGGCAGATACTACCTAAAAAAAACGAAATAGATAGAGGAAGTTGATGTATTGATTTGTTCCGAAACAATCGAAACCTTTAGTAGCTACTACGAGTGCTACCATAGAACTAAAATGGCACGAATGGAATTCGAAATTCGTAGAAGTGGCGTCACTGTATTCATTCGGGACGTTAATTCGAAAGTTTCATCTACGACGAGTTTCGGTTAACGGAGAAAAACTTAAAATTTATATAAAAAGAAAAGAAAAAACTGGAATAAAACGAAAGGAAACCTAAAAACAAGCAAAGAATGATAATTATGTATTCTGTTATCAGTTTTTAGAGGATGACATATTTCTTCTTTTTATCTAGCCATGTCAACCGATTCTGATAGATTTTTTCCCAATGTAGAGTTCTTCGCCAGTCGGGTCTGTTTTTCGCTCGCTGGCGCCATTTAGAAATTCCAAGCGCTGCCTGGGTCTCCAGTACTTTAGTCTCTTCACCGGAGGATGGGTCTACCCCTTCGTCGTCGTCCTCCAGGGTTCCGAATATAACACCCTGGCTGGAGCATGTTTTTCCATTCGCTCGACATGACCGAGCCAGCGCAGCCACTGGATTTTGATAGGTTTAACTATGTGAATGTCTGCATACAGTTCGTACAGGTCCTGGTTGTACCTTATTCGATAATCGCTACCACCTCAGATAGCTCTAAAGATCTTCTGTAGGACTTTTCTCTCGAAAACTCTCAACCGAGATAGAAAGTCTCCAGGCTTCTACGCCATATGTAAAGACAGGCAGTGTGAATGCAATTTACAAGTCTATGAACCTGTTCAAATGTATCATGTTCAATTAATCTTTTGAGGAAGAGTGTTTCCAAAATTTTAGAGGCCCTCGGCAGCAAGCTGATGGGGCAATATAACTCAATGTTGTCTGGACTTTTTCCGGGCTTAAGGATAATTTTTACCTGAGCCACTTTCCATTGAGGGGGAACAGAACCAGCGTTGTATATATAAGTCAGGAAAGTGAATCTGTCTTCTGGAAGGTGTTTTATTATTTCTCCCCAAATGAGATGGTATCCAGGGGCTTTCTTGGCTTTAGGCTTTTGGATCGCTTTCTTGACTTCACCTTTTGAAAATTTTTATATGGGCAGGTCCACCTGGTGGATGTGTCCCAAGGTTTCTCTTACTCTTCATGCAGGGATTGGACATGGATTCGATTTCGTGTGGGGTAGACACTCTTTAAATATCTTGCAAATGTACATAATTCTCCGAGAACTCTTTTAGCCCATTCTTTGCTTTCCATTCCGATGACAGATTGTGCCAGAGTTGGCCTCTGTAATTGTTTTGTTGCTTTCTAGTGGGAATAGTCGGAGGCAGCATTTTAATCAAGGTTACGGAGGTAATACTGAAGTTGTGTTCATTTTTGAGGAGCTTCTTGAGAACTTTCGAGAGTGTATTTTTTTTTTGTCCCCAGGATGTCTACTCTGTTGTCACTTTTTTCATGCCCTACCTTTTCTCCCAGTTTTTTTTTTCATAAGAGGAGAGATATGTGTGCCTTGACGTTTGATCAGGGGGTTTCGACTTCCAACCAGCTTGTTGGAGGCAATTTTTGAAGTGTTCAATAGCTTTCATGATATCTCCACTAGACTTAAGCGAGTGTTTCAGGTTAATTGTTGAAGATATTGATAGTCGGAAATAATTCCAATCAGTTTTGCTGTTGCAAAGGCGATATTGAGAAGGTGAGTCAACAAAATTATTAATTATTGTAAACATTATTGGAGAATGGTCAGAGGATAGATCATAGCATGAGCTGCATGTTATATCCCTAGTCGGGATGCCTATAATTATGCAAAATTCTATTAGGTCGATAATTTTATTTGTATCGGTTGTCCAATACGTTGGTGAGCCTGAGGAATCTGTGAGAAGATTTAGATTTGTTATAGGCGCCCAGAGTTGTCGGCCTTTGGGAGTAGTGAGACTTTTTTCTTATTTGAGTTCTTTGTATTTTTTGTGAATAATTAGTTCTCAAAACTTAATTGATTAGCATTGTTCGTGCTTATTGACAGTCTTATCAAGTTAGACGAGACAGTGGTTGTCGTTGTATTGTTTTTACGAAGTTTTAGAGGTAATAACATTGCTTGGAGTGGTTATAAGGCCCATCAAGGCAATTTTTGAACTAAAATTTTTTTGTTATACGGAAGTTCCGCAGTCGGGATTTATACAATGTGCACAAAAGAGTATCACCATTTGGTGCACACAAAAGTCTACATTAAACGCTTTATCGCACAATGCAATTTTTATAATTTGTGTTAATAAAAATAAAAATATAACCTCGAGTGCTGACACGTCTGTCAATGTCGGCGACTCTATCTGATCTTAGACAATGGCTTGCATTTTATTTGAAAAATATAATGCATTCATTTTTGTGTTTATATTTGGTTAAGAAACTTCTATAGATATAGAGGAGGCAAGGATGTCATCTATACAACCTCGACAGATTTTGCCGATATATTGTTTCGGAACGTTGTAAATTAATCTGTGTAATCTTTATTTGCTATAATCTGAATCTGTGAAACAACCCGCTATCGGGTTACGGACGAAGTTAACAGCGCTCGCCAGGTGCCTCTGCTTTACGCGAGTCTTCTTCAATCTGTTATATCAAGCGTGTTTAGGGTTTCCTCGACTTGTTCCTTCCATCGGAGCCATGGTCATCCCCTACGTCGTCGTCCAGCGATTTCCGCTTCGAATACCTTTTTCGCTGGAACTTCTTCATCCATTCGTACGTCATGTCCAAGTCAGCGCAGACGTTGAATAGTGATGCGTCTGACTATGTCAATATCAGCGTAGAGCTCATACAGTTGATGGTTCATCCGAATACAGTAGTCGTCGCTGACATGAACAGGACCGAAGATTTTGCGAAGAATTTTCCTCTCAACCTCCCAAGCGCGGCTGCATCAGCCTGCGACACGACCCATGCTTCTCCGCCATAGAGCAGCCCGATAGAATGAGCGTCTAGTAGAGTGTCAGTTTTGTTGGTCGAGAGAAGGCTACTACACATTTGCTTACTGAGCCCATACTAACACTTATTAGCAAGCGTGATTCTTCATTTAATCTTCAGGCTATCGTTGTTTTCCGTGCTAATGGCGGAGCCAAGGTATAAAAATTCCTTGACAACTTCAAAAGTACAGTTCTCGGCTGTAACATGGGATCCTAATCGCTGAGTATCCCTGCTGGTGGACCGCATATGCAGTGTGTTTTTTACCGTTTGTAAACCTTACATCGTCGAAAAAATTATGAAAAATGTTATTCTATTCTAAGACTAACTTTTATTTTTCGCAATTTTTCAAATTATATTTTCATTAAGAGACCATTGCATTATTACTTCTTATCCACGAATTGAAAATATGTTCTTCTTTAGGTAGATATATTGGAACATCAGCATGTTTCGTCAACAGCAGTCTTCATCCGATTAGCCTATTGAAATTTATATTGAAATTTTGCTCCATCATAATTCACGTAAGATGTTTTTAGATCGCATTCTTTAAACATTAGAAACCTCCATATTTTGAAAATGTCGTGCTCATGAGTCAGTTTCCCATTATGCAACCTATTTCTTATTTTATTGATTTTGTAATAATAATTTTCTAATGTTGAATCCAGCCTGCAAGTTAATACTATTCTTTTCTCCGCAATTGCGGTAAAACTCGATATAATTTATCTATATTTGAATCTTAGAAAATTATTGTTAGAAAGGTAGTGCGTGTACATATTTATTTTAATAATTATAATTTCAAATTCAATCGTGCTGTCATACTGACCTACTTGTTTCTCTTCCACGATTTCACTGACTGTTTGAAAATAAAAAAAAATTTCACATTCTTAAATTTTGGTTTTTCCGTTTTGGATTTAATTTTAATTCGCTTAGTCAACGAACAAAATGAATACGTCATATTTCGTAATTACCACATTAATCAGATCTAATTGCCTTTATTACAAGAAAACTCGTAAGATTTGAAACTTTTTATAACTTTCCTTTTGCATAATTGTAAATTGTGTATTTTAACCAAAATTACCTCTTTATTTTGTCTATAAATAAAATGGATAAATAAATATATTTCCAATTATTCCTATTTCAGTGCTTGCTGAAGACTCATGGCGTGGGGATACTTCAGTAAGTATTGCTTGGAAACAAATATGAGGAGTAAAGGAGTTGGAAAAAAAGTCTAAGGATTTAAACAAAGGTCAAGTAATTGGTTTTGGAAAAAGGAATGTGCTTTGGCCTGGTTTAAATGCTCCTATTATACGAGGGAATCAAGTAGTGGCATTACTGTATTCATTCGGGACGTTAATTCGTTAGTTTCATCTACGACGAGTTTCGGTTAACGGAGAAACTTCAAATTTATTTACAGAAAAGAAGAAACTGGAATGAAACGAAAGGAAACATAAAAACCAGTAAAGAATGATAATTATTCATTCTGTTATTAGTTTTTAAAGGATTACATATTTCTTATTCTTTTTGCCTGGCCATCACAACCGATTCTGATAGATTTTGGCCCAATGAGGAGCTCCTTGAGATCTTTTGAGAGTGTATTTAACTTTTTTTTGTCCACAGGATGTCTACTCTGTTGCCACTTTTTTCTTGCCCTGCCTTTTCTCCCAGTTTTTCTTTCATAAGAGGAGAGATATGTGAGCATTGACGTTTGATCAGGGGGTTTTGACTTCCAACAAGCTTGTTGGAGGCAATTGTTGAAGTGTTCAAAAGCTTTCATGATATCCGCTAGATTTAAGCGAGTGTTTCAGGTTAATCAGTTTTGCTGTTGTAACGGCGGCATTCAGAAGCTGAGTCAACAAAACTATTAATTATTGTAAACATTATTGGAGAATGGTCAGAGGACAGATCATAGTATAAGCTGCATGTTAAATCCCTAGTCGGGATGCCTATCATTATGCAAAAGTCTATTAGGTCGAGAATTTTATTTGTATCGGTTGTCCAATACGTTGGTGAGCCTGAGGAATCTGTGAGAAGATTTAGATTTGTTATAGGCGCCAAGAGTTGTCGGCCTTTGGGAGTAGTGAGACATTTTTCTTATTTGAGTTCTTTGTATTTTTTTGTGAATAATTAGTTTTCAAAACTTAATTGATTAGCATTGTTCGTGCTTATTGACAGTCTTATCAAGTTAGACGAGACAGTTGTCGTTGTATTGTTTTTTCGAAGTTTTAGAGGTAATAACATTGCTTGGAGTAGTTATAAGGCCCATCAAGGCATTTTTGATGTTAAATTTTTTTGTTATACGGAACTTGTTGGTAGTTCCACAGTCGGGGGTATAACATTAAATATACCTGTTTTTTGCTGTTGTTGGTGAGAGGCAGGCTTAATTTCTATGCTTGTATACTGTTCATTTGGTTGAGAGCGACTTCCCGTTGGCCAAGCTCAGCGTCTGAAGGCCAGTTCACGTGAGTTTCGGTAGAGTTCCTCGGCTCACTTTGCGGGGTAGACGTTAAACCAATCATTAAGGAATTGTTATGTTATTCTTTGTATTATATTCTATTTTGTATTTGTATCTCATTTAAACTAAATAAAATGTATAGATTTATACAATGTGCACAAAAGAGTATCACCATTTGGTGCCCAGAAAAGTCTACATTAAACGCTTTATCGCAGAATGCAATTTTTATAATTTGTGTTAATAAAAATAAAAATATATCCTCGAGTGCTGACACGTCTGCCAATGTCGGCGACTCTATCTGATCTTAGACAATGGCTTGCATTTTATTTGAAAAATTTAATGCATTTATTTTTGTGTTTATATTTGGTTAAGAAACTTCTATAGATATAGAGGAGGCAAGGATGTTATCTATACAACCTCGACAGATTTTGCCTATATAATGTTTCGGAACGTTGTAATACGTTACGGGTTAATTTTTGAATATGGATTCTAATTACCTGGATTGAATCATGTAACTTTGGATTTTGAAAGTTTTGTCTTATACTTTCAGTAAACATATTTTTGATAAACATTACGAGCTTAAGTTTGGGAAGAGACATGAATTTTATAGACACTACTTTAATTTATAGTGTAATTTGATGAACCAGTAGGGATAAAACGGGCATGTTGCATTTCATTCTAAGCTTTTAGAGTTTATGCATTTATTTGGCTTTTGATAATTAAAATATAAATGTAACACAAGATTGGATTTCCTGAGGATCAATGGAGGAACAGCGGCTGGACACTTAAAGATGATGATTTAATTATAAATAAAATTGTATTAATTCTTCAAGTAACAAAAAACAAATCCTTGCAATAAGTAACATATGTAGTAAAATCTTCGTAGAAGTAATGTGATAATTTTAGAATCAATAAAACTAATTTTAACTGTAATTGGGTTTCATTAGTAACTCATTTTTGGAATATGCCATCTGTTCTGGCTTTTTGATATGACAAAGGAAGAGCAGGGGTTACTGCTGATACAGGAGCAAATTGGCGGGGCAATCCAAAAATTGGTTCGCAACTTTAGGAAAGACGGCAAGTTTCGGAATAGGAATTAGGACAGGACAGCAAATTATGAGTTCAGTTTCGCCGGACGAGGAAATAAACACATTAAAAAATAGTTGACCAGTTCGAAGCGAGTACGAGCAGGGAAGATGCTCAGCAATTGTAGAAGCAGACAAACGCCGGTGGAGCTGTGTCACTATTAGAGGTAGCGGATCCAGCCTGGATAGCAATCCAAAACAGAACAGAGGAGAAATTTTTTAAATTTCATAAAGAAACAAGATTTGAGAGCAGAAAAGGAGTACCTTGAGAATAAGGTGAAGGAACTTTCTCAAAGATTGGCAGAAGCAGAGGAAGCAGCATCGCTGTTAGAGAAGGAGTGTGCATGTATAGTACCTCAACGAATAGAGAGAGATCAAAATCAGCATCGGCTGGATATACACAAACAGTATTAACTTTGCCTCTGGAAGTTGGCTGGACAGAATATTTAACACCGGAAGGGATAAGTCATGTGGTAAAGCCGGGAGTAGTATTTAGTGTAGAGAGGCAGGCAGAATTTTCATTTGGCGCATCTGAGATCGGTGTCGAGCCTTTTTTGCCGGGAAGTCCGGTACACAATAAAACCCTGGTATGTCCGCCAGAAGAGCCTGAACCAGTAACAGAGCGGCAGAGCCCCATTCTGTGGACAGTAATTCGCCTGCGCGAGCAGACGGTCAAAGACAAATGAGTTTGAGTCCGTCACTGGTAACGTACCTCTCAGATCCGGGAAAAGTGAATCTGGAAACCACCCAAAAGGTAGATAACGTGTTACCAGCCATAAGTAAAATAAAATTAAGTAAAATGGGTATAGATGAGATCTCAAAGGCAGTGGGCAGGCTAGTACTTGTGTTTACTGGTGCTGCGTCTGAAGTCAACAGGTTCATTCAAGGTTGTGAACTTGCAAAGAGAAGCATAAGCCTGATGAATTGCAGGATTTATTTGACTGTGTTAAGCAAAGGTTGTTTGGAGATGCATGCAACCTTGTGCTGCCAAAGCAATTTGCCAGTGCGGATAAGCTTTACGGGTTTCTAAGGAGAACTTATTGAAAGGAGCGAACTCTGGAAGATGTAACTCGAGAAATTAGAATGAGGAAACAGGTGGCAGGTGAGGACAAACGAGCCTTTGCCAGGCGTCTAGGATCACTACAGGGGCTGGCAACAGAAATAGTGAATTGTAAATATAATGATATACAAGTCAGAGTTAATAGCTTCCGTTGTGGGTCTCCGTGACCCCGCTCTAAAAATTCATATGCTGAATAGCAGAACAGGAACTCTGGAGGAATTAGTAGAAGAGGCGATTAGAGCACAATTTCTGGTGGAGCGGAGTACGGCCGGTTTGGGAGCGGTACATATGTTAGAAAACAGACAGGACATGTTTACTGCCGCTGTCGTGAATAGAGAGGACAGTAATTCCGTACCAAACATGAAACAAGTCTACAGTGCCTAGGGGGCACAATTGGATCAGAGTAGGAGGCAGCCAGCCACGAGTCGCTTGGATCCACCATACAGGGGTTGAGATGCTTCTCATGTGGACGAATGGGACATCGGGCAGCGGAATGCAGGGAAAAACATTCCCAACAAAGGGACCAGGGAAACTTCCAGCGGCCCAGACGAGGCCAGTAGACTGGAAAGCTAAAATAAAGGAAGACAGAATTAGGCCAGAAGTAAGTGTGACCAATAATGTAAGAGCTACATTCCAGGAGATAGAGGAGAAAGAGGCTCTACAATACCACGTACCAAGTAATGTAAGGACTATGGTTCAAGATACGTAGGAGCAAGAGTCTCTCCGGGAAACATTTTTTGATTGCGTTTTGATTTGTGCAACTGTGATGATTATAGTATTTAGGTTAAGTTTTAATAAGGTTAGAAAATATAGGCCAATCGCCGCGAGCGCGGTACGAGTGTTTATGGTTAAAATAATCATGATAATAAAGGATAACTGCGGTGCATGGAGGAAAGAACTTGAAGAGTTAGAAACTAGATTCGCATCCATGTTGGGAACAAAAGGACGCTGCTTCGTTGTAATCGGAACGGGAGAAGCATTCATCGAAATACCCTGCTAGGAGGCAGCTAGTGGTAGATTCAAGGGCGGATACTAGCCTCGAAAATCTAGTGTTTTACGGAAAGGGCTTAACTAATTAAAGACGGACGTGAGAACCCTTAACGGCGCATTTGGTATATGCATCAGGACACTCAGGACATCAGATAGGTTATATAACAGCGAGGTTATGGGTATGACTTTTAGAATGCACGCAGTGGATTTGGATAAGGAAGGTGTCTCGGCAGATGGGATAATTGGGCACGATAATCCTTGTGGCCGCACCATACTGGATGCGCCGGAGAAAAAGTTATCGTTTTATGATAAGAATAAGAATAGGATAAAGTTAGGACTGTTTTTTTGCACAAGCAGCATCTAGCGGAGGGTTTATATATGGGAAATCCGTAGCACACGTGGACAAGGGTAAGGTGTATGCTTGCGTACTATTAGAAAAAGAATACCTTCTAGATAGGGATTTTATGCCTAAGCTTACTAGTAACGATAATTTTCAGAACCGAATTATGGATCGGTTAATCAGATTATGCAGGTAGATATAATAAAAAGGATGGAAAGAGTACTAGAATCACTGAAGTTAGACCCAAGCATAAATTCAGAAGAGAAGGCATCAATAGAAGCCATTCCATGACATATTTTTGCTGGAAGGAGACCAGCTGACGTATACATCAGATGTAGAGCATGAAATACCTACCGGATTGGATCACCCAAAAATAAACCAAAAACAGTATAGACTGCCACAAGCTCACAAAGATGAAGTAAACAGGCTAGAGGAAGGAATGTTAAATGATAACATAATTTCACCGAGTATCTCGCCTTTTAAGTCACCAATATTTCTGGTACCAAAGAAGGGGGCTGCTCAGGGTCAGAAGAAGTGGAGAATGGTCGTCGATTTTAGGAAACTGAACGACGCCATTATCAAGCAAGTGTTCCCGATACCAAGGATAGAAGAAATCCTGGATCAATCGGGGGACACTAGATATATTTCTATACTTGATTTAGCGAGTGGCTACCATCAGATTCTGGTGGATACCCGAGATAAGCAGAAAACCGCGTTCATTACCGGTTCGGGGCATTATGAGTTCAATAAGATGCCGTTTGGCTTGACAGGAGCACCGGGTACCTTCCAACGGTTAATGAATCATGTGCTTACAAGGGTTAGATTGTTTTGTGTATTTTGATGATATTTTAATTTATGGGAAGAACTTACAGCAGCATTCGCAACGCTTGTGCAAGGTGCTCCAAAAATGGCGAGAACACAATTTGAAATTAAGCACGGAGAAGTGTCAATTTTTGCGAAGAGAGGTGGTTTATCTAGGCCATGGTTGTTCGGAGGCAGGCGAACTGCCGGACCCTCAGAAAGTGAAATGCGTAAAGAATTTAGCAATATCAAGAAATATAAAAGAAGTGCAAGCATTCTTAGGACTATTGAACTATTATAGAAAGTTCGTAGAATGACTAGCCCGAATTGCCTTGCCGATTAATAAGTTGCTACGTAAAGTAGCAAAGTACGAATGGACTGAGAGCTGTCAAAAGGCATTCGAGAGGCTAAAAGATATAATAAGCTCGCCTCCGATTTGGCGTACCCCGACTTTGAGCAAACTTTTTTGTTGACCACCGATACTAGCAATGAAGCATTAGGGGCAGTGTTGTCACAAGGGGAAGTCGGTAATGACCGGCCAATAGCATTCGCAAGCAGAGCGCTTAGCGATAAGGAGAAGAGATACTCCACGATAGAGAAAGAATTTCTAGGCTATGAAGAATTTTAGGGCATACCTGCTAGGACGACCATAGCGAATCCTAAAGATCAAACCTCTCGGGTGGCACGGTTTTGGCACAAATTGTCTGAGTATGATTTTGAAATCTGGGAAAAGGAACCTTAGCAGAGTGCCACAAAAGCAAAAGATATCTGTGGTTCAAACTAGAGCAAAGGCAAAGACCGACAGGGAGAATACCAATATTAAACGGTCAGTACTTGACACAAAATCAGCAGAAATAAAAGAAACGAATGACGAAAGGGACAAACAGCTAGCCAACAGGGTAGAGTGGCTCGAGAATGACAAATATATTTAGGAGGTACTGAAGGGTTTCTATGATTCCCGTTTAGATGGACACCAGGGATCTTGGAAAACCTACGAGGGAATCGGCCTGGGAGGGTATGCTCGGAGACATCAAATGTATGTAAAGAGTTGCCGAAAATGTCAAATATCACAGCCCTGACTTCAAAAGTCAATATCTACAGAAATGCGCCAATTTAAATGGATCATATAAATATGCTTATTAGGCACTATAGCCGAATGACGCACTAAAGCCAATAGGAGCAAAATATTTTTTAAATATTAAATAATAAAGTTTCATTGAAAAAATGCAAAAAGAAAAAAAATTATAAGACATTCGTGGGGAAGAAATATGACACTAGGCGTAAAGTATATGCGTAAATATGATGCGTAAACATTAACGCGGAAACGTTTGAGGAAGTAAGTATATATGTATGTATATAATATACAGAACGAATGTACGACGTACATTTAAATAAGTAATTATTCTAGAAAAGAGGGATGAGCGTGTACAGTAAGTACATAGGGACGTATTATGAAATATTGGGAATTTGCAGATATATACATACTGCAGCAGGGTCATGTAAATATGCTTCAATATTTTTTATCGCTTAGGAAATTAAGTACAGCGTGTGGGAAATTGAAAAAATTGATATGTATGTTGAAATAAAAAGAATATGTTAAGCTTAATTGGGAAATAACTTTAGCAACTAATTATAAGCAATTAAAGTGCCTGGAATATATGTAAGTAGTCATATACGAGCAAGTTACAGGGTGTAGGAAAATGTACTCGTTTATGGGTATATACATACTAGGCGATAATGTTAAATAATTAAAATAAAGTACGTAATTTGATGCAATGAAAGACGGAGTCATGCAATGGACAATGTTTACACATAAGCGGGTTTAGCGCAAATATTCTTGTTTATGTCGGAGGGGCAAATAGAGTAGCTCAGATATCAATATATTCTTGCCAAGAGTTAAATAAAATAAAGTTGAAGCCCTATATGGCGATGCCAATGAATAGTCCAGTCCTCTTCTCCTATGGGATATAGTAGCAAATTCGGTATTGTGAGGGTATAGCCTTCAACTGTCAAATAAGCACATTATAAAGTACATTTCTTAGTAGTGAGGAATAAGCATAAGTTTTGTGCAAAATGTTTTAAATATGTACGGTTCTAGATCACTTTACTGGCGGGGATCAACAGAACTATTGCAGGGAGTGCTGTTGGACAAATTACCCAACACGAACATATTATTGCAGACAACGGGGGACGTGTGGTTCGCCAAGGACTATTGAGTGATTGTGACTGAATTGTCAAGAACGGAGTTGGAGATTATTCCAAGCAAGTCGAAGACATGCAGGAGATAACCAGAAAATACAGTAGAATACTATTAGTCGCTGGCGGTGAAATACTGAAGTGGGCAATAGCAACTATGGACCACCAGGACACGGACCGCATTTATGGTCACCTGCAGGAGCACGACACTATGTATGCTAAAACATTATCACTGTTAGGAAAAGAAGTAACCGTAATGAGCACAGGATACCAGGGTCTACATGAAGCGGTGAACAGCAACATCGCGGAGTTAGAGCAGATGCACTCAGCTTTGGAAAGCATGGGAAAGAGATAGGACGAGGCACAAATGGGTTTGGCGGAGTTTTTCATGTTGGGAAACCTTATTTCCGAAGAATTGATAAGCATTCAGGAAAACCAACAAACTGAGATAGCGGTACTTGACGACCTGCTACATGGCAAACTACACCTCCTGGTAAAGGAGGCCGTAGATGATGAAAGGGTATCAAATATCACCAAGTCCTACGAGAAAGCTCACACCTGGAAGAAGGGGAGAGTCGGGCTCCTAGTAGTAATCTTAATGATGACCTTTTTAACGACAAAATGGTGCACAACAGGAGCTTTTCTTCGATGACTCAATTCGACCCCAGCCTAGCGCAGCACAACATCCACACCGACAACGGCGGCCGTCACCCGGACCAGCAAGGTAGCAGAGGTCGCAGTGTAAAGTAAGAACTTATTCATATATAATAGTATTATATTATTATTAATATACTATATAATTTTGTTTGTATGCCAATGAGAAAAGAGTCAATGAAGGACCAAAACGTAAAAAAGGGGAAATCAATAAAAGAGAATCAGATAGAAAATAAAAGAACAAGTATTAAAAACAGAGAGAGAATGTACAAAAGAAAACACAAAAAATATGAAAAGGAAAAGAATACGAAATTTAAAAAAAGATAAAGACAAAAGATAAAGAACCCAAAAAAGGTGATTTGAAAAAATATATAGATTATTTTATTATTAATAAAATGCATAAAATTGTTTACAGTGCAAGAAGAAGATTGTAAATTCTCACTAGAAGGTAGTTGCAACCTTCTCCTAGAAAGAGGGGAGGGATGTTGTGAGTCAGAATCAAACTACCTGCGTGTAGTTCATTCACAGCACCCACTCCTAACAGATACTTCATGCACATGCTTTTTTTTCTCGGCGAGTCGAAAGCCTCTGTAGCTAGTACTTATTCCCTCAACAGTACACTCATAATTAATTTCTGTGAAATTTCATTGATATTAAAGATTTAACAATGAAATTTCACAGAAAGGTTGCGGTTACTAACATTAAACACCACACAAAAAATGGGCGTGTTATTTACACAGCCACGCCCACTATTGACTTATTATTACAACTTGCGACCTATACAATATTTTTTGACGAAATTTTATATTAGTACGTATATGGACCCTACAAAGCCATATAAAAGAATTGGGGTCTATGAGATAAAAGATACGCCTCCCTCCCATATAATACACTTTGGGGACCCCACTTAACGACAATTACCTTTTCTATGCTTCTAGGGATGATGTATACATTGAGACTATACTAGCATTCATTACAAATATGGGCAGACTATTACTACTGCCACGCCCATAATTAAGAAATATCATCACTAGGTTCCTATAGAAGATAGTGTGACGACGGAAAATACTACAAGTATTTTCCGCACACAGAATTCATACACAGCATGCAACATCCCACAGCCTAACAAAAAGTAACCACCTCCCATGCTAAATGCAACAACAAAGACAGCATACAAGTATAACAAAACATTTACGCACAGACGATCTGACCAATAAGCGTAAAGGTTTTAATTAACTCAGAAGCGTAAAGTGTTATACTGAACACTACAGCGACCAAAGGTGGAACCCGGAGAAAAACGAGAGAGAAACACACACAAGCATTCAGCAGGCGGAGTACAAATAAGTATTTATAACAACAACAAAAACAACAGTACAGCGACCGAAGGCGGAACACGGAGAAACAGAAACACGCCAACCGATCGCAAGCGCAAAGCAGTAAACAGGCGGAGTACAAATAAGTATTTATCGCAACAGCAACAACAACACTACAGCGATCGAAGGCGGAACACAGAGAAACACGAAAGAGCACCACACACACGCTAACCGATCGCACACGCAAAGCAGTAAGCGGGCAGAGTGCAAACCAATCTCTGCAACAACAACAACACTACAGCGACCGAAGGCGGAGCACGGATGACAACGAGAGCGCACCGATCGTAAACACAGAGCCGTAAGAAGGCGGAGTGTGAACCAATATTTTAACAACAACAACACTATAGCAACCGAAGGCGAAACACAGAGGAAAACAAGAGCGCACCACACACACGCTAACCGTTCGCAAACGCAAAGCTGTAAACAGGCAGAGTACGAAGAAATGTTTCTACAACAACAGCAAAGCGACAACTAACAGCAGCGATCAGGCCACACTACTGCAAGCAACAACTATGATGGACAACTAGAGGCATTACAACAAGGTGGTTAACCAGCAGAAGTTGAAGGTGGCCTAAGGACAACTGGACCACAATAACATCAAGCACTGATCCCATGGCAAGCTTTCGCTATATAAGCGGAGTGAACCAGACAGTGAGTCTCTTTGATCCAGCATCGTTCAGTAAGTACACAACGCACCAAGCTCCTAGAGACGCACCAAGCTTCGTAGTTAGTTACTTTGACTATTAATAATAAATCAAAACAGACAGAGCCAGGAGTGTATGGTTTTGACCGACTCTCCCTGGGACACATACGCAAAACAGACAGAGCCAGGAGTGTATGGTTTTGACCGACTCTCCCTGGGACACATACGCAACGCAGACAGAGCCAGGAGTGTATGGTTTTGACCGACTCTCCCTGGGACACATACGCAAAACAGACAGAGCCAGGAGTGTATGGTTTTGACCGACTCTCCCTGGGACACATACGCAACGCAGACAGAGCCAGGAGTGTATGGTTTTGACCGACTCTCCCTGGGACACATACGCAACGCAAACAGAGCCAGGAGTGTATGGTTTTGACCGACTCTCCCTGGGACACATACGCAACGCAGACAGAGCCAGGAGTGTATGGTTTTGACCGACTCTCCCTGGGACACATACGCAACGCAGACAGAGCCAGGAGTGTATGGTTTTGACCGACTCTCCCTGGGACACATACGCAACGCAAACAGAGCCAGGAGTGTATGGTTTTGACCGACTCTCCCTGGGACACATACGCAACGCAGACAGAGCCAGGAGTGTATGGTTTTGACCGACTCTCCATGGGACACATACGTAACGCCGACAGAGCCAGGAGTGTATGGTTTTGATCGACTCTCCCTGGGACACATACGCAACACAGACAGAGCCAGGAGTGTATGGTTTTGACCGACTCTCCCTGGGACACATACGCAACGCAGACAGAGCCAGGAGTGTATGGTTTTGACCGACTCTCCATGGGACACATACGTAACGCCGACAGAGCCAGGAGTGTATGGTTTTGACCGACTCTCCCTGGGACACTAGTACAAACCACGGACACTACCACGAGCACACAGAGTAGGGTAGTAATTAAATATAATTATATATATGTATAGGAAATAAGTAGAAATTTTGAAAATAAATAAAAACACTTATTAAAACTAATACAATTGCAATAAATTTCTGTAAGCGACCCTGGAACCCGCTGAGTTTTTACCCCAGCGAAAACGAGTCGTTACAGTGGCGCCCGAGCAGGGACTTTCAAAAGAAATTCAACGCATCAAATTTTAAACCGAAGTTCACTTACTCCTAGGAAATACATTCACAGAGCGATAAAGAACTACGTCGATCGCAGAGGAGTGCCGAATTAGCACCAGCTTAAAACACACGCACACACCCATTGTCTTCATCATCATCTAAGACGAGCACAGGATGGTGAAAACAAGTTGGTTGTGTTTGCTACACAAGGAGGAGCTGGTGATTTTTGCCGAAGAATTCGGTTTGCAGGCCACAGGTACCGCGGAGGAACTCCGTAAGCGACTATCAGAGTTCTTCAATGAGACACCTGACTCAAGATCAGCAAAACCGTCTAGAGAACCTACAATCCATGTACGTTAGGAGCACGTCACCAAGACTGGCTACGTCCATAGTTACCCGCGAAACGCTGGAAGTGGACAGGCCAGGGACATTCACAGGTGCAACACCAATGGCATGTGATACAGAGTTTCGGAGAACATCACAACATCGCGCTGTGTCACCAACAGGCGTGGAACAAACGCAAAGCGTAGCTGCATCATACGCAGTCATCGTTGACCAGGTGAGGAAGTGGTCTCTCAACTTTGACGGAGGGCGTGATCCGTTAGCCTTTATAGAGCGAGTCGAGGAACTAGCAGAAGTGTATGACATAAATAAGAATTTCCTCCCGCGTACTATGCCAGAACTGTTGAGGGAGCACGCACTTATGTGGTACAGGAACAACAATCGTGCGTGGCGCGATTGGACCTCGTACAGGAGAGACTTTCTTAAGTTCTTCCTACCGGCCCGCTACATGGAGAAACTCGAAGACCAGATTCGACAGCGTTACCAGAGACCTAGAGAAGCGTTCAAGCAGTATGTGGTTGAACTGCAGAATCTCATGCGGCAAGTGGATTATTCAGAGGAGCAGAAACTGGAAAGAATCTTCCAGAACAGCCTGCCACAATTCCAGTTATACGTGCGCCGTAGAGATTTCGAATCGCTACAAGAGCTGGTAGAGATGGCCGAAGATTTGGAGTGCATTCGGGGAGAAGGCGAGCTACTAACAATGCCGCCCACAGAACGGAGAAAAGAGCAAGGTCCACCACGAGAGGTACGGAACCGTCAGGTGACGCTAGAGAACAGAGCGGCACCCATAGATCCCAGAACAGCCTGCAGGCGTTGTGGCCAAAATGGTCATATAGCTCGCCAATGGCGCAACGCGCAGATATTGTTTTGTTGGGAGTGCGGGCGTAGGGAAGTAAGGACGATCGAGTGCTGCAAGCAGAGAGAACCACCCAACCGAAGACTACAATCAGGAGCACAGCACAGATCAGAACAGCGGCATCAAACCTCACAATTGGAAAAAGCATTGCACTGTGTCGGGCAACGAATCTGCGCCACCGTTTCCATTGGCACAGAAACCATCACCGCGACACTGGACACAGGTGCAACTAACAGTTTTGTGAGCAGAGCACTGGTACGAAAGCTACGCGCTTCTACCAGCAAATGGGGAAAATCCCATACTAGAGTGCGCATGGCAGACGGCACTAGTAGGACAGTCAGAGAGACGTGTGTGACGAATGTTAGGCTTGGAGAGAAGGCATGCAATCTAGAGCTACTGGTCATGCCGGACTCCAGTGATGATCTGCTCCTGGGAATAGACTTCATGACAAGCCTGGGAACAACATTGAAAGGCGGTGATCAGGAGATCACATTGGGACCTCATAACAGTTGCGTGCAACCCCGAGAAATTGCAACGTGCACGACAATTCGTGTTGAGAATCTCCCACATTTCAATGCATCCCATTTCAAGAAGCACACCAACGTCAGAAATTCTAAGCAACGGACGCACAGCAAAGAATACACAGAAAAGCAACGCATTCGAAAACACACACCACCAGGAACAAATATGACTCATGCAAACGAATTCACCTGCCACGGAATATGCCGAGCGAAAGCGGACAACGTATCCCACAAAGGCATTGAGAGAAGGACTTCCCAGGAATCAACACATGGACCTCGGAAAAAGGACGCGAGAGCACTCCAGAGCAAGAAGGTCGCACACCGAAGGCGACCCACCATCAGAGCAATCAGCGTACCTACTAGGTCAACACCAGTGAGCAACAGCCGAGACATACCACGTAGACGCAACGACAGATCAAGGGACAACCAGGGTGCAATCGAGTGCACCAACAACAGCAGAAGCGACGACAAGAGAGACAAACGTAACTGCAAAAGCCACCACAGCAAACGAATTAAACAATGGAACGGGGCTACATGGAGAACGCCAACAGAGAAACGGATGCCAATCACAGGCGACTCTGCGCTACGATTGAAGTCATACACATCCGACAGTGAAAAACCAGAGAAGACTGAACGTAAGCACATGGGGACGCCGCCAACACTGAATGCCACACCCGGGGAAGACCTCCACTTCCACAACGTAGCCGAACTCAGGGGACCCAAGGCAGATAGCTTACCAGCGACACTAGTGGCAGATACGATAGCCACTCTGAAGGAAAGCCCAGCCAAGAGGAAACGCCTGCGCTTTCAACGACCTCCGTACCGAGTAGTACTATACCGCGGAGAAGCATCCATTCTCTTCCGTCCGCAAAGTAGGGAGGAAGTGTGACGACGGAAAATACTACAAGTATTTTCCGCACACAGAATTCATACACAGCATGCAACATCCCACAGCCTAACAAAAAGTAACCACCTCCCATGCTAAATGCAACAACAAAGACAGCATACAAGTATAACAAAACATTTACGCACAGACGATCTGACCAATAAGCGTAAAGGTTTTAATTAACTCAGAAGCGTAAAGTGTTATACTGAACACTACAGCGACCAAAGGCGGAACCCGGAGAAAAACGAGAGAGAAACACACACAAGCATTCAGCAGGCGGAGTACAAATAAGTATTTATAACAACAACAAAAACAACAGTACAGCGACCGAAGGCGGAACACGGAGAAACAGAAACACGCCAACCGATCGCAAGCGCAAAGCAGTAAACAGGCGGAGTACAAATAAGTATT
The DNA here is from genome assembly GCA_920105625.2 of Clusia tigrina. Taxonomy (NCBI): domain Eukaryota; kingdom Metazoa; phylum Arthropoda; class Insecta; order Diptera; family Clusiidae; genus Clusia; species Clusia tigrina. The sequence continues at coordinate 137,582,055 of OV050031.1, forward strand.
TATCGCAACAGCAACAACAACACTACAGCGATCGAAGGCGGAACACAGAGAAACACGAAAGAGCACCACACACACGCTAACCGATCGCACACGCAAAGCAGTAAGCGGGCAGAGTGCAAACCAATCTCTGCAACAACAACAACACTACAGCGACCGAAGGCGGAGCACGGATGACAACGAGAGCGCACCGATCGTAAACACAGAGCCGTAAGAAGGCGGAGTGTGAACCAATATTTTAACAACAACAACACTATAGCAACCGAAGGCGAAACACAGAGGAAAACAAGAGCGCACCACACACACGCTAACCGATCGCAAACGCAAAGCTGTAAACAGGCAGAGTACGAAGAAATGTTTCTACAACAACAGCAAAGCGACAACTAACAGCAGCGATCAGGCCACACTACTGCAAGCAACAACTATGATGGACAACTAGAGGCATTACAACAAGGTGGTTAACCAGCAGAAGTTGAAGGTGGCCTAAGGACAACTGGACCACAATAACATCAAGCACTGATCCCATGGCAAGCTTTCGCTATATAAGCGGAGTGAACCAGACAGTGAGTCTCTTTGATCCAGCATCGTTCAGTAAGTACACAACGCACCAAGCTCCTAGAGACGCACCAAGCTTCGTAGTTAGTTACTTTGACTATTAATAATAAATCAAAACAGACAGAGCCAGGAGTGTATGGTTTTGACCGACTCTCCCCGGGACACATACGCAAAACAGACAGAGCCAGGAGTGTATGGTTTTGACCGACTCTCCCTGGGACACATACGCAACGCAAACAGAGCCAGGAGTGTATGGTTTTGACCGACTCTCCCTGGGACACATACGCAACGCAGACAGAGCCAGGAGTGTATGGTTTTGACCGACTCTCCATGGGACACATACGTAACGCCGACAGAGCCAGGAGTGTATGGTTTTGATCGACTCTCCCTGGGACACATACGCAACACAGACAGAGCCAGGAGTGTATGGTTTTGACCGACTCTCCCTGGGACACATACGCAAAACAGACAGAGCCAGGAGTGTATGGTTTTGACCGACTCTCCCTGGGACACATACGCAAAACAGACAGAGCCAGGAGTGTATGGTTTTGACCGACTCTCCCTGGGACACATACGCAACGCAGACAGAGCCAGGAATGTATGGTTTTGACCGACTCTCCATGGGACACATACGTAACGCCGACAGAGCCAGGAGTGTATGGTTTTGATCGACTCTCCCTGGGACACATACGCAACACAGACAGAGCCAGGAGTGTATGGTTTTGACCGACTCTCCCTGGGACACATACGCAACGCAGACAGAGCCAGGAGTGTATGGTTTTGACCGACTCTCCATGGGACACATACGTAACGCCGACAGAGCCAGGAGTGTATGGTTTTGACCGACTCTCCCTGGGACACTAGTACAAACCACGGACACTACCACGAGCACACAGAGTAGGGTAGTAATTAAATATAATTATATATATGTATAGGAAATAAGTAGAAATTTTGAAAATAAATAAAAACACTTATTAAAACTAATACAATTGCAATAAATTTCTGTAAGCGACCCTGGAACCCGCTGAGTTTTTACCCCAGCGAAAACGAGTCGTTACAGTGGCGCCCGAGCAGGGACTTTCAAAAGAAATTCAACGCATCAAATTTTAAACCGAAGTTCACTTACTCCTAGGAAATACATTCACAGAGCGATAAAGAACTACGTCGATCGCAGAGGAGTGCCGAATTAGCACCAGCTTAAAACACACGCACACACCCATTGTCTTCATCATCATCTAAGACGAGCACAGGATGGTGAAAACAAGTTGGTTGTGTTTGCTACACAAGGAGGAGCTGGTGATTTTTGCCGAAAAATTCGGTTTGCAGGCCACAGGTACCGCGGAGGAACTCCGTAAGCGACTATCAGAGTTCTTCAATGAGACACCTGACTCAAGATCAGCAAAACCGTCTAGAGAACCTACAATCCATGTACGTTAGGAGCACGTCACCAAGACTGGCTACGTCCATAGTTACCCGCGAAACGCTGGAAGTGGACAGGCCAGGGACATTCACAGGTGCAACACCAAAGGCATGTGATACAGACTTTCGGAGAACATCACAACATCGCGCTGTGTCACCAACAGGCGTGGAACAAACGCAAAGCGTAGCTGCATCATACGCAGTCATCGTTGACCAGGTGAGGAAGTGGTCTCTCAACTTTGACGGAGGGCGTGATCCGTTAGCCTTTATAGAGCGAGTCGAGGAACTAGCAGAAGTGTGTGACATAAATAAGAATTTCCTCCCGCGTACTATGCCAGAACTATTGAGGGAGCACGCACTTATGTGGTACAGGAACAACAATCGTGCGTGGCGCGATTGGACCTCGTACAGGAGAGACTTTCTTAAGTTCTTCCTACCGGCCCGCTACATGGAGAAACTCGAAGACCAGATTCGACAGCGTTACCAGAGACCTAGAGAAGCGTTCAAGCAGTATGTGGTTGAACTGCAGAATCTCATGCGGCAAGTGGATTATTCAGAGGAGCAGAAACTGGAAAGAATCTTCCAGAACAGCCTGCCACAATTCCAGTTATACGTGCGCCGTAGAGATTTCGAATCGCTACAAGAGCTGGTAGAGATGGCCGAAGATTTGGAGTGCATTCGGGGAGAAGGCGAGCTACTAACAATGCCGCCCACAGAACGGAGAAAAGAGCAAGGTCCACCACGAGAGGTACGGAACCGTCAGGTGACGCTAGAGAACAGAGCGGCACCCATAGATCCCAGAACAGCCTGCAGGCGTTGTGGCCAAAATGGTCATATAGCTCGCCAATGGCGCAACGCGCAGATATTGTTTTGTTGGGAGTGCGGGCGTAGGGAAGTAAGGACGATCGAGTGCTGCAAGCAGAGAGAACCACCCAACCGAAGACTACAATCAGGAGCACAGCACAGATCAGAACAGCGGCATCAAACCTCACAATTGGAAAAAGCATTGCACTGTGTCGGGCAACGAATCTGCGCCACCGTTTCCATTGGCACAGAAACCATCACCGCGACACTGGACACAGGTGCAACTAACAGTTTTGTGAGCAGAGCACTGGTACGAAAGCTACGCGCTTCTACCAGCAAATGGGGAAAATCCCATACTAGAGTGCGCATGGCAGACGGCACTAGTAGGACAGTCAGAGAGACGTGTGTGACGAATGTTAGGCTTGGAGAGAAGGCATGCAATCTAGAGCTACTGGTCATGCCGGACTCCAGTGATGATCTGCTCCTGGGAATAGACTTCATGACAAGCCTGGGAACAACATTGAAAGGCGGTGATCAGGAGATCACATTGGGACCTCATAACAGTTGCGTGCAACCCCGAGAAATTGCAACGTGCACGACAATTCGTGTTGAGAATCTCCCACATTTCAATGCATCCCATTTCAAGAAGCACACCAACGTCAGAAATTCTAAGCAACGGACGCACAGCAAAGAATACACAGAAAAGCAACGCATTCGAAAACACACACCACCAGGAACAAATATGACTCATGCAAACGAATTCACCTGCCACGGAATATGCCGAGCGAAAGCGGACAACGTATCCCACAAAGGCATCGAGAGAAGGACTTCCCAGGAATCAACACTTGGACCTCGGAAAAAGGACGCGAGAGCACTCCAGAGCAAGAAGGTCGCACACCGAAGGCGACCCACCATCAGAGCAATCAGCGTACCTACTAGGTCAACACCAGTGAGCAACAGCCGAGACATACCACGTAGACGCAACGACAGATCAAGGGACAACCAGGGTGCAATCGAGTGCACCAACAACAGCAGAAGCGACGACAAGAGAGACAAACGTAACTCCAAAAGCCACCACAGCAACGAATTAAACAATGGAACGGGGCTACATGGAGAACGCCAACAGAGAAACGGATGCCAATCACAGGCGACTCTGCGCTACGATTGAAGTCATACACATCCGACAGTGAAAAACCAGAGAAGACTGAACGTAAGCACATGGGGACGCCGCCAACACTGAATGCCACACCCGGGGAAGACCTCCACTTCCACAACGTAGCCGAACTCAGGGGACCCAAGGCAGATAGCTTACCAGCGACACTAGTGGCAGATACGATAGCCACTCTGAAGGAAAGCCCAGCCAAGAGGAAACGCCTGCGCTTTCAACGACCTCCGTACCGAGTAGTACTATACCGCGGAGAAGCATCCATTCTCTTCCGTCCGCAAAGTAGGGAGGAAGTGTGACGTCGGAAAATACTACAAGTATTTTCCGCACACAGAATTCATACACAGCATGCAACATCCCACAGCCTAACAAAAAGTAACCACCTCCCATGCTAAATGCAACAACAAAGACAGCTTACAAGTATAACAAAACATTTACGCACAGACGATCTGACCAATAAGCGTAAAGGTTTTCATTAACTCAGAAGCGTAAAGTGTTATACTGAACACTACAGCGACCAAAGGCGGAACACGGAGAAAAACGAGAGAGAAACACACACAAGCATTCAGCAGGCGGAGTACAAATAAGTATTTATAACAACAACAAAAACAACAGTACAGCGACCGAAGGCGGAACACGGAGAAACAGAAACACGCCAACCGATCGCAAGCGCAAAGCAGTAAACAGGCGGAGTACAAATAAGTATTTATCGCAACAGCAACAACAACACTACAGCGATCGAAGAGGGAACACAGAGAAACACGAAAGAGCACCACACACACGCTAACCGATCGCACACGCAAAGCAGTAAGCGGGCAGAGTGCAAACCAATCTCTGCAACAACAACAACACTACAGCGACCGAAGGCGGAGCACGGATGACAACGAGAGCGCACCGATCGTAAACACAGAGCCGTAAGAAGGCGGAGTGTGAACCAATATTTTAACAACAACAACACTATAGCAACCGAAGGCGAAACACAGAGGAAAACAAGAGCGCACCCCACACACGCTAACCGATCGCAAACGCAAAGCTGTAAACAGGCAGAGTACGAAGAAATGTTTCTACAACAACAGCAAAGCGACAACTAACAGCAGCGATCAGGCCACACTACTGCAAGCAACAACTATGATGGACAACTAGAGGCATTACAACAAGGTGGTTAACCAGCAGAAGTTGAAGGTGGCCTAAGGACAACTGGACCACAATAACATCAAGCACTGATCCCATGGCAAGCTTTCGCTATATAAGCGGAGTGAACCAGACAGTGAGTCTCTTTGATCCAGCATCGTTCAGTAAGTACACAACGCACCAAGCTCCTAGAGACGCACCAAGCTTCGTAGTTAGTTACTTTGACTATTAATAATAAATCAAAACAGACAGAGCCAGGAGTGTATGGTTTTGACCGACTCTCCCTGGGACACATACGCAAAACAGACAGAGCCAGGAGTGTATGGTTTTGACCGACTCTCCCTGGGACACATACGCAACGCAGACAGAGCCAGGAGTGTATGGTTTTGACCGACTCTCCCTGGGACACATACGCAAAACAGACAGAGCCAGGAGTGTATGGTTTTGACCGACTCTCCCTGGGACACATACGCAACGCAAACAGAGCCAGGAGTGTATGGTTTTGACCGACTCTCCCTGGGACACATACGCAACGCAGACAGAGCCAGGAGTGTATGGTTTTGACCGACTCTCCATGGGACACATACGTAACGCCGACAGAGCCAGGAGTGTATGGTTTTGATCGACTCTCCCTGGGACACATACGCAACACAGACAGAGCCAGGAGTGTATGGTTTTGACCGACTCTCCCTGGGACACATACGCAAAACAGACAGAGCCAGGAGTGTATGGTATTGACCGACTCTCCCTGGGACACATACGCAAAACAGACAGAGCCAGGAGTGTATGGTTGTGACCGACTCTCCCTGGGACACATACGCAACGCAGACAGAGCCAGGAGTGTATGGTTTTGACCGACTCTCCCTGGGACACATACGCAACGCAGACAGAGCCAGGAGTGTATGGTTTTGACCGACTCTCCATGGGACACATACGTAACGCCGACAGAGCCAGGAGTGTATGGTTTTGACCGACTCTCCCTGGGACACTAGTACAAACCACGGACACTACCACGAGCACACAGAGTAGGGTAGTAATTAAATATAATTATATATATGTATAGGAAATAAGTAGAAATTTTGAAAATAAATAAAAACACTTATTAAAACTAATACAATTGCAATAAATTTCTGTAAGCGACCCTGGAACCCGCTGAGTTTTTACCCCAGCGAAAACGAGTCGTTACATTGGCGCCCGAGCAGGGACTTTCAAAAGAAATTCAACGCATCAAATTTTAAACCGAAGTTCACTTACTCCTAGGAAATACATTCACAGAGCGATAAAGAACTACGTCGATCGCAGAGGAGTGCCGAATTAGCACCAGCTTAAAACACACGCACACACCCATTGTCTTCATCATCATCTAAGACGAGCACAGGATGGTGAAAACAAGTTGGTTGTGTTTGCTACACAAGGAGGAGCTGGTGATTTTTGCCGAAGAATTCGGTTTGCAGGCCACAGGTACCGTGGAGGAACTCCGTAAGCGACTATCAGAGTTCTTCAATGAGACACCTGACTCAAGATCAGCAAAACCGTCTAGAGAAGCTACAATCCATGTACGTTAGGAGCACGTCACCAAGACTGGCTACGTCCATAGTTACCCGCGAAACGCTGGAAGTGGACAGGCCAGGGACATTCACAGGTGCAACACCAAAGGCATGTGATACAGAGTTTCGGAGAACATCACAACATCGCGCTGTGTCACCAACAGGCGTGGAACAAACGCAAAGCGTAGCTGCACCATATGCAGTCATCGTTGACCAGGTGAGGAAGTGGTCTCTCAACTTTGACGGAGGGCGTGATCCGTTAGCCTTTATAGAGCGAGTCGAGGAATTAGCAGAAGTGTACGACATAAATAAGAATTTCCTCCCGCGTACTATGCCAGAACTGTTGAGGGAGCGCGCACTTATGTGGTACAGGAACAACAATCGTGCGTGGCGCGATTGGACCTCGTACAGGAGAGACTTTCTTAAGTTCTTCCTACCGGCCCGCTACATGGAGAAACTCGAAGACCAGATTCGACAGCGTTACCAGAGACCTAGAGAAGCGTTCAAGCAGTATGTGGTTGAACTGCAGAATCTCATGCGGCAAGTGGATTATTCAGAGGAGCAGAAACTGGAAAGAATCTTCCAGAACAGCCTGCCACAATTCCAGTTATACGTGCGCCGTAGAGATTTCGAATCGCTACAAGAGCTGGTAGAGATGGCCGAAGATTTGGAGTGTATTCGGGGAGAAGGCGAACTACTAACAATGCCGCCCACAGAACGGAGAAAAGAGCAAGGTCCACCACGAGAGGTACGGAACCGTCAGGTGACGCTAGAGAGCAGAGCGGCACCCATAGATCCCAGAACAGCCTGCAGGCGTTGTGGCCAAAATGGTCATATAGCTCGCCAATGGCGCAACGCGCAGATATTGTTTTGTTGGGAGTGCGGGCGTAGGGAAGTAAGGACGATCGAGTGCTGCAAGCAGAGAGAACCACCCAACCGAAGACTACAATCAGGAGCACAGCACAGATCAGAACAGCGACATCAAACCTCACAATTGGAAAAAGCATTGCACTGTGTCGGGCAACGAATCTGCGCCACCGTTTCCATTGGCACAGAAACCATCACCGCGACACTGGACACAGGTGCAACTAACAGTGTTGTGAGCAGAGCACTGGTACGAAAGCTACGCGCTTCTACCAGCAAATGGGGAAAATCCCATACTAGAGTGCGCATGGCAGACGGCACTAGTAGGACAGTCAGAGAGACGTGTGTGACGAATGTTAGGCTTGGAGAGAAGGCATGCAATCTAGAGCTACTGGTCATGCCGGACTCCAGTGATGATCTGCTCCTGGGAATAGACTTCATGACAAGCCTGGGAACAACATTGAAAGGCGGTGATCAGGAGATCACATTGGGACCTCATAACAGTTGCGTGCAACCCCGAGAAATTGCAACGTGCACGACAATTCGTGTTGAGAATCTCCCACATTTCAATGCATCCCATTTCAAGAAGCACACCAACGTCAGAAATTCTAAGCAACGGACGCACAGCAAAGAATACACAGAAAAGCAACGCATTCGAAAACACACACCACCAGGAACAAATATGACTCATGCAAACGAATTCACCTGCCACGGAATATGCCGGACAACGTATCCCACAAAGGCATTGAGAGAAGGACTTCCCAGGAATCAACACATGGACCTCGGAAAAAGGACGCGAGAGCACTCCAGAGCAAGAAGGTCGCACACCGAAGGCGACCCACCATCAGAGCAATCAGCGTACCTACTAGGTCAACACCAGTGAGAAACAGCCGAGACATACTACGTAGACGCAACGACAGATCACGGGACAACCAGGGTGCAATCGAGTACACCAACAACAGCAGAAGCGACGACAAGAGAGACAAACGTAACTCCAAAAGCCACCACAGCAAACGAATTAAACAATGGAACGGGGCTACATGGAGAACGCCAACAGAGAAACGGATGCCAATCACAGGCGACTCAGCGATACGATTGAAGTCATACACATCCGACAGTGAAAAACCAGAGAAGACTGAACGTAAGCACATGGGGACACCGCCAACACTGAATGCCACACCCGGGGAAGACCTCCACTTCCACAACGTAGCCGAACTCAGGGGACCCAAGGCAGATGGCTTACCAGCGACACTAGTGGCAGATACGATAGCCACTCTGAAGGAAAGCCCAGCCAAGAAGAAACGCCTGCGCTTTCAACGACCTCCGTACCGAGTAGTACTATACCGCGGAGAAGCATCCATTCTCTTCCGTCCGCAAAGTAGGGAGGAAGTGTGACGACGGAAAATACTACAAGTATTTTCCGCACACAGAATTCATACACAGCATGCAACATCCCACAGCCTAACAAAAAGTAACCACCTCCCATGCTAAATGCAACAACAAAGACAGCTTACAAGTATAACAAAACATTTACGCACAGACGATCTGACCAATAAGCGTAAAGGTTTTAATTAACTCAGAAGCGTAAAGTGTTATACTGAACACTACAGCGACCAAAGGCGGAACACGGAGAAAAACGAGAGAGAAACACACACAAGCATTCAGCAGGCGGAGTACAAATAAGTATTTATAACAACAACAAAAACAACAGTACAGCGACCGAAGGCGGAACACGGAGAAACAGAAACACGCCAACCGATCGCAAGCGCAAAGCAGTAAACAGGCGGAGTACAAATAAGTATTTATCGCAACAGCAACAACAACACTACAGGGATTGAAGGGGGAACACAGAGAAACACGAAAGAGCACCATACACACGCTAACCGATCGCACACGCAAAGCAGTAAGCGGGCAGAGTGCAAACCAATCTCTGCAACAACAACAACACTACAGCGACCGAAGGCGGAGCACGGATGACAACGAGAGCGCACCGATCGTAAACACAGAGCCGTAAGAAGGCGGAGTGTGAACCAATATTTTAACAACAACAACACTATAGCAACCCAAGGCGAAACACAGAGGAAAACAAGAGCGCACCCCACACACGCTAACCGATCGCAAACGCAAAGCTGTAAACAGGCAGAGTACGAAGAAATGTTTCTACAACAACAGCAAAGCGACAACTAACAGCAGCGATCAGGCCACACTACTGCAAGCAACAACTATGATGGACAACTAGAGGCATTACAACAAGGTGGTTAACCAGCAGAAGTTGAAGGTGGCCTAAGGACAACTGGACCACAATAACATCAAGCACTGATCCCATGGCAAGCTTTCGCTATATAAGCGGAGTGAACCAGACAGTGAGTCTCTTTGATCCAGCATCGTTCAGTAAGTACACAACGCACCAAGCTCCTAGAGACGCACCAAGCTTCGTAGTTAGTTACTTTGACTATTAATAATAAATCAAAACAGACAGAGCCAGGAGTGTATGGTTTTGACCGACTCTCCCTGGGACACATACGCAAAACAGACAGAGCCAGGCGTGTATGGTTTTGACCGACTCTCCCTGGGACACATACGGAAAACAGACAGAGCCAGGAGTGTATAGTTTTGACCGACTCTCCCTGGGACACATACGCAAAACAGACAGAGCCAGGAGTGTATGGTTTTGACCGACTCTCCCTGGGACATATACGCAACGCAGACAGAGCCAGGAGTGTATGGTTTTGACCGACTCTCCCTGGGACACATACGCAACGCAAACAGAGCCAGGAGTGTATGGTTTTGACCGACTGTCCCTGGGACACATACGCAACGCAGACAGAGCCAGGAGTGTATGGTTTTGACCGACTCTCCATGGGACACATACGTAACGCCGACAGAGCCAGGAGTGTATGGTTTTTATCGACTCTCCCTGGGACACATACGCAAAACAGACAGAGCCAGGCGTGTATGGTTTTGACCGACTCTCCCTGGGACACATACGCAAAACAGACAGAGCCAGGAGTGTATGGTTTTGACCGACTCTCCCTGGGACACATAAGCAACGCAAACAGAGCCAGGAGTGTATGGTTTTGGCCGACTCTCCCTGGGACACTAGTACAAACCACGGACACTACCACGAGCACACAGAGTAGGGTAGTAATTAATTATAATTATATATATGAATAGGAAATAAGTAGAAATTTTGAAAATAAATAAAAACACTTATTAAAACTAACACAATTGCAATAAATTTCTGTAAGCGACCCTGGAACCCGCTGAGTTTTTACCCCAGCGAAAACGAGTCGTTACAGTGGCGCCCGAGCAGGGACTTTCAAAAGAAATTCAACGCATCAAATTTTAAACCGAAGTTCACTTACTCCTAGGAAATACATTCACAGAGCGATAAAGAACTACGTCGATCGCAGAGGAGTGCCGAATTAGCACCAGCTTAAAACACACGCACACACCCATTGTCTTCATCATCATCTAAGACGAGCACAGGATGGTGAAAACAAGTTGGTTGTGTTTGCTAAACAAGGAGGAGCTGGTGATTTTTGCCGAAAAATTCGGTTTGCAGGCCACAGGTACCGCGGAGGAACTCCGTAAGCGACTATCAGAGTTCTTCAATGAGACACCTGACTCAAGATCAGCAAAACCGTCTAGAGAAGCTACAATCCATTTACGTTAGGAGCACGTCACCAAGACTGGCTACGTCCATAGTTACCCGCGAAACGCTGGAAGTGGACAGGCCAGGGACATTCACAGGTGCAACACCAATGGCATGTGATACAGAGTTTCGGAGAACATCACAACATCGCGCTGTGTCACCAACAGGCGTGGAACAAACGCAAAGCGTAGCTGCATCATACGCAGTCATCGTTGACCAGGTGAGGAAGTGGTCTCTCAACTTTGACGGAGGGCGTGATCCGTTAGCCTTTATAGAGCGAGTCGAGGAACTAGCAGAAGTGTACGACATAAATAAGAATTTCCTCCCGCGTACTATGCCAGAACTGTTGAGGGAGCACGCACTTATGTGGTACAGGAACAACAATCGTGCGTGGCGCGATTGGACCTCGTACAGGAGAGACTTTCTTAAGTTCTTCCTACCGGCCCGCTACATGGAGAAACTCGAAGACCAGATTCGACAGCGTTACCAGAGACCTAGAGAAGCGTTCAAGCAGTATGTGGTTGAACTGCAGAATCTCATGCGGCAAGTGGATTATTCAGAGGAGCAGAAACTGGAAAGAATCTTCCAGAACAGCCTGCCACAATTCCAGTTATACGTGAGCCGTAGAGATTTCGAATCGCTACAAGAGCTGGTAGAGATGGCCGAAGATTTGGAGTGCATTCGGGGAGAAGGCGAGCTACTAACAATGCCGCCCACAGAACGGAGAAAAGAGCAAGGTCCACCACGAGAGGTACGGAACCGTCAGGTGACGCTAGAGAACAGAGCGGCACCCATAGATCCCAGAACAGCCTGCAGGCGTTGTGGCCAAAATGGTCATATAGCTCGCCAATGGCGCAACGCGCAGATATTGTTTTGTTGGGAGTGCGGGCGTAGGGAAGTAAGGACGATCGAGTGCTGCAAGCAGAGAGAACCACCCAACCGAAGACTACAATCAGGAGCACAGCACAGATCAGAACAGCGGCATCAAACCTCACAATTGGAAAAAGCATTGCACTGTGTCGGGCAACGAATCTGCGCCACCGTTTCCATTGGCACAGAAACCATCACCGCGACACTGGACACAGGTGCAACTAACAGTTTTGTGAGCAGAGCACTGGTACGAAAGCTACGCGCTTCTACCAGCAAATGGGGAAAATCCCATACTAGAGTGCGCATGGCAGACGGCACTAGTAGGACAGTCAGAGAGACGTGTCTGACGAATGTTAGGCTTGGAGAGAAGGCATGCAATCTAGAGCTACTGGTCATGCCGGACTCCAGTGATGATCTGCTCCTGGGAATAGACTTCATGACAAGCCTGGGAACAACATTGAAAGGCGGTGATCAGGAGATCACATTGGGACCTCATAACAGTTGCGTGCAACCAAGAGAAATTGCAACGTGCGCGACAATTCGTGTTGAGAATCTCCCACATTTCAATGCATCCCATTTCAAGAAGCACACCAACGTCAGAAATTCTAAGCAACGGACGCACAGCAAAGAATACACAGAAAAGCAACGCATTCGAAAACACACACCACCAGGAACAAATATGACTCATGCAAACGAATTCACCTGCCACGGAATATGCCGAGCGAAAGCGGACAACGTATCCCACAAAGGCATTGAGAGAAGGACTTCCCAGGAATCAACACATGGACCTCGGAAAAAGGACGCGAGAGTACTCCAGAGCAAGAAGGTCGCACACCGAAGGCGACCCACCATCAGAGCAATCAGCGTACCTACTAGGTCAACACCAGTGAGAAACAGCCGAGACATACCACGTAGACGCAACGACAGATCAAGGGACAACCAGGGTGCAATCGAGTACACCAACAACAGCAGAAGCGACGACAAGAGAGACAAACGTAACTCCAAAAGCCACCACAGCAAACGAATTAAACAATGGAACGGGGCTACATGGAGAACGCCAACAGAGAAACGGATGCCAATCACAGGCGACTCAGCGATACGATTGAAGTCATACACATCCGACAGTGAAAAACCAGAGAAGACTGAACGTAAGCACATGGGGACACCGCCAACACTGAATGCCACACCCGGGGAAGACCTCCACTTCCACAACGTAGCCGAACTCAGGGGACCCAAGGCAGATGGCTTACCAGCGACACTAGTGGCAGATACGATAGCCACTCTGAAGGAAAGCCCAGCCAAGAGGAAACGCCTGCGCTTTCAACGACCTCCGTACCGAGTAGTACTATACCGCGGAGAAGCATCCATTCTCTTCCGTCCGCAAAGTAGGGAGGAAGTGTGAAGACGGAAAATACTACTAGTATTTTCCGCACACAGAATTCATACACAGCATGCAACATCCCACAGCCTAACAAAAAGTAACCACCTCCCATGCTAAATGCAACAACAAAGACAGCTTACAAGTATAACAAAACATTTACGCACAGACGATCTGACCAATAAGCGTAAAGGTTTTAATTAACTCAGAAGCGTAAAGTGTTATACTGAACACTACAGCGACCAAAGGCGGAACACGGAGAAAAACGAGAGAGAAACACACACAAGCATTCAGCAGGCGGAGTACAAATAAGTATTTATAACAACAACAAAAACAACAGTACAGCGACCGAAGGTGGAACACGGAGAAACAGAAACACGCCAACCGATCGCAAGCTCAAAGCAGTAAACAGGCGGAGTACAAATAAGTATTTATCGCAACAGCAACAACAACACTACAGCGATCGAAGGGGGAACACAGAGAAACACGAAAGAGCACCACACACACGCTAACCGATCGCACACGCAAAGCAGTAAGCGGGCAGAGTGCAAACCAATCTCTGCAACAACAACAACACTACAGCGACCGAAGGCGGAGCACGGATGACAACGAGAGCGCACCGATCGTAAACACAGAGCCGTAAGAAGGCGGAGTGTGAACCAATATTTTAACAACAACAACACTATAGCAACCGAAGGCGAAACACAGAGGAAAACAAGAGCGCACCCCACACACGCTAACCGATCGCAAACGCAAAGCTGTAAACAGGCAGAGTACGAAGAAATGTTTCTACAACAACAGCAAAGCGACAACTAACAGCAGCGATCAGGCCACACTACTGCAAGCAACAACTATGATGGACAACTAGAGGCATTACAATAAGGTGGTTAACCAGCAGAAGTTGAAGGTGGCCTAAGGATAACTGGACCACAATAACATCAAGCACTGATCCCATGGCAAGCTTTCGCTATATAAGCGGAGTGAACCAGACAGTGAGTCTCTTTGATGCAGCATCGTTCAGCAAGTACACAACGCACCAAGCTCCTAGAGACGCACCAAGCTTCGTAGTTAGTTACTTTGACTATTAATAATAAATCAAAACAGACAGAGCCAGGAGTGTATGGTTTTGACCGACTCTCCCTGGGACACATACGCAAAACAGACAGAGCCAGGCGTGTATAGTTTTGACCGACTCTCCCTGGGACACATACGCAAAACAGACAGAGCCAGGAGTGTATGGTGTTGACCGACTCTCCCTGGGACATATACGCAACGCAGACAGAGCCAGGAGTGTATGGTTTTGACCGACTCTCCCTGGGACACATACGCAACGCAAACAGAGCCAGGAGTGTATGGTTTTGACCGACTCTCCCTGGGACACATATGCAACGCAGACAGAGCCAGGAGTGTATGGTTTTGACCGACTCTCCATGGGACACATACGTAACGCCGACAGAGCCAGGAGTGTATGGTTTTGATCGACTCTCCCTGGGACACATACGCAACACAGACAGAGCCAGGAGTGTATGGTTTTGACCGACTCTCCCTGGGACACATACGCAACGCAGACAGAGCCAGGAGTGTATGGTTTTGACCGACTCTCCATGGGACACATACGTAACGCCGACAGAGCCAGGAGTGTATGGTTTTGACCGACTCTCCCTGGGACACTAGTACAAACCACGGACACTACCACGAGCACACAGAGTAGGGTAGTAATTAAATATAATTATATATATGTATAGGAAATAAGTATAAATTTTGAAAATAAATAAAAACACTTATTAAAACTAATACAATTGCAATAAATTTCTGTAAGCGACCCTGGAACCCGCTGAGTTTTTACCCCAGCGAAAACGAGTCGTTACAGTGGCGCCCGAGCAGGGACTTTCAAAAGAAATTCAACGCATCAAATTTTAAACCGAAGTTCACTTACTCCTAGGAAATACATTCACAGAGCGATAAAGAACTACGTCGATCGCAGAGGAGTGCCGAATTAGCACCAGCTTAAAACACACGCACACACCCATTGTCTTCATCATCATCTAAGACGAGCACAGGATGGTGAAAACAAGTTGGTTGTGTTTGCTACACAAGGAGGAGCTGGTGATTTTTGCCGAAGAATTCGGTTTGCAGGCCACAGGTACCGTGGAGGAACTCCGTAAGCGACTATCAGAGTTCTTCAATGAGACACCTGACTCAAGATCAGCAAAACCGTCTAGAGAAGCTACAATCCATGTACGTTAGGAGCACGTCACCAAGACTGGCTACGTCCATAGTTACCCGCGAAACGCTGGAAGTGGACAGGCCAGGGACATTCACAGGTGCAACACCAAAGGCATGTGATCAGAGTTTCGGAGAACATCACAACATCGCGCTGTGTCACCAACAGGCGTGGAACAAACGCAAAGCGTAGCTGCACCATATGCAGTCATCGTTGACCAGGTGAGGAAGTGGTCTCTCAACTTTGACGGAGGGCGTGATCCGTTAGCCTTTATAGAGCGAGTCGAGGAATTAGCAGAAGTGTACGACATAAATAAGAATTTCCTCCCGCGTACTATGCCAGAACTGTTGAGGGAGCGCGCACTTATGTGGTACAGGAACAACAATCGTGCGTGGCGCGATTGGACCTCGTACAGGAGAAACTTTCTTAAGTTCTTCCTACCGGCCCGCTACATGGAGAAACTCGAAGACCAGATTCGACAGCGTTACCAGAGACCTAGAGAAGCGTTCAAGCAGTATGTGGTTGAACTGCAGAATCTCATGCGGCAAGTGGATTATTCAGAGGAGCAGAAACTGGAAAGAATCTTCCAGAACAGCCTGCCACAATTCCAGTTATACGTGCGCCGTAGAGATTTCGAATCGCTACAAGAGCTGGTAGAGATGGCCGAAGATTTGGAGTGCATTCGGGGAGAAGGCGAACTACTAACAATGCCGCCCACAGAACGGAGAAAAGAGCAAGGTCCACCACGAGAGGTACGGAACCGTCAGGTGACGCTAGAGAGCAGAGCGGCACCCATAGATCCCAGAACAGCCTGCAGGCGTTGTGGCCAAAATGGTCATATAGCTCGCCAATGGCGCAACGCGCAGATATTGTTTTGTTGGGAGTGCGGGCGTAGGGAAGTAAGGACGATCGAGTGCTGCAAGCAGAGAGAACTACCCAGCCGAAGACTACAATCAGGAGCACAGCACAGATCAGAACAGCGGCATCAAACCTCACAATTGGAAAAAGCATTGCACTGTGTCGGGCAACGAATCTGCGCCACCGTTTCCATTGGCACAGAAACCATCACCGCGACACTGGACACAGGTGCAACTAACAGTTTTGTGAGCAGAGCACTGGTACGAAAGCTACGCGCTTCTACCAGCAAATGGGGAAAATCCCATACTAGAGTGCGCATGGCAGACGGCACTAGTAGGACAGTCAGAGAGACGTGTCTGACGAATGTTAGGCTTGGAGAGAAGGCATGCAATCTAGAGCTACTGGTCATGCCGGACTCCAGTGATGATCTGCTCCTGGGAATAGACTTCATGACAAGCCTGGGAACAACATTGAAAGGCGGTGATCAGGAGATCACATTGGGACCTCATAACAGTTGCGTGCAACCCCGAGAAATTGCAACGTGCACGACAATTCGTGTTGAGAATCTCCCACATTTCAATGCATCCCATTTCAAGAAGCACACCAACGTCAGAAATTCTAATCAACGGACGCACAGCAAAGAATACACAGAAAAGCAACGCATTCGAAAACACACACCACCAGGAACAAATATGACTCATGCAAACGAATTCACCTGCCACGGAATATGCCGAGCGAAAGCGGACAAAGGCATTGAGAGAAGGACTTCCCAGGAATCAACACATGGACCTCGGAAAAAGGACGCGAGAGCACTCCAGAGCAAGAAGGTCGCACACCGAAGGCGACCCACCATCAGAGCAATCAGCGTACCTACTAGGTCAACACCAGTGAGAAACAGCCGAGACATACCACGTAGACGCAACGACAGATCAAGGGACAACCAGGGTGCAATCGAGTGCACCAACAACAGCAGAAGCGACGACAAGAGAGACAAACGTAACTCCAAAAGCCACCACAGCAAACGAATTAAACAATGGAACGGGGCTACATGGAGAACGCCAACAGAGAAACGGATGCCAATCACAGGCGACTCAGCGATACGATTGAAGTCATACACATCCGACAGTGAAAAACCAGAGAAGACTGAACGTAAGCACATGGGGACACCGCCAACACTGAATGCCACACCCGGGGAAGACCTCCACTTCCACAACGTAGCCGAACTCAGGGGACCCAAGGCAGATAGCTTACCAGCGACACTAGTGGCAGATACGATAGCCACTCTGAAGGAAAGCCCAGCCAAGAGGAAACGCCTGCGCTTTCAACGACCTCCGTACCGAGTAGTACTATACCGCGGAGAAGCATCCATTCTCTTCCGTCCGCAAAGTAGGGAGGAAGTGTGACGACGGAAAATACTACAAGTATTTTCCGCACACAGAATTCATACACAGCATGCAACATCCCACAGCCTAACAAAAAGTAACCACCTCCCATGCTAAATGCAACAACAAAGACAGCTTACAAGTATAACAAAACATTTACGCACAGACGATCTGACCAATAAGCGTAAAGGTTTTCATTAACTCAGAAGCGTAAAGTGTTATACTGAACACTACAGCGACCAAAGGCGGAACACGGAGAAAAACGAGAGAGAAACACACACAAGCATTCAGCAGGCGGAGTACAAATAAGTATTTATAACAACAACAAAAACAACAGTACAGCGACCGAAGGCGGAACACGGAGAAACAGAAACACGCCAACCGATCGCAAGCGCAAAGCAGTAAACAGGCGGAGTACAAATAAGTATTTATCGCAACAGCAACAACAACACTACAGCGATCGAAGGGGGAACACAGAGAAACACGAAAGAGCACCACACACACGCTCACCGATCGCACACGCAAAGCAGTAAGCGGGCAGAGTGCAAACCAATCTCTGCAACAACAACAACACTACAGCGACCGAAGGCGGAGCACGGATGACAACGAGAGCGCACCGATCGTAAACACAGAGCCGTATGAAGGCGGAGTGTGAACCAATATTTTAACAACAACAACACTATAGCAGCCGAAGGCGAAACACAGAGGAAAACAAGAGCGCACCCCACACACGCTAACCGATCGCAAACGCAAAGCTGTAAACAGGCAGAGTACGAAGAAATGTTTCTACAACAACAGCAAAGCGACAACTAACAGCAGCGATCAGGCCACACTACTGCAAGCAACAACTATGATGGACAACTAGAGGCATTACAACAAGGTGGTTAACCAGCAGAAGTTGAAGGTGGCCTAAGGACAACTGGACCACAATAACATCAAGCACTGATCCCATGGCAAGCTTTCGCTATATAAGCGGAGTGAACCAGACAGTGAGTCTCTTTGATCCAGCATCGTTCAGTAAGTACACCGCACCAAGCTCCTAGAGACGCACCAAGCTTCGTAGTTAGTTACTTTGACTATTAATAATAAATCAAAACAGACAGAGCCAGGAGTGTATGGTTTTGACCGACTCTCCCTGGGACACATACGCAAAACAGACAGAGCCAGGAGTGTATGGTTTTGACCGACTCTCCCTGGGACACATACGCAAAACAGACAGAGCCAGGAGTGTATGGTTTTGACCGACTCTCCCTGGGACACATACGCAAAACAGACAGAGCCAGGAGTGTATGGTTTTGACCGACTCTCCCTGGGACATATACGCAACGCAGACAGAGCCAGGAGTGTATGGTTTTGACCGACTCTCCCTGGGACACATACGCAACGCAAACAGAGCCAGGAGTGTATGGTTTTGACCGACTCTCCCTGGGACACTAGTACAAACCACGGACACTACCACGAGCACACAGAGTAGGGTAGTAATTAAATATAATTATATATATGTATAGGAAATAAGTAGAAATTTTGAAAATAAATAAAAACATTTATTAAAACTAATACAATTGCAATAAATTTCTGTAAGCGACCCTGGAACCCGCTGAGTTTTTACCCCAGCGAAAACGAGTCGTTACAGTGGCGCCCGAGCAGGGACTTTCAAAAGAAATTCAACGCATCAAATTTTAAACCGAAGTTCACTTACTCCTAGGAAATACATTCACAGAGCTATAAAGAACTACGTCGATCGCAGAGGAGTGCCGAATTAGCACCAGCTTAAAACACACGCACACACCCATTGTCTTCATCATCATCTAAGACGAGCACAGGATGGTGAAAACAAGTTGGTTGTGTTTGCTAAACAAGGAGGAGCTGGTGATTTTTGCCGAAGAATTCGGTTTGCAGGCCACAGGTACCGCGGAGGAACTCCGTAAGCGACTATCAGAGTTCTTCAATGAGACACCTGACTCAAGATCAGCAAAACCGTCTAGAGAAGCTACAATCCATTTACGTTAGGAGCACGTCACCAAGACTGGCTACGTCCATAGTTACCCGCGAAACGCTGGAAGTGGACAGGCCAGGGACATTCACAGGTGCAACACCAAAGGCATGTGATACAGAGTTTCGGAGAACATCACAACATCGCGCTGTGTCACCAACAGGCGTGGAACAAACGCAAAGCGTAGCTGCACCATACGCAGTCATCGTTGACCAGGTGAGGAAGTGGTCTCTCAACTTTGACGGAGGGCGTGATCCGTTAGCCTTTATAGAGCGAGTCGAGGAATTAGCAGAAGTGTACGACATAAATAAGAATTTCCTCCCGCGTACTATGCCAGAACTGTTGAGGGAGCACGCACTTATGTGGTACAGGAACAACAATCGTGCGTGGCGCGATTGGACCTCGTACAGGAGAGACTTTCTTAAGTTCTTCCTACCGGCCCGCTACATGGAGAAACTCGAAGACCAGATTCGACAGCGTTACCAGAGACCTAGAGAAGCGTTCAAGCAGTATGTGGTTGAACTGCAGAATCTCATGCGGCAAGTGGATTATTCAGAGGAGCAGAAACTGGAAAGAATCTTCCAGAACAGCCTGCCACAATTCCAGTTATACGTGCGCCGTAGAGATTTCGAATCGCTACAAGAGCTGGTAGAGATGGCCGAAGATTTGGAGTGCATTCGGGGAGAAGGCGAACTACTAACAATGCCACCCACAGAACGGAGAAAAGAGCAAGGTCCACCACGAGAGGTACGGAACCGTCAGGTGACGCTAGAGAGCAGAGCGGCACCCATAGATCCCAGAACAGCCTGCAGGCGTTGTGGCCAAAATGGTCATATAGCTCGCCAATGGCGCAACGCGCAGATATTGTTTTGTTGGGAGTGCGGGCGTAGGGAAGTAAGGACGATCGAGTGCTGCAAGCAGAGAGAACCACCCAACCGAAGACTACAATCAGGAGCACAGCACAGATCAGAACAGCGGCATCAAACCTCACAATTGGAAAAAGCATTGCACTGTGTCGGGCAACGAATCTGCGCCACAGTTTCCATTGGCACAGAAACCATCACCGCGACACTGGACACAGGTGCAACTAACAGTTTTGTGAGCAGAGCACTGGTACGAAAGCTACGCGCTTCCACCAGCAAATGGAGAAAATCCCATACTAGAGTGCGCATGGCAGACGGCACTAGTAGGACAGTCAGAGAGACGTGTGTGACGAATGTTAGGCTTGGAGAGAAGGTATGCAATCTAGAGCTACTGGTCATGCCGGACTCCAGTGATGATCTGCTCCTGGGAATAGACTTCATGACAAGCCTGGGAACAACATTGAAATGCGGTGATCAGGAGATCACATTGGGACCTCATAACAGTTGCGTGCAACCCCGAGAAATTGCAACGTGCACGACAATTCGTGTTGAGAATCTCCCACATTTCAATGCATCCCATTTCAAGAAGCACACCAACGTCAGAAATTCTAAGCAACAGACGCACAGCAAAGAATACACAGAAAAGCAACGCATTCGAAAACACACACCACCAGGAACAAATATGTCTCATGCAAACGAATTCACCTGCCACGGAATATGCCGAGCGAAAGCGGACAACGTATCCCACAAAGGCATTGAGAGAAGGACTTCCCAGGAATCAACACATGGACCTCGGAAAAAGGACGCGAGAGCACTCCAGAGCAAGAAGGTCGCACACCGAAGGCGACCCACCATCAGAGCAATCAGCGTACCTACTAGGTCAACACCAGTGAGAAACAGCCGAGACATACCACGTAGACGCAACGACAGATCAAGGGACAACCAGGGTGCAATCGAGTGCACCAACAACAGCAGAAGCGACGACAAGAGAGACAAACGTAACTCCAAAAGCCACCACAGCAAACAAATTAAACAATGGAACGGGGCTACATGGAGAACGCCAACAGAGAAACGGATGCAAATCACAGGCGACTCAGCGATACGATTGAAGTCATACACATCCGACAGTGAAAAACCAGAGAAGACTGAACGTAAGCACATGGGGACACCGCCAACACTGAATGCCACACCCGGGGAAGACCTCCACTTCCACAACGTAGCCGAACTCAGGGGACCCAAGGCAGATGGCTTACCAGCGACACTAGTGGCAGATATGATAGCCACTCTGAAGGAAAGCCCAGCCAAGAGGAAACGCCTGCGCTTTCAACGACCTCCGTACCGAGTAGTACTATACCGCGGAGAAGCATCCATTCTCTTCCGTCCGCAAAGTAGGGAGGAAGTGTGACGACGGAAAATACTACAAGTATTTTCCGCACACAGAATTCATACACAGCATGCAACATCCCACAGCCTAACAAAAAGTAACCACCTCCCATGCTAAATGCAACAACAAAGACAGCTTACAAGTATAACAAAACATTTACGCACAGACGATCTGACCAATAAGCGTAAAGGTTTTAATTAACTCAGAAGCGTAAAGTGTTATACTGAACACTACAGCGACCAAAGGCGGAACCCGGAGAAAAACGAGAGAGAAACACACACAAGCATTCAGCAGGCGGAGTACAAATAAGTATTTATAACAACAACAAAAACAACAGTACAGCGACCGAAGGCGGAACACGGAGAAACAGAAACACGCCAACCGATCGCAAGCGCAAAGCAGTAAACAGGCGGAGTACAAATAAGTATTTATCGCAACAGCAACAACAACACTACAGCGATCGAAGGCGGAACACAGAGAAACACGAAAGAGCACCACACACACGCTAACCGATCGCACACGCAAAGCAGTAAGCGGGCAGAGTGCAAACTAATCTCTGCAACAACAACAACACTACAGCGACCGAAGGCGGAGCACGGATGACAACGAGAGCGCACCGATCGCAAACACAGAGCCGTAAGAAGGCGGAGTGTGAACCAATATTTTAACAACAACAACACTATAGCAACCGAAGGCGAAACACAGAGAAAAACAAGAGCGCACCACACACACGCTAACCGATCGCAAACGCAAAGCTGTAAACAGGCAGAGTACGAAGAAATGTTTCTACAACAACAGCAAAACGACAACTAACAGCAGCGATCAGGCCACACTACTGCAAGCAACAACTATGATGGACAACTAGAGGCATTACAACAAGGTGGTTAACCAGCAGAAGTTGAAGGTGGCTTAAGGACAACTGGACCACAATAACATCAAGCACTGATCCCATGGCAAGCTTTCGCTATATAAGCGGAGTGAACCAGACAGTGAGTCTCTTTGATCCAGCATCGTTCAGTAAGTACACAACGCACCAAGCTCCTAGAGACGCACCAAGCTTCGTAGTTAGTTACTTTGACTATTAATAATAAATCAAAACAGACAGAGCCAGGAGTGTATGGTTTTGACCGACTCTCCCTGGGACACATACGCAAAACAGACAGAGCCAGCAGTGTATGGTTTCGACCGACTCTCCCTGAGACACATACGCAAAACAGACAGAGCCAGGAGTGTATGGTTTTGACCGACTCTCCCTGGGACACATACGCAACGCAAACAGAGCCAGGAGTGTATGGTTTTGACCGACTCTCCCTGGGACATATACGCAACGCAGACAGAGCCAGGAGTGTATGGTTTTGACCGACTCTCCCTGGGACACATACGCAACGCAAACAGAGCCAGGAGTGTATGGTTTTGACCGACTCTCCCTGGGACACTAGTACAAACCACGGACACTACCACGAGCACAGAGTAGGGTAGTAATTAAATGTAATTATATATATGTATAGGAAATAAGTAGAAATTTTGAAAATAAATAAAAACACTAATACAATTGCAATAAATTTCTGTAAGCGACCCTGGAATCCGCTGAGTTTTTACCCCAGCGAAAACGAGTCGTTACAATAGATGAACGTAAATTCACAGGAAGATTGCGGGTCACGCACACTATTGACACATTACTATAACTTACGACCTATAAAAAATTTTGGACTAAATTTTATATTAGTGGTTATATTGACACTACAAAGCCATACACAAGTAATGGGGTCGGTATAATCAATTCAAGGCACCCTACCGAAAATTATCGTAGATATGCTCCTAATGATGATTTATGAAGAAGACATCCCCATTGTTGAACATTGCTTCCAAAATAAATGAAACATACGAATCAAAAGTGCTTGGTAAAATCGGGTGCAGTGACTATTCTCACATCTGCACGGGATTTATGTACATATCTGCATAGTAACGCAGAATTCAGAAAATTGGTGAAAAGTGCTAAAAACCCATAAATACTCCACCAAAATAGTTCTTAAAAAACCGTTGCTCTCTTCAATGTATATTCAAAATAGGATGAATTTTGCTATTGCAAACGTTTCTAAGCCAATGGAGTACTGGACAGATGACCCTTTCTCCGATGAATCAAAAATTATGTTGTACTATCATGATAGATCCAAAAAAGTTTGGCGGAAACCGGAAACAGCACTGCAACAGAAGAATATATTCGCCACTGGTAAGTTTGGAAAGTTGTCGGTAATGGTATGGGAATCTATTTCGATTGAAGGCGTTGGTGAATTAAGAATTTAAAAATAGTGTTCAGAATTCTGGCTTTATTGGCCCCAAAAATCCCGAGTTAAAATTCAAAGTGTATCAGGACAATGACCCTAAGCACAAATCGCTCTTGTGCAGAACCTGGATGGTATACAATTACAGTCATAGAAACACCAGGACAAAGCCCTGATATGAACCCCATCGAGAACGTATGGGCACACCTTAAAAAATAGCTGCAAAACGGGTTCCAACTAATAAAAACGCTTTTAATAAGAGTTATGAGGGAGGAATGGGAATAAGTGCCCAAATAACACGATATACAAAAACTTATAGCGTCTATGCCAAAAAGGTTGTAAGCCGTTATTGATTCTATTGGTAGTCACATTTGGTATTCAAGTATTTACTATTAGTTTAATAGCTTATTTGTAAGTTCCTTGAATTTTGCAAAGATTTATTTGACACCATGAAGTAGCTATTGTTTCTTCTCGGATCATTTTGTAGTTATTTTATAATTTTTTTTATGTTTTCTGTTGAGGAAAATTGGCAAATATTAAATTATAATATTTTTTTTAATTAAATATATGCATTTCTTGCCTCAAATCAATATTAAAGTGAAAATTTGATTATATTTTTTATTTTGCAAACAATTACTTGACATACTGTACAATATATTAACAAAAAATGGATACATTTTAATACTTCATGTAAAAAGAAAATATATACTCTATACATATATTTAAATAATAGAAAATTCACAGTAAAAAAATAATTAGTAAAATAAATGGATTCTCCCATAACATATGAATATAAATACTTTTATTTGATGCTAAGTAAATTCTTCCATTCGAAACTAATTTTTAATAATCGTTATAATCATCGGGTTTCAACATACACAATTGGATTGCGTTTCAGCAAAGCATACATATTTGAGGATTTTCCCACTTATAGCTAAGTTTCAAGTTCGGAAAGTGCAGCTTTCAATTTCAATGAAAAAGAGAAATGGGCAGCCATAACCAGATACACACGCTGAAGTGCATTGTGTATTTATTAAGAATATAATTATTTTGTGCTCTGTGAGTGAGTATATTCCTTATTTATTGCGAGTATTTTGATCTATTTGAAAGGAGTTGATGCTAAAAAGGAACAAATGCGGCAGATACTACCTAAAAAAAAAACGAAATAGATAGAGTAAGGTGATGTATTGATTTGTTCCGAAACAATCGAAACCTTTAGTAGCTACTACGAGTGCTACCATAGAACTAAAATGGCACGAATGGAATTCAAAATTCGTAGAAGTGGTGTCGCTGTATTCATTCGGGACGTTACTTCGAAAGTTTCATCTACGACGAGTTTCGGTTAACGGAGAAAAACTTAAAATTTATATAAAAAGAAAAGAAGAAACTGGAATAAAACGAAAGGAAACCTAAAAACAAGCAAAGAAGGATAATTATATATTCTGTTATCAGTTTTTAGAGGATGACATATTTCTTCTTTTTATCTAGCCATGTCAACCGATTCTGATAGATTTTGTCTTCGCCAGTCGTCTCTGTTTTTCGCTCGCTGGCGCCATTTAGAAATTCCAAGCGCTGCCTGGGTCTCCAGTACTTTAGTCTTTTCACCGGAGGATGGGTCTACCCCTTCGTCGTCGTCCTCCAGGGTTCCGAATATAACACCCTGGCTGGAGCATGTTTTTCCATTCGCTCGACATGAACGAGCCAGCGCAGCCACTGGATTTTGATAGGTTTAACTATGTGAATGTCTGCATACAGTTCGTAAAGGTCCTGGTTGTACCTTATTCGATACTCGCCACCACCGCAGATAGCTTCAAAGATATTGCGTATTACTTTTCTCAAAGTCTCAACCGAGATGGAGAGTGTCCAGGCTTCTACGCCATATGAAAGACAGGCACGATGAGAGATTTGTAATGTGTGATTTTTATTCTTCTAGAGAGGGCTCGACTTCTCAATTGCCCCAAAGTAGCACCTGAGCAGTTCAACAGTGACATGGTGTCCAAGACGCCGGAACTCTATGTTTGTTGGCAATAGGTACTTCGTCTTGCCTCGTTCACCGTAAGACCCATGCGAATCTCTTTTTAACACGCAGAATTTTGCAATAACTACTCACGTGTTCATACTGAAATATGTCAATATCGCAGGAATACGCCAACAGCACTACACTTTTGTTGAAGATAGTGTTGTGAGTTAGAATCAAGCTACCTACGCGTAGTTGACTCACAGCACCGGCTCCTATTAAATTCATTAAGAGAGCAAAGATTTTTAGAGTGCAACTATTGTAAATGAATAGTATTTATGTATTAATTATGATGTAAAGTTTTAGGGTGTCCACAGTCCGCAGTCAAATGTCGAGGGGCATTTAGAATGCACCGACGACACTTTTACTTTCAGTAGGGCAGTTGGCTTAAGCCACTGACACCAAATAACAATTGCGTCACTGGAACACCAGAAAAGTCAATACGTAGACTGTAATTTTTCATTGTAAATAGTATATAAGAACTAGTATTTTAAGAATAAAGCTTCTTGTTGTTTTAAAAACCAAAATTGGTGTAGTGCTTATTGAAGAAAGTGATTTAGGTTTACTGGTACACGCGCAGGACAAGCAGCAAGAGGGCATTCCCGACAACAACTAAATACGGTCCCCAACATTTTGGCGCAGCCGGTCTAAAGGACCTACAGGAGGAATCCCAGGCAAAGGAACCCTGAAGCAGTGAAGCATCCTGCAATAAAATCCCAAGGATAACACCAGAACAAAAGACCTGGAGGCGGAGATGTCATCGTGTAAAATAATGGTGAGTAGAGTGTATAGTAGCGTAATTTAAGTAGATACTTCTGCGACCCTGAAGGCGCCGTAGCGCTGGTCAAAGAAGTCGCAACCTATAGGCGCGTTCGCGCTGTTGCACTCAGCTTTGTATGGGCAACCATAAACCATCAGTATGATCGGACGGTCTATGTGTGTTCGTCCTAGCGGTGAGGATTTTTTTGTGTAGGGGCTTTGCGTTTGTTTGTCGTGAGGGACATTTATATTGTTTATAAAGTCATGTAATTTATATTGGGGACATTTAAATTGTTTTTATATTGTTTAAATTCATATGGTTTTAATTTATGTTGTTTGAAAACAAAAATAAAAAATTTGATTTATATATTTGGCATTTTGAGCTTAGGGTATTAGGTGAAAATATTTCAAGAGATGCAGTTCGGACACTACAATTTGCGCAGCAATGTTGAAAAGAATTTTAAATACTATTATTACGTGGCGCATACGATGCGGGTTTATTTTTGAATATGGATACAAGTTTCTGGGAATGAATCAAGACACTTTTGCCTGTAAATCCAATTTCGGTTTTTGCGAACATATAGCCTTTTCTATGGATTTTTGGGAGTATTAAAGTTGGTGAAAGGAAATCAAGGAGTGTCTGTGAGGAAGTCAAGGACGAATTTGCATTGATGGAAGGACTTAATGGACGCCGGTAGACAGCGGATCTGGAACTTGTGATGGAAGATAAGGAAAGAAAGAAAATATATAAAGATAGAATTTACTGTGGAATGTTTTTTTTTTTAAAATAAATTTGTATTTAACATTAAGTAAGATGGAATAAAATATTAGAATAAGTTGATAAAAATTGTTAACAATTATTGGGTTTTATTTGTAATTGGGATGCGCCATCTGTTCTGGCATTTGGCGTATGACAGTGGAAGCGCAAGGGTTACTGCTGATACAGGAGCAAATTGGCGAAGCGATTGAAAAACTGGTCTGTAACTTTAAGAAAGACGGCAGGTTACGTAAGGATATCGTGTATTACCACAAGCGAATAACACAATTGCAACATCTGGGGAGAGAGTTCAACAATAACCACGGGTTGTTGTTGCCTCACGCAGTTGAGTACGGCAAAGGAAAATGTTTTGCGGAAAATTACGCAGAGTACGTAAATAGAATGGTCAACGAATGGGCTGATACATTTAGTTCTGAATTAGAAACACTAGGGCAAAAAACTACGAGTTTAGTTTCGCCAGACGAGGAGATAAGGAACAGATTGAAATCAGTACAGTCAGAGGTGGAACTGATTACTGGGAAAATAGTTGACCAGTTTGAAGCAAGTACGATCAGGAATTGTGGAAACTGGCGAACGCCAGAGGAGCTATGTCACCATTAGAAGTAGCGGATCAAGCCTTAACGGCAATCCAAAAAAGGACAGAAGAAAAGTTGTTCAATTTTCATAAGAAAACAGAGGATTTGAGAGCACAAAAGGAGTATCTTGAGAATAAGGTAAAGGAATTTTCTCAGAGATTGACGGAAACAGAGGAAGCAGCAGCGCTGTTGGAAAAGGAGTGTGCAGAATTCAAACGAGGACGCGCTACCAATAGGACCGCACCGAAAAAGGAGAGATCAAGGTCAGCCTCGGCTGTATTTACACAGACAGTATTGACATTGCCTCCGGAAGTTCGCTGGCCGGAATATTTGACACCAGAAGGGATAAGCCGCATGGTCAACCCAAGATTAGTTTTTACTGAAGATAAGCAAGCGGAATTTTTGTTTGGCGCATCTGAGATCGGTGTCGAGCCTTTTTCGCCGGGAAGTCCGATAAATAATAAAAATCAGGTATAGCCGCCAAACGAGCCAGAAGCAGTAACAGTGCACCCAAGTCTCGAGACAGTGGACAGTATTTCGCCTGTACGAGCTAACGGTCGAAGATTAATAAGTTTGAGTCCGTCACTGGTCAAGTACATCTTCGTAGTGGGCCTCCGCAACTGCGCTTTAAAGATTTATATGCTGAATAGCAGAACAGGAAATCTGGAGGAATTAGTAGAAGAAGCAATTAGAGTACAAGTCCTCGTGAAACGGAGTACGGCCGGTTTGGGGGAGGTACAAAGCGGCCCATTCGAGGCCAGTAGACTGGAAAGCGAAAAGAAAGGAACTAATAATTAGGCCGGAAGTAATGTAGGAATTAGAGTCCAGGAGAAGGAGGAGCAAGAGGCTCTCCAATACCACGAAACCGAGTAATGTAAGAACAATGGTTCAAGATACGGAGGAGCGAGGGTCTCTCCGGGAACAATTTTTTGATTGCGTTTTGATTTCGTAACTGTGATGATTCTAGTACTTAGGTTAAGTTTTAATAAGGTTAGAAAATATAGGCCAATCGCCACGAGCGCGGTACGAGAGTTCATGGGCAAGATAATTATGATATTTTTTAGGGAGTGTAGGATTGTAAAGGATAACTGCGGTACATGGAGGGAAAAATTTGAAGAGTTAGGAAGTGGATACGCGTCCATGTTGGGAACAAAAGGTCGTTGTTTCGTTATGAGCAGGATAGGTGATGCCTTCATCGAAATACCCTGCAAGGAAGCAGCTTGTGGAAAGCTAGTGCTTTTGGTAGATTCAGGGGCGGACACTAGCCTCGTAAAATCTAGTGTTTTACGGAAAGGGCTGGATATTAATCAAGTGGGCGTAAGAATGCTTAACGGAGCATTTGAAGGGTGCATCAGGACTTTGGGGTCGCTTAGAATAGGGCACAGTGACTCTAAGGGCATGAGTTTTAGAGTGCACGCAGTGGAAGTGGATAGGAAATGTATCCCGGCGGATGGGATAATTGGCCGCGATAATCTTTGGGGCCGCACCAAACTGGATGCGTTCGAGAAGCAGTTATCATTTTACGATGGTGATAAGAATATAATCCTTACTGTTCCATTAAAGTCATGGCAGGAAGGGACCATGAATAGGGTTAAGAATTGTATGGAGGTAGTAAATGCAAGGTCAACCAGAGTAGTTACTATGCATGTAAACACGAAACTTAGTACTGTTGTTTTGCACAAGCAGCAGCTAGCGGAGGGCGTAAATATGGTAGAAACCATAACGCACGTTGACAAGGGTAAGGTGTACGCTTGCGCACTCAACGCATCAGAAAAGGACTACCTAATGGATGAGGATTTTAGGCCTAACTTGACTAGCTATGATAATTTGAAAGAAACGAATCATAGATCGGTTAATCAGATTAAGCAGGTAGATATAAGAAAAAGGATGGAGAGGGTGCTAGAATCACTGAAGTTAGACTCAAGTGTAAATTCAGAAGAGAAGACATCCATGACATATTTTTGCTGGAAGGAGACCAGTTGACATATACACCAGAGGTAGAGCATGAAATACCTACTCGAGTGGAGCAACCACCAATTAACCAGAAGCAGTACAGACTGCCACAAGCTCACAAAGATGAGGTAAACAAGCAGATAAGGACCCCAACATAGGCAAGTGGAAGGAATGTTAAAAGATAACATAATTTCACCGAGTATCTCGCCTTGCAACTCGCCAAAAATTTTGGTTCCAAAGAAGGGAGGTGCTCAGGGTCAAAAGAAGTGGAGAATGGTCGTCGATTTTAGGAAATTGAACGACGCCACTATCAAGCAAGTGTTCCCGATACCAAGGATAGAAGAAATTCTTGATCAATCGGGACACAGTAGATATTTTTCTACACTTGATTTGGCGAGTGGCTACCACCAAGTTCTGGTGGTTACGCAAGATAAGCAGAAAACCGCGTTCAGCACCGGTCTAAGGCATTACGAGTTTAACAGAATGCCGTTTGGATTAACAGGAGCACCGGCTACCTTCCAACGGCTAATGAACCATGATTAGCATGTTTGAGCGATCTATTAATTAGCCCCATATATTTTAAATTACTTATATTTCTTATTATTGTACCTGGTACCCAATGCACATAGCGAGAACATATTTCGATACAAAATAACTTCATCTACTTTAAATTTGCGGTTATCGTTTATTTTCATTTTCTTACTTATTGGCGTTGCTGTCTTCTTCCCCTCCTTTCCTATATTCAAAACGCTATTTCTATTTCCTTCCACCAAAATATCTAATAGTGTCCTTAGTTTATATCTGAATATTAAACTTACCGGTATCTTCATTGCAACTGCTGTTGATGTATTTCTGTATTTAAGTAGCAATGCTTCAAGTCTTTGTTCAAATGATAACCCTTTTGTTGTTTTGTCGATCAAGGTTTTCTTTAACTTTTTCTTCACAATCTGTATCGCACTCTCTGCTCTACCATTAGCTAGAAAATAGTATGATGGTGATTTAAATGCCACAATACCATATTGTTGGCAAAATTCTAGCAATTGTCTGAAACTAAATTGAGGTCAATTTTCACTGTCAAAAGTCTTAGGGAAACCGAAATCAGTAAAAATTGTCTACAATATTTCACATAGACCTATCGCAACTGTTCTTTTCATGGGTATCGCCTGAATCCATTTCAAGTATACATCAAATAATACTAGTATATTTTTGTTTTCCAATGAGCAAAAGTCAATATGATTTCTTTCAAAAGCGTAACTGGTCGATGGCCAATGCGAAAATGTAGGATTAGACTAGTTTTGAGTTACGTTACAAGCCTCAAACTGTTTTACAAAATCCTCTATTTCCCTATCAATTTGAGCCCACCAAACATATGATCGGGCTACCGACTTCATCCGTACCATTCACACATCCCCATCATGAATTAAATCTAGCACCTGTATTTTTAAAAAGGTCGGAACTATTATTCTGTCCCCATAGAAGTGGCACCCATCTTCTGTACCCAGCAATTACCTCTTTGTGTAATATACATGCCCCTTATCTGATCCCTTCTTATACAGAATTTCGAATTCTTAAATGGCCCAACGCTGTTATGTCATTATTTGTGCAAAAATAGCCCTGAGTGGTTGATGGTTTGTATAAATGGTGAATGCCTGGCCATGTACAAACTTATGGAATTTCTTATAGTGAAATTAATTGCTCTGTGAAGTTAGGAATATGTTTGATCCGGTCACTCTGCGGCGCCAGTTGCAATGAGCCTGGCATAAATAATGCCACTTGCTGCAGTATGCAGAACTGACGTCGAAGAAGGTCTATAAAGAAAAAAGGTCTTTCGGAGAAGGAAAATACGATGAGCCAGAAGGCTTCCCTCGGGTGGGTGACGTAAGTCTCAAGCAGGCTTCAAAGCGTCGGCGATCCCTAGAGGAGGCCAAAAGCTTGATGAAGCGCTGTGCTGTCGTAACTAAGTCCTTTTGCGAAGTACTGAAAGGACATCAGATAACCGTAATGACCCTGATGGCAGCATTGCTCCTGAGCGCTGGAAGAAGGTAGAGGGAGTTGTACCTAGGAGCCCTAATAGACCTAGAGCGCGCTCATAGATCCCAGCCGAGCCAGCTGACCCAGAGGCAATCCCGAAGATATTTAGGATGAGCAGCCAGTCGGTTTGAGGAGGATCTCCTTCTGGAACAGACACGGAGGAGTCTGATGCGGACGTCAATATTGTGGAGATGACCATCGTTACAAGTAGTGGAGATGCTACGAATAGTGCAGATTAACATCCGTCACTCGGCTGCTTCTGCCAGCCTTCAATTCCCTCTTGCAAAAGACAGATTTGACGTTATCTCGATCCAAGAACCTTGGAGACACCGGGATTTGGTCTGTGGACTCAGGACTAACAATTACACCTTGCTATATACAGTAAGTGAAGGAATACCCCCAGGTCTTGCATGCTAATAAAGAAAAATGTTAGCTTATATATTCTCCCCAAGTACAGCAATTAGAAGTTGACGGCCGTCTGCCTGGAAACTGGCAGGAGACGTTATCGGCTGTTGTCGGCCCACATGGAGCGTGACCATGAAATCATTCCGGAAGTCAACCCACAGTATCTTATTGTGGATGCAAAGGCTCAACGGGTGGCTGTAATCTTTTCATGCGATGCCAGTGTGCACCAGAATATCTGGGGCAGCACGGATGAGAAAGCATGAGGTTTGTCATTATATGAATATATTAACCTTATTATATGTAATTAGGGGTTAGAACCCACTTTCATTACTGCTAACAGGCAAGAAGTCCTTGACATAACTCTTTCCTCCGAATCAATTTTTGACTCTAGAGAAACACTCCTTTTCGGATCGTAGGTTAATCCAGTTCGATCTTTTAGATAGTCCTAACCCGGCGGCTATAAGATATATCTGGAGGGTAAATTGGAATCTCTGTAACCGTAGTAAGAATACTACCTCAAAGACCCATAAGCACAACCACGTGTGACGAAATTGATAGGTCTGTGGAGATTCTTACGGATGCTCTTAATAAAGCTATAACAGTCTCTTGTCCCATCAATAGACCCACAGGGAAACAAAATCCCACGTGGCGGGGGGACCACAATTGGAGACTCAGGAAAAACTGTAGGAGTCTTTTTAACAACGCAAAAAAGTCTAGAGATAGTGCAGACTGGGTTTTATACAAAACAGCACTTAGAACCTTCAAAAGAAATCTTAGGAGGCACAAAGAGGATCGTGGATAAACTTCTGCGGTGACGTAGAAGACATCTCTGAGATGTCTAGGCTTAGGAAGATCCTATCAACTGCTCGAGTGGTACCTGGTTGCCTGAAGAAGGGCGATGGATCTTGGACCTCAAATAGTAATGAGACTCTAGTGTGTCTTGTAGACACCCACTTCCCTGGTTGCACGAGCACCATTCCGCGGCGGACCATATCCAGTGTGAATGTAGGCGACGTCAACTGAGATATAATCACAAAGCCAAAATTTCAATGGGCTATCCATAGCTTCAATACAGCATCTGGCCATCATGATGGCGTAGGTCCAATTGAGATCCAGCAGACAGTAAATCTTATTATCAAGATCTACAAAAGTTTTCTTGAATTAGCATATGTTCCATAGTCATGGAAACATGTGGGGGTAATTTTTAAACCCAAGGCCGGGAAAGGCTCGGACACAATTTCAGGGGACTTGCGATCCATCAGACTGTCCTGCTTTTGTCTGAAAATTCCGGAAAGGTTGTTAGACAATCATTTGAGGCTCACCATAGACAGACAGACAGCTGTCCGTGTCTCAGCATGCCTACTTGAAGTGTAAAACGGTAGAGACCGCATTGCACTCTTTAGTCTCTAGTATTGAGTACTCCCGGCATTGGTGCGCTGTGACTTGGAGATGGACGCTGACATTAGTAAGCGGATTGAATATAAGCTCAGGGGCAGAATAATCAATTCACAGCTGGGGACGGCGACGGCCAAAAAATCCATGTGCAGAGCCACACCTCGAGGTGGAATTCTATCACCTCTACTCTGGAACCTTGCGGCAAATGAGCTGCTCGTTCGACTCGAGAGGTAAAGGTGCAAGGTGGTTAAATATGCGAACGAAGCTGCTATCAGCATCTCCTGCAAATATATATATATATATACTATGATGGACTTGATGCAACGAATGTTAAACATTATCTCTAAAAGTCTCTTAAAAATTTGCAAATGCAGCATATACCACACAATTCACCCCGCAGGCACTGCACGGAGTGGCACCGCTATCATTATAAAAAACAAGAAAATAAAAACACATAAATACTGGGCACGGCTCAATACACACTCTAACGTACTAGGTCTAAGTCTGCGCTCTGCTGCAACTAATGACATCAACGCGCAGACTTAAATGAGCAGACTGCGTGTAGAAACGGTATCATATTTTATTGTAATTAATATATTAAGGATAATAATGTGATCATGGAAATATAATAGGGATAATTTAATAATGTAATGACGATAATAATAATAGTATTGTATAAAACATTATTGTAAAAATTATATGAAAGAATAACATTGGCTCTTCTTTCGTTTGTTCATATTTTATATTACTGAACTTGCTTAGTGTCCCAATGGACAAATTGCAAATAAAATTCTCTCTGTATGAACTACAGACTGTGGGTTAGGCGTTAATCCAACCAAGACTAAGCTAGTGCTCTTCACTAGGAAGTATAAAATTCCTCAATTTATCGCTCTACAACTGACGGGTGTAGACATTAATCTTGTCTAGTAGTCTATAAGCAAGCTCGAGAGACGTTGAATATATGCGTTGGCTGCCTGTTGCGGCTCCTCGACTTGAAGCTTTTCTACGTATTAGAGCGTACATTTTTTGCCAATCGAGGGTGGGTGCGAACCTTAGCTAAAACTAGGTAATGGTCCGAGTCAATGTTAGCACCTCGGTTTTTACGGACGTCTAATATGCTGGAAGCATGCCTGCCGTTGATCATAACGTGATCAATTTGATTTCTGGTGCTTTGATCAGGGGACAACCAGGTGGCCTTGTGAATATTAGGATTATGGAATCCCGTGCTACTCACCACCATGTTACGTGCCGCGGCAAAGTCGATGAGTCTGATGATTCCTCATAGAGGCTGAAATTACCGACGGTTGGTTGAAGTCACCTAGCAAATCGTAAATCTTTTGAATCGATCGCAGAACGCATCCTTGGTCGTGTTGTGCTTCTGATTTGTCTGAGCATGTTCTCAGATTTGGTTAATATTGAAATATAATGCCTTAATGCGGATTGCGGCTAGCCGGTCGTCGACTAGGGTAAATCCCAGGACTTCATTTCAAAATTTCTGGCCAACAACAAATCCTACACCAACTTAGCGCTTCGTCGCATGCCAGCTGTAGTAGACGTCACAGGAAGCATTTTTAGAGTATCCTTGTACTGTCCATCGCATCTCCTGGAGTGCGGTGACAGTTTATACCGTTACTGGTTACAAGCCCAAATCAGAACCATTTACTAGGAAGTTTTTTTTATTGGGTGGTGGTATCCCACTTCGGGGTATGGACGCTGCCATTAATACATATAGTACTCCTCGCCTCCGTACCTGATGTGCGAAACCCCACCTGGCCTCGCACACTGTGGCCTTACGAAAGATCTCTCTCTCGTTAGCCCTGACCGCAGATTCCACATGGACTGGGTACCACATCTTCACTTAGGCTGCTCAGGTTACGTAGGGTTCAACGCATGGAGGTGAGAGTGGGAAGATTAAAGGTCATGAACCCTAACGTGAACATGTCCAATCTTTGCACCTCATATAATGATCATCAGTAGTCCCTGATTCTTCTTAAATACTTTTGAACTCCTTTTTTAATATCATTGTAAATCTTGTATTAGAATGAACAATAAACATAAAAATGTATTAAAAATATGCGGGAGAGGCTACAAGATCAAATGTCTTAATACCGTACTTTGTCCAAACACTGAGTTTTTTTTATTAATTTCCAAAATCATTTTAACCATAACCAGAACCAAAGTAATTCGTTCACAGAAAATAAAAATAAAAAACTCTTCTCAAGAACAAAAGAAATAGCAGCGACCAATTTTAAAAAAGAAAATTAAAAATTAAAGGGAGATTGAAGAAATGATAAAATGTAATGTAGACATTTTGGTGTAAATTTTATGTTCTCGCTGTAGAGTATATATGAACAAATGTACATACAGTGGAAATAAAATATACGCAAAAAAATAAAAAAAATAATAATTTGGCTCGAAGGACAAATGAATGTTTCGAGCGGGT
This sequence comes from Clusia tigrina, assembly GCA_920105625.2. NCBI lineage: Eukaryota > Metazoa > Arthropoda > Insecta > Diptera > Clusiidae > Clusia > Clusia tigrina. The sequence goes on from OV050031.1 coordinate 137,618,782, forward strand.
TGCTGCTACATATTTAATTTTCAAATCATTACTTTTTGAATTCAGTTTCAAGGGATGACAACCGTTCCAACATAACCAATTCCTAACAGATTTACAATCCATAGGCAAGTTTTCGGTGCTGATACGCATCTTCATGTTTTATGCATCCGCAGAAACAATCAGACAATCACAAAATCCATCGTAGAAAAACTACGAATACGAACGTCCACAACAAATACAAAGAAATTAGTATCACTGAATACGCAGAACGCGAAAAAGTGTGACCAAGTTTTAAATGAGATTGAATGCCTCAAAGCTAGTTCAAAATAAACAATGTGACTTAAGTCGAAAATACTTGTTAATTTTTACCACATTGAAACATAAATGAGACCCTAAAAGAATGCTTTCGTTTATGGGTATACTCTATTGGTTCTCATTCATCACAGAGGTTTCTAAGGGAAAAAGAATACTCCAGATTCTTCTCGAAACTGCTTTCGAAGTGGAGAGAATATTATAGAGCAGGCGTGTCAAAACTACGGCCACGGGCCAGAGCCGGCCCGCCAAGTCAACCGCGGACGGTTTTGAAAAATAATGAATTTTGATTTTCAAAAATGTAAATTGAAAATTGAAAAAAATCCTTTAGAAGGCTGAAAAAAATAATTTATAATGACAGCTTCAACTTGGTTTGATTCACCTTAAGTTGTTGTGCTTCAAAATTCTATTCTTTTTTGATGTGTTGAAAGGCTACAAAGTCGGACCTCATCGTAAGACGATTGATATTTTTCGCGGTGCCATTTGGAAGCTTTGAGGAACATAAGCAGATAATATAATTGAAAAAGAGACACGAGCTTAGCGAGGAAACTCACTAGTAATATACAGTGAAACAATAAAAAAGTTGTACAGTAAACGGTTCCATCTTCAAAGTAGGATTAGCTTTTAAGTTAAAATCAAAAACAATAGAAAGTCAAATACATATACTTTCTATCAACAATTAAGATTTATGTCAATTAATTCAGTTTAGCACTAATGTTTCTGCCACTTAATATTTTTCGAATTTTCATACCCAAAAAAAATGTGTACCCAAACTTTAGTTATAGAAATTTATTAAAAATCAATAATTTAATTCAAACTAGTATTAAGTGTGGCCAATTTTGGCATCTAGCACGGAATTAAATCTTTTATTCATAGAATGGGCTTAGTAACTTGGTAACTTCCTAGGTTATATTCTTCTATCTATCCTGGAGGACATTTTTTTTAGCTTAGTTTTGCCCTGCATATGGCGCTACCGTAATGTTTCCGCATGTATACCCCAGTTGCTATATTGTGTTAAAGACAGGGGTTTGTACATTGAAGATGGTGGCGTCTACTGTACAACTTTTTTCTTGTTTCACTGTACACTTCGATTTTCTTTTCTATAAATACTTCGTTTACTTTTCTGATTGAATGTTTTTTGTCTCATTTGTTTAAGAACAGAGGTAATGCCTCATAGCGAAACCTAGAAGAACAAATGAGAAAAAAAATCATTCACTTTATGAGTAAAATCAAAGAAGAACGCGAAAAACTAATGTAAGCTAATAAAATTACTTTGTTATTGTAATCCATCTCTCTCATTACGTTTTTAAAAAGAACTTAAATAAGATGCTCCGCATTCTAAGTGTGATTCGGAAAAAAAACACGTGATGCTGCTCAATAATTACTATAAATATTAATTTTACAGTTTAAAGAAAAAAAAAGAAAAATTGATGCAGAGTGCCACGTTTTTAATGAAGAATGGGCAGTAAAATACTTCCTTGTCCCATCACAGGAAAGAATAGCAAAGCAATATGTGTTATTTGCAATAACACTGTTTCTGTAATGAAGGAATATAAAGTTGACAAAGTATAATATGGACTGGAATCGATTGCAAGATGTGACATTTGATGGAACAACTTGAACTTAAACTCCAAGGTAAAAACAACTTATTTTGTGATATATTCGCGCAAATCAAAGCATTCAGTGCAAAACTAATATTGCTCGAAAGTGAGATAAATGAATGTAATTTTACCGTTTCCAGCGCTATGAAGAACAATTTTCTACTAGATTTGCAGTAAAAATCATTGAGGTTTTACAACAAGACTTTCAAAAGCGATATTCTGATCGTGACACTCTTTCAAAGAAAATTCGGTTGTTTCAAACTCCATTTGAACATTGCCGGCGTTTCAAGTGAGTTTCAAATGCAAATTTTTGATCTTCAAGCTAACGATCAAGTCAAGGATAAATATAAGGAAGGAAACTTGGCCGATTTTTATAAACTTTTAGATGCAAAGACTTTCCAAATTTAAATTAGTTTGTAAATGTATGTGTGCGAACAAACTTTTTCTAGGATAAAGTATTTGAAATCAAAGTACAGGGCAAATTTGTCGGATGATCATTTGCTATCATTACTTTTAATTGGTGTTTCAGATTTATATCCCAACTTTAAAGAAATTCTTCAGCCCAAAACCTAGCTTCATCATTCCCATTAAAAGATGCATACAACAATTTTCTGATTATGTATAACAGAAATTAATTGTAAAAAATAAAATTTAATGCTGCCTTAGTCATAATACGATTTTTTCATTCATATATACCCGCCACAGGTGGATTAATTCCCAATCACAGTTGAACAGAAATCGTAGCAGTATGCACATCGACCTTTTCAAGAGTAATAGTAACAGTATTAAATAGTAATAAAGTTAATTAAATTAATAATTAAACAAAGTGGAAAATTGTATTAAAGTAAAATTTAAGCCTAAGATTAAGTGTGTAAATTGCAATAATTATATAAAGGTTACTATTTTAATTTAACCAAGCGATTGTTTGATTACTACACAATCCAGAGGTACGATTTCGAGTATTGAGAGTTATTATAAATTGTCAGGAGGGCAATTTCGTGACAATTGGTGCCAGAAGTGGGATTGTATAAAACACAATGTAAACAATGGTTAAATTTGAAAAACTAAGATTGGAACAGCTCAAGAAGTGGCTTGAACGCTTAAACTTGCAAACACAAGGGCTTAAAGCGGAGCTGCAGGTGCGGTAAAGACGTCGATGAACATAAATTCCAATTTGTAGATCCAACGACATCTCGACAGGAAGAAATACCGCAAAGAACCAATACGGGTAACTTTGACATGATCGCACTCATAAGGCAATATAATCCCACAAGCAGGGTATCAAATAACAGTTACAGCAGAGTGATGAAAAGATGCAGCAGCGCCTACAGCCGAGTGAATTCCCACTTACTCTCAGCAGATGAAAGAAATGTCCAAGGTGATAAAGAGGAAGGTTTGTGAATTGGAGACACGGCAGGAATCGTTCGAAAAATGTGTAGAATAGAAATTGATTGCAAACCAGTAAATCCAGAACGAATTTAAACAACAAATAGAACAAAGGATGCACCTACTACAGGAAGGTTCATTGCATATGCCAGCTTTATCCTAAAATCTGAATGCATTTCGAGACCTCTATCACAAATGGTTGTAGTACTCGCGAAAAGTGGCGGCATTATCCGTGCCATTGAAAGGTGCTGCCGCTGATGTACTTCAAACTATCTCAGAAAGTGAGCGAGACTGTTATGAAAGCTTGATGGATGTCGTTCAGGCGGAAGTATGGTAGTGGATATCGTAAGCAGATGTACCAAATAGAGCTACGAACACATGAGACTCTACAACAGTTTGCGGTGTAAGTGGAAGTGTTGCCCATCTTGCCTATCCAGGAGAGGTTACTGAGAGGTGTCTGATAGACACCTTCGTATATGGTATTCACGATGCAGAGATAAAGCGTACAACGATAACAAGTCCGAAAGCTACGTATATGGAGGCTGTAGCTAGCGCTTTGTTATCAGAGACAGCAGCTTTGGTATGCCAGCCAGTGTGCAGAGGCCGTCAAAGTTTCACGGGCAAATGCTTCACCTGTGCTGATGTTCTGCACATGCCTCGTGATTATCAGTCGAGACAGAACGTTATGCAGCACACCAGCCGGTAAGATTACCAAAGCAAGGCAGATTGCGAATTAGGGAATCGGAAAATCTTCCCAAGCAGTCTGCAACTCAAGTGACTCCCACAACATGTAGCCCCAGAATCTTCGTTCCTCAAATAGCACGGAAAATCAACAAATTCGCTGTTGACATTGACAAAAATTCCACCAAATTCAGAGCAATTATTTAGGCCAAAATGGGCAGAGGTGTTGAGAAAAAACTGTGGATAGTAGAGATAACAAATTTGTAATAGACGACATCATAATTGGCAAAACCCTAATACTGCCAGTAAGAGTGGCCAATCTTGTAAAGTGTGAGAGCCAACCTCGAGACATGAATAGCAAAATATCTACAGACCTTTCATGCACTAGTTATACAGCTAAAAAACGAAAGCAATTAATTGAAATTCATGGAAACATCAAAAGCCGCACACAACTGATGACTGATAAAATGAAAGCCAGATATGATGTACGAGCAAACACCAAGGAATTTCAGGAAAGGCAGCTAGATATCTTCATTATCCGTAAAAGAAAAAGGGATTATCTTTAAAACTGTAAACACACTGGGAAGGTCCTTATAAGATTAAAGCGGATTGACGATGTGCCCCATCCAATTGGCGAGAAATGTTAATAACAAAATGAAAGTCGTTCATCTGGAGAGGCTAATTCCAGATTGCAGCACTATCCTTGTTCGGGATGAACAATATTAACTGGAGGACAGTGAAACATAAATTATACCCTAAAAGTGTCCAATCTTTTATGGGTATACTCTATTCATTATTATTCACCAAAGAACTTTCCATGCGATAAAGAATACTCTAGATTCTTCACGAAACTTTTCTAGAGTATTCTAGTGCAACATATGAGAGGTAAGTCACAATTAAAATCAACACACAGTTGAACAGTAATCGTTGCCGTACCCAAACAGTAACAGTATTGAAAAGTAATAAATAAAAATAATTAAATGAATAAATAAAGTGCGAAATTTTATAAAAGTAAACTTTAAGCCTAAGATTTAGAGAGAAAATTGTATTAATTAAAGAAAGTTAATTTTTCTAATTTAGCGCCATTGTTTAATTACTATACCATCCAGCTGTACGATTTCGAGTATTGAAAGTTGGTATAAATAGTCAGGAGGGCAATTTGGTAACAATATATTAATTTATTTCCGAATACAGATGGTTGGGAGGAGAAATTGAGAGAAATAAGCCAACTTTTAAAGTTTCTGACTGTCTAACCTGGCAGGGCCAGAGCAATGCTTGTTGTACTCATCACAAGTCACTTAAATGGCTATCAAAGAACCAGTATTGCTATATGATGCCGATTCTACTTCGGTAGGGATCCTCCGGGCGGCAATCACCGGGCAACGTCATCCTATCATCCGCTGGTTGTCGGTTGGGCTTTGGAACCACAACATAAAAACTCTCTACCAATGAAAAATGTAACAATGTCTGGGATACGGACTAGCCTTTTTGTTGATGACACAAACAAATTAAGAGCCACGATTTACGGATATGCACTTGGAATATCCGATCTCTTTATAGGGAAGGTGCCTGTATGAAGCTTGTTGACGTCCTCGAAAAATACAAGGCTAAAATCACCGCACTTCATGATGGACATTGGGTTGCTCCAAGAGACCGTACTGTCATATATATTATAGTTGCCATGCGGAGAGACACAAAGTATGATGTGGATTTGTGGTCAGTAAGAGACTACAGTATCTAATTTTACAGTTCACAGCTGTGAACGAACATCTGCCTCCAATACGCATTAAGGCAAAATTCTTTTACATCGGCCTAATATGTGCCCATGCTCCGAGGAGGAGAAGGAGAACCCCTGTCACGACATTCAAATCGTGCTTGGCGACTTCAAAGACAGGGTACGCAAGGAAGCTTCCTTTGGTCGCTAAATTCAAGAAAGAGGCTGATCGACTTCTCCGCAGTACGAAACCTAGCACCAGAATCTTTGCTATTATTTCCTGTGATGGGACAAGGAAGTATTTTACTGCCCATTCTTCATTAAAAACGTGGCACTCTGCATCAATTTTTCTTTTTTTTTCTTTAAACTGTAAAATTAATATTTATAGTAATTATTGAGCAGCATCACGTGTTTTTTTTCCGAATCACACTTAGAATGCGGAGCATCTTATTTAAGTTCTTTTTAAAAACGTAATGAGAGAGATGGATTACAATAACAAAGTAATTTTATTAGCTTACATTAGTTTTTCGCGTTCTTCTTTGATTTTACTCATAAAGTGAATGATTTTTTTTCTCATTTGTTCTTCTAGGTTTCGCTATGAGGCATTACCTCTGTTCTTAAACAAATGAGACAAAAAACATTCAGTCAGAAAAGTAAACGAAGTATTTATAGAAAAGAAAATCGAAGTGTACAGTGAAACAAGAAAAAAGTTGTACAGTAGACGCCACCATCTTCAATGTACAAACCCCTGTCTTTAACACAATATAGCAACTGGGGTATACATGCGGAAACATTACGGTAGCGCCATATGCAGGGCAAAACTAAGCTAAAAAAAATGTCCTCCAGGATAGATAGAAGAATATAACCTAGGAAGTTACCAAGTTACTAAGCCCATTCTATGAATAAAAGATTTAATTCCGTGCTAGATGCCAAAATTGGCCACACTTAATACTAGTTTGAATTAAATTATTGATTTTTAATAAATTTCTATAACTAAAGTTTGGGTACACATTTTTTTTGGGTATGAAAATTCGAAAAATATTAAGTGGCAGAAACATTAGTGCTAAACTGAATTAATTGACATAAATCTTAATTGTTGATAGAAAGTATATGTATTTGACTTTCTATTGTTTTTGATTTTAACTTAAAAGCTAATCCTACTTTGAAGATGGAACCGTTTACTGTACAACTTTTTTATTGTTTCACTGTATATTACTAGTGAGTTTCCTCGCTAAGCTCGTGTCTCTTTTTCAATTATATTATCTGCTTATGTTCCTCAAAGCTTCCAAATGGCACCGCGAAAAATATCAATCGTCTTACGATGAGGTCCGACTTTGTAGCCTTTCAACACATCAAAAAAGAATAGAATTTTGAAGCACAACAACTTAAGGTGAATCAAACCAAGTTGAAGCTGTCATTATAAATTATTTTTTTCAGCCTTCTAAAGGATTTTTTTCAATTTTCAATTTACATTTTTGAAAATCAAAATTCATTATTTTTCAAAACCGTCCGCGGTTGACTTGGCGGGCCGGCTCTGGCCCGTGGCCGTAGTTTTGACACGCCTGCTCTATAATATTCTCTCCACTTCGAAAGCAGTTTCGAGAAGAATCTGGAGTATTCTTTTTCCCTTAGAAACCTCTGTGATGAATGAGAACCAATAGAGTATACCCATAAACGAAAGCATTCTTTTAGGGTCTCATTTATGTTTCAATGTGGTAAAAATTAACAAGTATTTTCGACTTAAGTCACATTGTTTATTTTGAACTAGCTTTGAGGCATTCAATCTCATTTAAAACTTGGTCACACTTTTTCGCGTTCTGCGTATTCAGTGATACTAATTTCTTTGTATTTGTTGTGGACGTTCGTATTCGTAGTTTTTCTACGATGGATTTTGTGATTGTCTGATTGTTTCTGCGGATGCATAAAACATGAAGATGCGTATCAGCACCGAAAACTTGCCTATGGATTGTAAATCTGTTAGGAATTGGTTATGTTGGAACGGTTGTCATCCCTTGAAACTGAATTCAAAAAGTAATGATTTGAAAATTAAATATGTAGCAGCAACCCGCTCGAAACATTCATTTGTCCTTCGAGCCAAATTATTATTTTTTTTATTTTTTTGCGTATATTTTATTTCCACTGTATGTACATTTGTTCATATATACTCTACAGCGAGAACATAAAATTTACACCAAAATGTCTACATTACATTTTATCATTTCTTCAATCTCCCTTTAATTTTTAATTTTCTTTTTTAAAATTGGTCGCTGCTATTTCTTTTGTTCTTGAGAAGAGTTTTTTATTTTTATTTTCTGTGAACGAATTACTTTGGTTCTGGTTATGGTTAAAATGATTTTGGAAATTAATAAAAAAAACTCAGTGTTTGGACAAAGTACGGTATTAAGACATTTGATCTTGTAGCCTCTCCCGCATATTTTTAATACATTTTTATGTTTATTGTTCATTCTAATACAAGATTTACAATGATATTAAAAAAGGAGTTCAAAAGTATTTAAGAAGAATCAGGGACTACTGATGATCATTATATGAGGTGCAAAGATTGGACATGTTCACGTTAGGGTTCATGACCTTTAATCTTCCCACTCTCACCTCCATGCGTTGAACCCTACGTAACCTGAGCAGCCTAAGTGAAGATGTGGTACCCAGTCCATGTGGAATCTGCGGTCAGGGCTAACGAGAGAGAGATCTTTGGTAAGGCGAGGTCAGGTGGGGTTTCGCACATCAGGTACGGAGGCGAGGAGTACTAAATGTATTAATGGCAGTGTCCATACCCCGAAGTGGGATACCACCACCCTATAAAAAAACCCGTAACGGTATAAACTGTTCCAGTGAAAAAGAAAAAGAAGAATCTGATGATGACGACCACCCCGCAGATGTTACAAGGAACATGATAAGGATATGCAATGGGAACGTCGTTCCCATAATAGGGAACGTGCCTCTGCCCAGCGGGTTGACATCCTCGAGCGATATAAAGCCGATGTCACCGCACTCCAGGAGATGCGATGGACAGTACAAGGATACTCTAAAAATGCTTCCTGTGACGTCTACTACAGCTGGCATGCGACGAAGCGCTAAGTTGGTGTAGGTTTTGTTGTTGGCCAGAAATTTTGAAATGAAGTCCTGGGATTTACCCTGGTCAACGACCGGCTAGCCGCAATCCGCATTAAGGCATTATATTTCAATATTAACCAAATTTGAGAACATGCTCAGACAAATCATAAGCGCAACACGACCAAGGATGCGTTCTGCGATCGATTCAGAAGATTTACGATTTGCTAGGTGACTTCAACCAACCGTCGGTAATTTCAGCTTCTATCAGGAATCATCAGAAAAGGGTGGAGGCTCATCGACTTTGCCGCGGCACGTAACATGGTGGTGAGTAGCACGGGATTCCATAATCCTAATATTCACAAGGCCACCTGGTTGTCCCCTGATCAAAGAACCAGAAATCAAATTGATCACGTTGTGATCAACGGCAGGCATGCTTCCAGCATATTAGACGTCCGTAAAAACCGAGGTGCCAACATTGACTCGGACCATTACCTAGTTTCAGCTAAGAATCGCACCCACCCTCGATTGGCAAAAAATGTACGCTCTAATACGTAGAAAAGCTTCAAGTCGAGGAGCCGCAACAGGCAGCCAACGCATATATTCAACGTCTCTCGAGCTTGCTTATAGACTACTAGACAAGATTAATGTCTACACCCGTTAGTTGTAGAGCGATAAATTGAGGAATTTTATACTTCCTAGTGAAGAGCACTAGCTTAGTCTTGGTTGGATTAACGCCTAACCCACAGTCTGTAGTTCATACAGAGAGAATTTTTTACAATGTTTTATTTGCAATTTGTCCATTGGGACACTAAGCAAGTTCAGTAAAATAAAATATGAACAAACGAAAGAAGAGCCAATGTTATTCTTTCATATAATTTTTACAATAATGTTTTATACAATACTATTATTATTATCGTCATTACATTATTAAATTATCCCTATTATATTTCCATGATCACATTATTATCCTTAATATATTAATTACAATGAAATATGATACCGTTTCTACACGCAGTCTGCTCATTTAAGTCTGCGCGTTGATGTCATTAGTTGCAGCAGAGCGCAGACTTAGACCTAGTACGTTAGAGTGTGTATTGAGCCGTGCCCAGTATTTATGTGTTTTTATTTTCTTGTTTTTTATAATGATAGCGGTGCCACTCCGTGCAGTGCCTGCGGGGTGAATTGTGTGGTATATGATGCATTTGCAAATTTTTAAGAGACTTTTAGAGATAATGTTTAACATTCGTTGCATCAAGTCCATCATAGTATATATATATATTTGCAGGAGATGCTGATAGCAGCTTCGTTCGCATATTTAACCACCTTGCACCTTTACCTCTCGAGTCGAACGAGCAGCTCATTTGCCGCAAGGTTCCAGAGTAGAGGTGATAGAATTCCACCTTGAGGTGTGGCTCTGCACATGGATTTTTTGGCCGTCGCCGTCCCCAGCTGTGAATTGATTATTCTGCCCCTGAGCTTATATTCAATCCGCTTACTAATGTCAGCGTCCATCTCCAAGTCACAGCGTACCAATGCCGGGAGTACTCAATACTAGAGACTAAAGAGTGCAATGCGGTCTCTACCGTTTTACACTTCAAGTAGGCATGCTGAGACACGGACAGCTGTCTGTCTGTCTATGGTGAGCCTCAAATGATTGTCTAACAACCTTTCCGGAATTTTCAGACAAAAGCAGGACAGACTGATGGATCGCAAGTCCCCTGTAATTGTGTCCGAGCCTTTCCCGGCCTTGGGTTTAAAAATTACCCCCACATGTTTCCATGACTATGGAACATATGCTAATTCAAGAAAACTTTTGTAGATCTTGATAATAAGATTTACTGTCTGCTGGATCTCAATTGGACCTACGCCATCATGATGGCCAGATGCTGTATTGAAGCTATGGATAGCCCATTGAAATTTTGGCTTTGTGATTATATCTCAGTTGACGTCGCCTACATTCACACTGGATATGGTCCGCCGCGGAATGGTGCTCGTGCAACAGGGAAGTGGGTGTCTACAAGACACACTAGAGTCTCATTACTATTTGAGGTCCAAGATCCATCGCCCTTCTTCAGGCAACCAGGTACCACTCGAGCAGTTGATAGGATCTTCCTAAGCCTAGACATCTCAGAGATGTCTTTTACGTCACCGCAGAAGTTTATCCACGATCCTCTTTGTGCCTCCTAAGATTTCTTTTGAAGGTTCTAAGTGCTGTTTTGTATAAAACCCAGTCTGCACTATCTCTAGACTTTTTTGCGTTGTTAAAAAGACTCCTACAGTTTTTCCTGAGTCTCCAATTGTGGTCCCCCCGCCACGTGGGATTTTGTTTCCCTGTGGGTCTATTGATGGGACAAGAGACTGTTATAGCTTTATTAAGAGCATCCGTAAGAATCTCCACAGACCTATCAATTTCGTCACACGTGGTTGTGCTTATGGGTCTTTGAGGTAGTATTCTTACTACGGTTACAGAGATTCCAATTTACCCTCCAGATATATCTTATAGCCGCCGGGTTAGGACTATCTAAAAGATCGAACTGGATTAACCTACGATCCGAAAAGGAGTGTTTCTCTAGAGTCAAAAATTGATTCGGAGGAAAGAGTTATGTCAAGGACTTCTTGCCTGTTAGCAGTAATGAAAGTGGGTTCTAACCCCTAATTACATATAATAAGGTTAATATATTCATATAATGACAAACCTCATGCTTTCTCATCCGTGCTGCCCCAGATATTCTGGTGCACACTGGCATCGCATGAAAAGATTACAGCCACCCGTTGAGCCTTTGCATCCACAATAAGATACTGTGGGTTGACTTCCGGAATGATTTCATGGTCACGCTCCATGTGGGCCGACAACAGCCGATAACGTCTCCTGCCAGTTTCCAGGCAGACGGCCGTCAACTTCTAATTGCTGTACTTGGGGAGAATATATAAGCTAACATTTTTCTTTATTAGCATGCAAGACCTGGGGGTATTCCTTCACTTACTGTATATAGCAAGGTGTAATTGTTAGTCCTGAGTCCACAGACCAAGTCCCGGTGTCTCCAAGGTTCTTGGATCGAGATAACGTCAAATCTGTGTTTTGCAAGAGGGAATTGAAGGCTGGCAGAAGCAGCCGAGTGACGGATGTTAATCTGCACTATTCGTAGCATCTCCACTACTTGTAACGATGGTCATCTCCACAATATTGACGTCCGCATCAGACTCCTCCGTGTGTGTTCCAGAAGGAGATCCTCCTCAAACCGACTGGCTGCTCATCCTAAATATCTTCGGGATTGCCTCTGGGTCAGCTGGCTCGGCTGGGATCTATGAGCGCGCTCTAGGTCTATTAGGGCTCCTAGGTACAACTCCCTCTACCTTATTGCAGCGCTCAGGAGCAATGCTGCCATCAGGGTCATTACGGTTATCTGATGTCCTTTCAGTACTTCGCAGAAGGACTTAGTTACGACAGCACAGCGATTCATCAAGCTTTTGGCCTCCTCTAGGGATCGCCGACGCTTTGAAGCCTGCTTGAGACTTACGTCACCCACCCGAGGGAAGCCTTCTGGCTCATCGTATTTTCCTTCTCCGAAAGACCTTTTTTCTTTATAGACCTTCTTGGACGTCAGTTCTGTATACTGCAGCAAGTGGCATTGTTTATGCCAGGCTCATTGCAACTGGCGCCGCAGAGTGACCGGATCAAACATATTCCTAACTTCACAGAGCAATTAATTTCACTATAAGAAATTCCATAAGTTTGTACATGGCCAGGCATTCACCATTTATACAAACCATCAACCACTCAGGGCTATTTTTGCACAAATAATGACATAACAGCGTTGGGCCATTTAAGAATTCGAAATTCTGTATAAGAAGGGATCAGATAAGGGGCATGTATATTACACAAAGAGGTAATTGCAGGGTACAGAAGATGGGTGCCACTTCTATGGGGACAGAATAATAGTTCCGACCTTTCTAAATACAGGTGCTAGATTTAATTCATGATGGGGATGTGTGAATGGTACGGATGAAGTCGGTAGCCCGATCATATGTTTGGTGGGCTCAAATTGATAGGGAAATAGAGGATTTTGTAAAACAGTTTGAGGCTTGTAACGTAACTCAAAACTAGTCTAATCCTACATTTTCGCATTGGCCATCGACCAGTTACGCTTTTGAAAGAAATCATATTGACTTTTGCTCATTGGAAAACAAAAATATACTAGTATTATTTGATGTATACTTGAAATGGATTCAGGCGATACCCATGAAAAGAACAGTTGCGATAGGTCTATGTGAAATATTGTAGACAATTTTTACTGATTTCGGTTTACCTAAGACTTTTGACAGTGACAATTGACCTCAATTTAGTTTCAGACAATTGCTAGAATTTTGCCAACAATATGGTATTGTGGCATTTAAATCACCATCATACTATTTTCTAGCTAATGGTAGAGCAGAGAGTGCGATACAGATTGTGAAGAAAAAGTTAAAGAAAACCTTGATCGACAAAACAACAAAAGGGTTATCATTTGAACAAAGACTTGAAGCATTGCTGCTTAAATACAGAAATACATCAACAGCAGTTGCAATGAAGATACCGGTAAGTTTAATATTCAGATATAAACTAAGGACACTATTAGATATTTTGGTGGAAGGAAATAGAAATAGCGTTTTGAATATAGGAAAGGAGGGGAAGAAGACAGCAACGCCAATAAGTAAGAAAATGAAAATAAACGATAACCGCAAATTTAAAGTAGATGAAGTTATTTTGTATCGAAATATGTTCTCGCTATGTGCATTGGGTACCAGGTACAATAATAAGAAATATAAGTAATTTAAAATATATGGGGCTAATTAATAGATCGCTCAAACATGCTAATATCAATCAATTAAAATAATCCAATTCTAATTATGTAAGAGCAGCAACCATTATTTATGCACGATTACAAACCAAGAAAAGATTGCGGTCGCCGGAAAGGAGTCCTATTATTACCAGAAGTAAAGAACAGAAATTGACAAATAGATAACAATAAGTAGTTAATATATATATATAGAAATTGTAAAATGGTAAGTACATGGCAACCCCATGTATTTTAGCTTAAGAAAAATAGGCTATAGAACTGAGAATAAAGTTAGTCGATGACAATTACTGAATGTGTGTGAACTAGACATATAATAGTCCTGTATGCGTCTGAGAAGAGTATTGAACCAGAGGGAAGGTTAGCTGTATGAGGTATGCACCGACATGGACATAATGCAACGCATTAAAAAACAGAAGCTGCGTCCAGACAAAAAAGCGTTTCAATCGATGCTGTGGGTAGGCGGCGCAGAAGGGGAATACCACCATTACGATGAAAGGACCAAGTTCAGAAAGACCTGGCTGCACTTGGTGTTTCCAACTGGCATTAGCGTGTGCTTAACAGAGTCGACTGGCAAAGGCTAATAACTCGGCAATGATCACCAATAGTTCTCTGCCAATATGATGATCATGATGTTATATTATTATGGGATATTTAAGTCCCGATGAATATTTTGGTTTTTAATAAACCAAGGGGCTGCTATTATATATATATATATATATATATATATATATATATATATATAATTATATATATATATATATATATATATATATATATATATATATATATATATATATATATATATATATACGAGTATAAGTGCACTCATGGTTTTCACTCGTTTCTTGGTGAGACATGAACGGGGGAACTCTCTCCCAAAACATGCCGCACTTTGAAACGAGAGAAGTCACGGTGCCACGAGTACCAGGTCGCAGCCACCTTTAGGAAAAGGTTCATGGCGTGAACATGCCCCCCCTTGCACTAACTGCAATGGAGACGGCCCGGACACGCCGGAAACCCTTCTTTCATCCCCTCATAGGTGAAGGGTGGTATGATGGTCACCATGACAGATCGCGCACGGGGGCTGGCGGCTTCCCGTGGCGAAGTGTTTGATACGCAAACACTTCCAACACAGTTTCCTTGCCACCACTTGGTCCCGTCGCTTGCGAGGGTGGTTCTCCAGGAAACGTGAGCATCCCTCGATGTGGTGCCCCGGTTGCCGGCACAGGGTGCAATTCACCCGCGGACGGGGTTCAACCATGTGGATGACTGGTGGTCGTCGTGGTGGCGTCAAGTGACGTTCCCGTTTGGGTGGCGCGATCGGCAATGGTCCGGTGTCGACGGGTGACCGCGCTGCGGACAAGGGTGCCACACACGTGGCGGTTGCCGGTGATCTGCCTCGGCGTATCTGATTTCGAGTGTTGTCGACGGGTGGCCGGCCTGCGGGCAAGGTTGCCACACGCGTGGTGGTGCCGTTGATATGCCTCGGATCGTCTGGACTGGAGTGGTGTCGACGGGTGCCGGTTGTCTTCCCGTATAACGACAAGATCGCCTGCTGCGATGCTCGCTTGAATGGTATGCCACTTGCTACGACGCTGACATTCCAACAGATACTCCGTTTTCTACCGAGCCATGAATTGCTGCGCAAAGGCCTGAATTTTCTGCCATCGATTCAACACCGAAGGGTACGGTCTCATCTCCTCGGATTCTGCGGAGGCCAGAACTGGGCCTCCTACCAAGAAGTGTCCTGGAGTTAGCGGTTGCAGGTCCGACGGGTCATCTGACATCGCACAGATGGGCCGTGACTTCAGGCAGGCTTCAATACGAGCTAAAAGATTAGAAAATTCTTCGAATGTATATTTAAGTTGTCCCCCCATGCGCTTAAAATGGTGTTTAAAACTCTTCACCGCGGCCTCCCATAGTCCCCCCATATGCGGAGCATGAGGTGGAATGAATTGCCAATGCAATTTCCCTTGAGTATAAGCGGCGGTGGCTCGATCCTGCGTTTCTCGGATCACACTTTCAAAATTACGGCGGAGTTACTTCTCTGCACCTACAAAGTTTCGTCCATTATCGGAATGAATCTGTAAGGGGCACCCGCGTCGGGCAACGAACCGAGCCAGGGCCGCGAGAAAAGCGGGGGTACTCAGATCGTTGGTTGCTTCAAGGTGAATCGCTTTGGTAGCAAAGCACACAAAGATACACACGTATCCGTTCGTAAGGAGACACCCCCGTCCCCAATAATTTTTAATATCAAAGGGCCCGCAAAGTCTACTCCGGTGTGGGTGAAAGGTCGAGCGCACGTAGTTCTTTCGAGAGGTAAAGCAGCCATAATCTGGGTCTGCTTTCGTTTCTTTTCTAATAGGCAAGGTTTACTTTGGAGAATTGTACTTTTAATGAGTGTTTTGGCACTCGGAATCCAGTATTGTGTTGGAAGCAGGCGCAGCATTAATTGGTTCCCCCCGTGTAGCGAGATGAGGTGAGTAAACTTGACTACCAGACGAGTAAAGTGGCCACCAGAGCGCGTTGTCGACCAAGGCATGAGGGGGAACCCCTCGGCTTGCAAGTTCAGCTGGATTCTCTGCCCACATGGATTCTCTGGACATGTTGCCAATTGCGTGTCGAGAATCGTTGTCACGCGATTTGCCACGAATACCTTCCAATTGTTCGGGGACTTGCGTAGCCACGCCAATACGATGGTGGAGTCAGTCCAGCAATTGTCTTCAGAGATGTTTAAGAGTGTTTTCAGTGGAGCCACCAACTCAGCCAACAAGGTTGCTCTACA
This sequence comes from Clusia tigrina, assembly GCA_920105625.2. Taxonomy (NCBI): domain Eukaryota; kingdom Metazoa; phylum Arthropoda; class Insecta; order Diptera; family Clusiidae; genus Clusia; species Clusia tigrina. The sequence continues at coordinate 137,635,150 of OV050031.1, forward strand.
TACAGGGTGGCTGATGAATATTGCTACATTAAGAAACTCAAATAACTTTTTGTTCAGTGTATGGAATTCATTTTTCTTTTATTAATGTAAAACTCATTCAATTTTATTAAATATAGCTTAATTAGTTTTAAAAATAATGGAATTTAAATGCCCCCCTGTTTGTTCATGCATGTGCGGCATCTTACCAAAAATTTATTCATTACTGCTTGGAGAGTTGAGACAGGAATAGCCGCAATTGTTTCTCGAATGGATTGCTTTAGTTCGTTCAAATTTGTTGGTTTTGCTTTTTAGACTTCCTGTTTGCAATAACCCCAAAAGAAAAAGTCAGGTGCAGTAAGGTCCGGCGACCTTGGGGGCCAACGGAATGTGGGGTTTTTGGATATCAGCTTATTGGGAAATTTTCGTCGCAATTCTGTCATAACAGGCCGGTCTATGTGAGGAGTTGCACCATCTTGCTGAAACCACACTGAGTTGAAAGCAATTCTCATTCGGCGTAATTATGGATAGAAAAAGTCTCTCAAAATGGCTAAGTAACGGTCTCCAGTAACCGTAACGGTGTGACCGTTTTCTTCGAAGAAGTAGCGCCCGACAATGCAGCGTGATGAAACTGCACACCACACTGTAACATGATATGGATGTAATTCCGTCTCATGGAGTATCTGTGGGTTGGAAGCACTCCATATTCGAAAATTTTGTTTATTTATGTTGCCGTTTAAATCGAAATGGGCCTCGTCAGACATAAAAAGACAGTTGACATGTTTCCGTCCTCTTCCACCATTTGAAGCATCTTCTGGCAAAATTCCAAGCAAATCGGGAAGTCTGCGTTCAATTTGTTGGCCATTTGAATTTTATATGGGAATAAGTCCAATTCTTTATGCATAATTGACTGCAATGACTGTCTGCTTATACCCATTTGAGCAGATAAGCTTCTTGTCGAAACTCTTGGATTATTTTGTATGGCAGCAGCTACTGCAGCGATTGTTTCCTCCGTCCGAACTGAAGGGTTTCGATGGTAAGGTCTTCTGTTGACTGTCGCATGCTCGGCAAAATTGTTTACAAGTCTCATTATGGTCCATCTGCTCGGTGGATTGCCGCCAAACGTGCGCCTATACTCCCTTAGAACCGCAATTACGGACTCAAGTGCGTGATAGCGGCGGACAATCCAAATTCTTGTTTCACTGTCCCAGTTATCCCAGTTCATTAAATAGAAAAAAAGTTATTACATTTTTTTTTGGTAGCGGCTTTCATCAGCCAACCTGTAGTTCGAGACGCGGGAGCGATACCGTTTTTACAGGTGCCAAGCGCGACTTAGCTACAAGCAGATGAGTCGATGTAGTATCTTTACCTTGGCAACGTACGTATAAGGTCGCCGCGTAAGCCAGCTGTGATGCGTCATAGAAGGCGTGGAACTCCAGTTTCAGATCTGAAGCGGATCTGACCCAACGAGGAATTTGAATGAGGGATATCGTTGGATGTTGAGATTGGAATAGTTCCCATCGGGCCAAAGTTGATGGAGACAATGGGTCATCCCATCCAATTTGGTCCAACCAAATCTGTTGCATTAAAATTTTGTCTCTAATAATAACGGGAGCGAGCCATCCCGCCGGATCGAAAAGTTGTGCTATGACTGAGAGCACATTTCCTTTGGTGGTGGTCGGTACAGCTGCTACATGGAAGTACAAATAGTCCTGCCGGGCATTCCATCGAATGCCTAAGGTGCTAGTGGTGCTCGACTCCTCGAGTATAAGGAAATCCTCTCGGAGTAAATGATCCGGCGGTAAATCGGATACGATATCCTCGTGATTAGCAGTCCATTTTCGCATGGAGAATCCTGCCGATTCGAGGATATCTATCAATTCGTTCCGCGTTTGGAGTGCAATAGGAATATCGTTGCGTACCTATCAAGGCGTCTTCAACGTACATTGAGTGGCGCAGTGCGTGTGAAGCCAATGGGTACTTGTGCCTCATGTCGTCTGCTAGTTGTAAGAGCGTCTTTATCGCTAGATAAGGAGCACAATTCACCCCAAAGGTGACCGTCTTGAGCTCGAAGTCGGCTATGGTAGCGGCGGGGTTTTCCCGAAAGAGGCTGCGTTGGTACGCTGTCTGGGTAGAGTCCATCAAGATCTGACGGTACATTTTTTGTATGTCTCCGTTGAGTACATACCTGAACATACGCCACTGAATGATGAGTCGGGTCAAGTCTGTTTGCAACACTGGCCCTGTGTGCAACACATCATTCAAACTGATGGTGTTCATGGTCGGTTGCGACGCTTTGAACACCACCCGGATCTTGGTGGAGGTGCTTTCTGGCTTATACACCGCGTGGTGCGGTAGGTAATAGTGAGGCACCGGGGATACGGACGGAGGCGAGACTTTGGACATGTGGCTAAGCGTCATGTATTCCATTATTACTTTGTCGTATGACTGTTTGTTTTGTGGGTGTTTACCCATCCATATTTCGTTGCGTTCGAATTGTTTGAGTGCAATATGACGCGATGACCCTAAGGATTGACTAGGATCAACATGAAATTTAAAGGGCAAAGCTACAATATATCGCCCAGAGGCGTCCCGACGGGTCGTCTGGGAGTACAATTTGAGGCATGCCTCGTCTATCGGCGTGCGCTTTCTTTCGGAAGGCGTCTCCTCGATTTCCCAAAACCGTTTGAGGAGAGAATCGAGGGGTTGAGATTCTTCAATCTTCACTCTCGTAGCAAATGCCGAGATTCGGCGTTCCGGAACTGGACCCGTGAGGATCCAGCCGAAAATGGTCTTTTGAGCGAGCAGAGGCCCCACAATATTTATTTTTAACCCATCGAGCATCACTAATGGGTATAAGTCCACTAATGGGTATAAGTCCTAGAACATCGACATGTGCGGAGTGGCCGGTATGTGGATCCGATAAGTGGATCCCCCCAATTGTTCGTGTTTGCCTTGTGTCAGTTTGAAAGGGGGCAATTCCATGGCTCCTCGGCAGTACCATGGCTGACACGTGGAGCCGCTTTGAAGGGTCGTAACGCGAGCTTAAAACGATTTTGCAAACTTTCGTGACATTAGCAGCTACTAAATTGTCCTGACACTTGTGCATGCACGGTTCGCACTATCAGCTTGAGCCGCCTTTGGAGACGGTCAAAAATAAAAGACCCCTCAGATCCCGAACCTACCAGAGCCCGGGCCATATAACTGACTCCCCGGTGTTCGACGGTAAGCAGGGCGGGCAGTACTCGATTAGACAGTTGACCACTCGGATGGCTTGGACTGGGTCCCGACTCACCTGCCGCGCGTGTGACTTGCGTTGTGTGGGTGCTGGATATGAAAGCAGGTGGGTTTGGCTGGTTTGCTGCATCATGACGATTCCCCCCTGTTGCGGGTGGTCGTGTTTGGCTGTTGTTAGGTCGACTTCTCGGGTCCAAATGCAGCATGGTGTGATGCCTCTCCTAGCAGTGAAAACACGATTAACTACTGGGACAAGCCGACACCTTATGGGAGGGCGACAGGCAGTTCACACACAAGCTATGTCTTCGCGTCAATCCCCACCGTGTGGACACGTTGGCTGCCTGAAACGTAGGACACATTCGTTGCACGCTGACACATTCTACACTGGTCGGTTTCAATTCGAGATTGATGGGTCTGGACTCGATGAGTTCGCGGAGCAGTCGGCTGCATCCCCCTGGTCGGCCTCGATTCCGTGGGACGGAGATTAGACCCTGCCTCGAGAGCACAGAAGCGTCGCGTCTAAAAGGTATCTAGTTCTTTCCACGTAGGAATTTCTGTCCGATCTGTTTGTTCCTATAACGAAAGAGTCTCTACTGGCAGACGCACAGAGCACAAATATACTAAGAAGATATCTCCCCAGTCAGCTATGTCACCCACATACACCTGCAGCGCCGCCGCACAGTTATTGATCTCACGTTGTAAACGTTTAATCGCGATACCCTCTTCCCGCTTTACCGGTTCCACACTAAAAAGGATTGTCAGTTGTTGATGGATGAGAATGCTTTTATTTTCATACCGCTCTTTCAAATTTCCCCACGCCTGGTCAAAACCTAAATCGGTAAGGGGTGATTTGAGCACGATTTCCTTGGCTTCCCCCCTGGTCTTAGCATTTAGATGGTAGTGCTTTTCTGCATTTGACAATTGATTGTTGTGGATGTAGAGCGCGGTAAGCAAATCGCGAAACGTGGGCCATTTTGCGTAGTTCCAGTCGAAAGGCGCGATCTCGCAGGGCGGTACCGGAATGCTATGCCCTGGTGCTGACGTTTCGTGTAGTGGCTGAGCAGATGAGGGCGGCACTAATGCTTGAGCGAATTCAGTCATCGCGATTTTACCCCTGCGATAGGTATCATAACTCGCCTCGGATCGTTGGTGTATAGAGGCCAACAGTTCTTTTGCGTCCTTGATACCCAGTGCTTCCAAGGTCACCGTGGCTTTCGCTTCTGGGATGGCTGCCCACCGGTCCTCAATTTCACTCTGGATCGCAGCTGCGCCCGGTAAGTTTTTAATATTTATTTTTACCTAATTTCTGTTTAATTTCAATATTGCACAGCTATTTATTTATGCTTTTATTTTGTAATTCGTGATTTATATTTTTTATCGCGTCATTCGCGTTTGGGTACGGTCGTCGCGGCAAACGGTACATTTCCGTATCGTCACTTGTGTGAGTGTGTGCGTGTGTGTGGATTTGGCACAGCAGCAGGTACTGGAATTTACATTTGTTAAATTCTCAGCACGGCCGCTGCGTAATTCGGTTCGCAGTCTGCAGCTCAAAGCGCTGCCGAGGCCGGTTACGATAAGCTGTGTACAGCTGCTTGTGCGCAGATTTTTCCACAGCCGCTGTGCATGCTATTGCCATTGCCGCTATCCGCTGCTCCGTTGTGCAGTCAATGCCCTACTTTTGAGTGTTGCTTTGTTCGTTGAAACGAATTAAGGCGGGTGTCACACTCACAACTCTTGTGGGTCAGCTGTTCGGGTTATCCGTATTGCGTGCGTATATCGCCGCGTTGAAGTCGCTTCGTGGTGCCAGTAAGCGGTGGGAGCATATTGTTGTTGCTTCTACATTGGCGTGGGAGTCTACAGCTCACTGCGCTGCCCAGAGCCTGGTTACTGTACGTTGTGTACCGTTGCTGATGAACCGGTAACTTATACCGTTGCCGGTAGGTTTTTCGGACTAACGGGTCAACAACCGTTAACGTGGTGGAGGATCGACGCTTTCGACACGAGTGCGGTGTAATTAGGTTCGCAGTCCGCAGCTCACAGCGCTGCCGACGCCTTTTTACAGTAAACCGTGTGCCAGCGGTGCTTGAACATCCCCATATTACGACGCTGAAAAATACGTACGCTCGTTGATCTCCGTACGTCACAGGTTTTGCAGCTCACAGCGCTGCCAACTTGTACTGCCCTCTTGTCTTTGATAACCCTGTATCGGTGAACCCACGAGCGACGCAAGGTCCGGGTCACATACAGCAGCTCATAGCGCTGCGTTGGGTATCTCAAGTAGGGGTTATAATTCAATTTCCTTGTTTGTCAATTGTAGTTGGCCAGTGCTGTCGTCATTGCCTAGGCTTCGCGTAGCTTCATTCCTCCTAGGGATTGTCTTTAAGTTGTGTGGACTCTTCAGCGAAAATAAGGCGGGTGTTATACCGGTCACGTCAGCAGGCCAGCTGGGTACACATATAGCTGGGTAACTGGGTGTGTCGACGTGAAGGTGTAGTGTTTTCCCGGGTTTTGCTTGCGTTTTGCCATCATTGAGCTGCGTTCTCAGGTCAAGCGGTCTGCAACTATGCTGACTCCGCTGATAGACGCGGCTGATAGCCTGACCGCGTTCGTTATTGAGTTCGAGCGGAACTCTTCCGCCCCTCAAAATCTCGAATATCTTCGCCTTGATCTGACTGAATTGGCAGACTTATGGTAGGCGTTGAAGGAGGCGAAGGCTGCAGCGGTCATTGAAGCAAATTTAGACGAGAAATGCGTAGCCATTAAAGAGTCTATACGGCAACGATTCGCAGCAAGTTTTGCCATGTACAAACAGGGTCATGCTCGGATCAGTGGACTAATACAATCCCTGACCGTCTCTCCAACGGTGCCTTCCGAGGCGTCGGCTGAGCTGTCTTCTCAATCCCACACTATTCCGGTGCCTCCTTGTGATATTGAGATTTTCGGGGGGAGTACTCCAAATGGATCACCTTCCGTGATATGTTCACGGCGCTGTTCCTGCGGAACGCCCGGTTATCTAACATCGAGCGGTTGTATCACCTGAGAGCAAAGACTAGGGGGGAGGCGCGAGAAATCGTGGACCAATGCCAACTGACCAATAGCGGTTTTGAACAGGCGTGGGCGGGGCTTACTGCGCAATTTAGATGAAACCGCACAGCCATTAAAGAGTCCATACGGCAACGATTCGCAGCAAGTTTTGCCATGTATAAACAGGGTCATGCTCAGATCAGTGGTCTAATGGAATCCCTGACCGTCTCTCCAGCGGTGCCTTCCGAAGCATCTGCTGAGCTGTCTTCTCAATCACATAGTATCCCGGTGCCTCCCTGTGATATTGAGCTTTTCGGGGGGTGTACTCTAAGTGGATTCCGTGATATGTTCACGGCGCTATTCCTTCGGAACGCTCGTCTATCTAACATCGAGCGGCTGTACCACCTAAGGGCAAAGACTAGGGGGGAGGCGCGAGAAATCGTGGACCAATGCCAATTGACCATTAGCGGCTTTGATCAGGCGTGGGCGAGGCTTACTGCCCGGTACGAAAATTGGCGCAAGCTTATTAATTGTCAGCTGAAGTCCTTATTTACGATGCGTACCATAGGTAAAGAAAGTGGGTCGGAGCTAAAAAGGCTGCAGAGGGAAGTTAGCAACTGCAATATGGCGCTGCAGGAGCTGTCGGTATATGTAAGCAGTTGGGATCCAATTTTTATATACTGGAGTTCCATTCGGTTGCCGGAGAGGACCCTTTCTCTTTGGGAGCAGTCCCTTGAAGATCATGCGGATATACCGACTTGGGTGGCGATGGAGGAGTTCCTCTCGAAACGGTTCCAAACTTTGGAGGCGGTCTCTGATGTCTGCCAAGCGGATCACTCGCGGGAGCCTGCGGGGAACCGCTCAACACCACTCCGTAATAGCCACGTGCAGGCTCATCAGGCAAGGGTCAATCCGGAAGGGTGTAAGATATGTACACTACCAGGCCATCGGGTCTCAAACTGCTCTACATTCATCAACGCTGATGTATCAGAGCGATGAGGATGGGTAAACCGCTTCCACTTGTGCGTGAATTGTTTGAAGGGACATCATCGTGTGACAAATTGCACGAGTAACTACCGGTGTTTTATGTGCCAAGAGCGGCACCATACTCTGCTACACCGTGAGCCGCCCCCGAACCGGAGCATAAGAGCCCCACCACGCACGACGCCGCTTCGAGGCAGACGACCATCCAACGGACGCAACGCGGCTACCACGTCGGCCCAACCTGCTACACCATCCTTCGCCCACGCTGCACAGGTGGTACCCGCTACAGTCCAGGGACGATCCGGTCCATATCGAGCCCGAGGTCGGCTACCCAAACGCGTGCTTTTAGGTACCGCCATTATTCACGTCTGGTATCAGGGAGTCAATTCCATGGCCCGGGCATTGATCGACCGGAAGGGTCTTTTATCTCCGATCAGCTCCAACGACGCCTGCGACTCCCTACGCGTACCGTGCATGCCCAAGTGTCCGGGGTAAGCAATGTGGTGGCCGCTAACGTGACAAAAGCGTGCGACCTAATGTTAGGGTCACCTCTCGACAGTACTGTGCGGCTCCCGGTGTCAGCATTAGTACTACCGACCTTAACCAGCGAATTACCCCGACTAGGGGTATCCACGCAACAATATGCCCAATTGGCCGGCTAACAAATGGCTGATCCAAGCCTTTCAAACTCTTCACAAGTCGACATTTTAATAGGGGGTGATTTATATCCGATGGTGTTGCTTGATGGGTTGAAGCGTGATGTTATTGGGTCATTGATTGCACAGGAAACTGTATTTGGGTGGATTCTCATAGGACCCATGCCTGAGAGCTCGACACAGACATTTTGTGCAAGGGTACAAATTGAGACCGGGCACCCGGTCGAAGAGCACTTGCAGAGATTCTGGGAGGTAGAGGAGCCACCTAAGGAGAAACGGTTATCGCCCGGTGACCAGGCTTGTCTGGACTTGTATTCCCGGACCACTTACAGAGAATCTTCTGGGCGGTATGTAGTAGAACTGCCGTTCAAACCAAGACACCTGCCTGAGGAGTCACTTGGGGCTTTTCGCCACATTGCGTTAAAGCAGTTCGAACGCAATGAAAGCCGATTACTTCGTAACCCTGAGCAGAAAAACCAGTATGACTCCGTGGTACAGGAGTATTTGACTCTTGATCATATGATCAAAGTCCCGCCTCCGCCTTCAGGCGCTCTTGCTCACTATTATTTGCCTCATCATGCGGTAATGAAACCCGAGAGTAAGTCCACCAAGTTGCGAGTGGTGTTCAGTACATCTCAAGCAACCACCAGTACCCTCAGCTTGAACGATGTCCTATACACGGGTCCCACCTTGCAGGATGACTTAACACAACTTATCGTGCGATGGCGAATGTGTCAGTTCGTTTTTAATGGGGATCTGCAAAAGATGTATCGGCAGATTAGAGTAGCTCCAAAGCACACCCCGTACCAACGAATTATTTTTAGGGCCTCTCCTGAAGCGCCAGTGTCCGACTACGAGTTACAAACGGTTACCTTCGGAGTCAACTGTGCACCCTACTTAGCGATTAGGACATTAGAACAGCTCGCGACGGACGTCGAGGAGGACCTACTCCTAGCAGCCCAGATATTGCGTGAATGTATGTATGTGGACGACGCCTTGGTCGGCACATATGATGTTAACGTGGGGATACAGACTCGAGATGAATTGATCCGTGCACTCGACTCTGCCGGCTTTTCCATGCGAAAGTGGACAGCTAACACAGAAGCCGTTCTCACCTCTTTGCCTCCGGACCACTTGCTCCGAGAGGACTTTCTGAAGCTGAATGAAGCTAGTCTAACCAAGACATTAGGAGTTCGGTGGAACGCAAAGACCGATCATTTATACTTTCACCTTCAGCCCATTTGCTTCGACCCACGAGCCACGCAAGGTGCTATCGATTATAGCCCTACTTTTTGATCCAGCCGGATGGCTGGCACCTGTTGTGATCGTGTCCAAGATCTTGATGCAGCAGATTTGGGAGGACAAAACTGACTGGGACGAATGATATGACGACATCTCGCAGATTCGTATTCCGCGTTGGGTGGGGTCTGCACCGGATGTAGATATCCAGTTCCATGCGTTTTGCGATGCATCGCAAGCGGCTTACGCCACCGTGCTGTATGTGCGATGCCAGTGCGGCGATGCTGTCACGTCCCACTTATTAGTGGCTAAATCGCGGGTAGCACCTCTTAAGACGTTGTCCTTACCCCGCTTAGAACTCTGTGGCGCGGTATTGTTATGCGAGTTGGTAGCAGCATTTCGGACAAGGGTGGGAGTCACCTCCGGCAACTTGTTTTGTTGGACGGATTCGACCATAGTTTTAGCTTGGCTCCATAAATCCCCGCATACATGGAAAACCTTCGTAGCTAATCGGGTCACCACCACTTCAAGCAAAGTAGGTGTGGAATGCTGGAGACACGTCAAGTCGGCAGACAATCCAGCTGACCTTGCCAGTCGGGGGGTAACTCCGGCAGCGCTCGTTCACAACCATTTGTGGTGGAACGGTCCGGGATGGCTTACCCATGACTCAAATTCCTGGCCTCAGCCTTCGAAAATAGCTAGCCCGGACGCCCTGGAGGAACAGCGCAACATTGCTACGCATACAATCCAGGTCAAACAGCATGACAACTTGATGCTGCGTTTCTCATCGTTGCCGCGAGCAATGCGGGTCGTTTGCTATATCCAGCGCTTCTCTAGATACGCTACGCGAAAGCTGCGTGACCACGCCCCAGCCCCGGGGTCGCCTATCACGACTGCAGAGATTGTTGCCGCTACACTTCTCGTAACGACCATAACGCAGCAGATGTACTACCCCGAGGAGTATGGATGCCTGCAGAACGGGCAACCCATTTCCAATTCGAGTTCTCGAAATCAGCTTATGCTTCGGCTCCTTCGAACTCAATATTGGGTTCCACGCGCAAAGGCTTTAGTCAAGGGTGCCATTTTACGGTGTAAAACTTGCCTGGTAGAAAAGAAACGTAGATTGAGCCAGATCATGGCGCCTTTGCCCCCTGAACGCACCACCCTGTCTCGTCCTTTCGCCACCGCGGGGGTTGACTTTGCGGGCCCTTTTGAAATTAAAACATTTCAAGGGCGGGGGTATAAAATGACAAAAGGCTACGTGTGCATTTTTGTGTGTTTCGCCACCAAGGCCGCCCATTTAGAAGCTACCACGGATTTAACTACCCAGGCCTTTTTAGCCGCCCTGTCTAGATTCATTGGGCGACGGGGGTGCCCAGCTAACATTTATTCCGACAATGGAAAGAATTTTGTGGGAGCAGAAAAGGTAGTGCGCATGGAGTTCGCACGTGTGATTCGAGAAGCTAAGGACCAGGCGACCACGCAGCATTGGTTTCACCAATTGAAATGGCATTTTATTCCTCCAAACGCTCCCCATATGGGAGGACTGTGGGAAGCCGCAGTAAAGAGCTTCAAACACCATTTCAAACGAGTGGGTGGGCAGATCCGGTACACGTATGAGGAGTTAGCAACGGTACTAGCCCGCGTCGAGGCATGCCTGAATTCTCGACCGATTAGCGCACTCAGTGACGATCCCGACGACCTCCAACCACTTACACCAGGGCACTTTCTAGTAGGGGGACCACTTCTTGCACCAGCCGTCTCGGAGGAGACCACCCCTTTTCTTTCTATTCTTAATCGATGGCGTAGGCTTCAAGTTCTCTCCCAGCAGTTCTCAGTACGTTGGAAACATGAGTATCTTCTGGAGTGCCAGCGCAGGACAAAGTGGAAGACTATCCAAGATAATGCAACTAACGGAGATCTGGTGGTACTGCAGGATGACCACGTTCCACCAAACGAATGGCGATTGGGAAGGATCACTGAGGTTCACCCGGACTCAGACGGCAGAGTGCGAGTCGCGAAAGTGCGGACAGCACGCGGAACCGTTACGAGGCCCGTCACCAAGATGGTTCTACTCCCTCGAGCGGGAGTGCAGGCTGAGTAATCCCGGCATACGGGCTTTTGGTCGTTTCCGTAGCTAGTCTCATCCTTTGTAGCCTCTAGTTTGTAGCCTTTCCTGTTGTATGTATACCTCGGTTCTTCCATGGAATCACTAGCCTTTCTCGTAAAACGGTAGCAGTAGATCTCGCCTGGCTATGCCACGGGATAGAATGTAGTCTTGAAAAAGTTATATTTCCTACCAGTAGCATCCTAACCTTTAATACTAGCCTTCTCGTAAGCACATGCCTAATTACAAATTTGATTTTCCACAGAACTTCCCATCGTGCCGAGCTGACTGGCGTGGAAGACGCTACATCGGGCCGTGCCTTACCTGTGCTCCGAGGGTACAGTTGGTGTTCCCAGCCCCCGTGATGCTACAGGGGTCTGCAACTTACCGCCCTCCGGGAGCAGTGGTGCCGTCTCGCGCCCACGATGACCATCTTGAGGCCACCACTACAGCGGCAGTGTCGCCATCGCGCCCCCGAGCCCGGTCTGCATCATCTGCCGCGCGTTCGCTACCGACGGGGCCGATGAGCGTCCGCCGCCTTCCCAATCAGGGGACCACGCCAGGGGGCGTTGCACCACGGACGCCCCATCCGATGTCCCGCGCCGCAGTGGAGGCTGCGACATCTCGCGCCCCACTGGTGGCTGCGACAGCCCAAACAGCAGCGGTAGTCGTACACCCGACAGCGGCTCCCCAACGCCCGTGCGAGATGTGCAAGCGCTGGGGGCACACCATCGCAGTGTGCAAGGAGTTCCTGTCCTTGTCCTCGCGGAGCAGGAGAGATGCGGTCGGAAACCGGAAGCTGTGTTTCGTGTGCCTGGGGGTGAAACACTTCACCCACAGCTGCGAACAGCCGGGGTGCTCCCGGTGCCACCGGCGGCATCATCGCCTCTTACATTGAGGGGTGCACCAGGATGGGAGCCGGCGGGAATAGGTCGTCATCTCTCTTGCAATACTGCAAGGGGGGCGGCATGTTCGCGCCGGAGCCCTCCTGTCAACGGCTGCTGCCTGCGCACCGTCACCATGCGACTCTGCGCGGGGCTCAGTGCGGAGAGAATTCCCCTCATTGGGTCCCGCCAAAGTCGTGTAGCAGGCCGCAGCCATCTTTATTTTAAGGAGAGTGCTGACGCAGGCAGCGGAGGAGAGCTGGTCGGCAATACTGCGTGCCGATTCAGTTGATGTTCAGCAGTCAATCACTAAACGTGTCGCATACGTTGAAGAAAGCATTTAAGTGTGAGAAGTATAAGTTCTAAGTAAAACTGTAATTTAGGCAAATAAAGTTTAAGCATAAGTTCTAAGGAAAACTGTAATTTAGGCAAATAAATCTTAAGTGATCTGTAATTTTTACACTTTAAAAGAAAAAGATCTTTGCATTGCCACTTTTCTCAGACACTAAAATTAAAAGTGAAAATTTAAAGGTAACAAAAATTAATTTATTTAAACAATTTACAATGGAATTGGAGAGAGACTCCGCATTGAGAAACAATATTCTTATTTTATTAACACTATAACATGGTGTCAGATGTGGGAAAATTTTTAGAAAAATGTTAATACCTTCTGTAAAAACAACAGTAAAATGAGTGAAGTAGCAGAATTAAAACAACAGATTGCGTCCTTACGGGCAGAAATTAATAAGGCATCAATTAGAAGTACACAGCCGACTCAAAGTGTTCTACCACAGATACCACTACCGGGACCATTAAAGATAGGAGATGGGGACATAAGTGAAAATTTTAAATACTTCAAACAACAATGGGAAAACTATTTAACAGCAACAGGTTTAGTCTCACAATCTGAAGAGGCCAAAAAGGATATTTTGTTAACAGCCATCGGTGATGACGCATTTAGAAGATACACCAATATGCCAATAAAAGATGAGGATAGACGAACCGTAAGTGGTCTATTAAACGAGCTAGAAAAAAATCTAACACCAACACTCAACAAAAGATATATTAGAGCTGTATTTAACATGGCCAAACAAGACCCGGAAGAGTCATATGACGAGTATTTCAACAGATTGAGGAGTCTTATAAAGAATGCACAATATGGTCCACTAGAGGAAGACCTCCTACTCGACAAGATAATATGTTCTATCAAAGACCCTGATCTAAAGCAAAAACTATGGCTCGACAACAACATAACTTTGACAAAGGCTATTGAAATATGCAGATCAAAGAAAACTACGGAACAACAGCTACGTGGTATAGAGAACAAACAATTTGATATAAACAAGCTACAACAGATACCACATAGAGCCAGAAATCAACAACAAAAACAAAATAGATTTGAACACAAATTATGCAAATTTTGTGGCAACGAATATCACAACACATTGGAACAGTGTCCGGCTAGAAAATTAACTTGCCATAAATGTAATAGAAGGGGTCATTGCGCTCGAGTTTGCATGTCAGCTTATAACAACAACAAACAAGGCCACAATGCAAGGGCAATCAAAGAGGTAACATCAACCAATAGTGACGAGGAAACATCAGAAATAGACGAAGAATTTGTACTGAACACCGTATTAAACAACAACAGCAAAGGACTTTACTTGGAACTGAAGATTTACAACAACAACAACGTTGCGTATCACACAAAATGTCAGCTTGGTACCGGCGCAACCTGTAACATCATAGGAATAAACAATTTGAAGGAGATAGAAGCAAAACCAACAATTAACAAGACGCAAACGAAGCTTAGAACCATAGAAGAAACACAAATTACACCAATCGGAACAACACAGTTGAAAATTGAGAGGAACAAAGCTGAGTATATATTATTATTTTACATAATAGAAAATAATCACTGTCCTTTACTCTCATTACAAACATGTCAATCGTTGAAGCTCATAGAATTATGCAAAAAGGTTGAAAGTCACTCTGCCGAACAGGAACAAGCTTATAAAATCATTAACAGATATGACGATGTATTTCAAGGTCTAGGCAAACTGAAAGGCAACATAACATTGGAAATAGACAACAGCATAACACCCAAAAATGAGCCTCCAAGAATACCTATAGCATTACGAGAACAGCTGAGGGAAACACTGAAAGAAATGGAGAACATGAAGGTCATAGTTAGAGAACCAGAACATACCAATTAGACGAGTAATATGGTACTAGTGAAGAAAAGTGACAAACTAAGAGTATGCATCGATCCAAAGGGTTTAAACGAAGCTCTCAAAGATGTAAAGTACCAGCTTCCCACGGTAGAGGAAATTCTAACCGAATTAGCAGATGCCAAGATATTTTCCATACTGGATGCTAAACATGGTTTTTGGCGACTCGAATTGGATAAAGCAAGCAGTAAATTAACATCATTTTGGACACCCTTTGGTAAATATCGATTTAACCGTGTACCCTTCGGAATAAAGCCAGCAATGGAAATATTCCAAATGCGGCAAAACCAGGTTATAGCTGGATTGAAAGGCGTAGTTTGTATAGCTGACGATATTTTAGTATTTGGAAAGGGTTATAACAAAAGTGAGGCAATTGAGAACCATAACGAAAATTTAGACAAATTATTACAACGTCTACGTGAAGAAAACTTGAAAATTAACAAGACGAAAATGAGAGTATGTCAGGAGAAAGTAAAATTTTTTGGACACGTCCTAACCAACGAGGGATTAAAACCCGATCCGGACAAAATAAGTGCCATAATAAACATGCCATCACCTAACGATAAAAAGGATACCCTACGATTCCTGGGACTTGTAACATACGTGAGTAAGTTTATACCTAATATGTCAGAAGTAACCGAACCCTTAAGAAGAGTTACACATGTAAAGACAAATTTTGAGTGGAGGGCAGTACAGGAGGAAGCATTTAAAAAGCTAAAAAAACTAATAACGGAAACTCCTGTATTACAATACTACAATGCAAGGAAACCGGTTGTAATACAGACGGACGCATCATCGTTTGCGCTTAGTTGTACTTTATTACAAGATGATCATCCCATAATATATGCCTCAAAGACCCTGACACCAACAGAACGAAACTATGCTCAGATAGAAAAAGAGATGTTAGCAGTGCTATTTGCGTGTAAACGATTTGACCAATACATTTGTGGAAGGAAGAACGTAACAATATAAACCGATCATTCTCCTTTGGTAAACATTTTTAGAAAACCATTACTCAAAACACCGAAAAGGTTACAGTCCATGATTTTGGCATTACAACGTTATAATTTCAACATTAAATATACGAAGGGAAGCGAAATGTATATTGCCGATACTCTATCTCGAGCACCGTGTCAATTGGATAAATCACTCGACATATACAACATTGAGATGGAATTAGAACAGCTAAATGAATGCAGTGATGTCGACGAAAAGCGAATATGTTTGACAACGATTAACAAAATTAAACAGGCAACATCTTGCGACAACATTATGAAAACCCTTATGGCAACAATAAGAGAAGGTTGGCCTGAAGACAAAAGTAATGTGAATGAAAATATAAAGCAATACTGGAATATAAGAGACGAGCTCGTCATCAACAGCGATTTGATTTTTAAAGGAAACCGATTACTTATACCACAGCAAATGCGACGTGAAATATTAAGCAGATTACATCAACCCCATTTGGGCATTGAATCAACATTAAAATTGGCAAGGGAAACGGTGTACTGGCGAGGAATAACAAACGAAATTAAACAGATGATACAAGGATGTGATATATGCAACATATATGCAAGGAAACAACAAAGAGAAGCCCTAGGTATACCAGAAATTCCAACAACACCTTTCGAAATTATATCTATGGACGTATGTGAACTTCAAGTTAAAGGCAAAACTCGATATTTCCTGATAACAGTAGACCATTACTCCGACTTTTTTGAAATCGACGAAATAAACAATTTATCAGCAAAGACAACTATAAACACATGTAGAAAAAACTTCAGCAGATACGGTATACCCATGAAGGTGATTACGGACAATGGAACAAATTTTGTCAACTCCGAGTTCAAAAATTTTACAATAGAGTGGGAGTTTGACCATCGAACATATGGCCCTCACCATCAACAGGCGAATGGCAAAGCTGAAGCGGCTGTAAAAATTGCAAAACATTTACTGAAAAAAGCAGTGGCTTCAAACACAGATTTTTACAAAGCATTGCTCTTATGGAGAAATACCCCAAACAAAATTGGTTCCAGCCCGGCTAAACGATTGTTTTGTAGATGGTTGCGATGTAACTTACCATCATCGAATTTAAATCTCGAAATAGTACAAAACGTACCTAAACAAATTGAACAACAACGCCAATATAACAAGAAATATTTCGATCGTGGAACACGCAAGGACAGCAAATTGAAAGAAGGTGACCAGGTATTTATTAAACAAAATCCAAATGAAAACTGGGTAAAGGGCAGAAATGAACAAAAAGCTGCAGACCGATCATATATAGTGAGAGCTGACCAAGGAAGGTACAGGCGAAACACCATCCACATAATGAAGCCGAAATCAATATCACAACGGGACATAAGAATAGACTTGACTTCAGGATCAGAATACGAATCTGACATCATACAAAGTGAACAGTTACAACAGTTACCAGTTGAACCTCAAACCCATCAGTCAGATGAAACATCTATCGGAGATCACCGCGATTCGGAAAATGTGGATTCACAATACCAACAAAATCATCCCATACAAAGAGCTAGAAGAGAAACTAAACTACCACGACGATTGAACGATTATGAAGTTTACTAATATTTATAAAACAAAGGGGATGTCATAGTATAGAAAGATCTGGCATCACTCAAAAACATCAATTACGAAATGAAAGTGTGGCAATCAAATGAATGAGATGAACGATTGCATCAGCCAAACTGAAGTAAAACCAACGTGCTTTTTCAGAACAAAATCTTGACTACCCTCTATTAAATAAACATCTCTATAAGTATACATTTAAATATATCCTTGTTTTATTAACACTATAACATGGTCAAGGAAAATGTTGTAAACGCAATTCACTATGAGCTCCCAATACTGGCATTTATTGAGCATGAATTAGTGGAGACATACCCGTCAACAACATTTCGTTATGCAAAGCAAAGGGTAACCGACGATATCGATAAGGGCGAACAAAGGGAAATTGTGGTTATAGAACACAATAGGGCCCATAGGGCCGCTCAGGAAAATGTCAGACAAATTTTACAGGACTATTTTTTTCCGTACGTGACTCGGCTAACAAAGGAGATTGTTGCAAACTGTAGAATCTGCCAAAGAGCTAAATATGACCGTCATCCACAAAAACAGGAGATTGGAGAAACACCAATTCCTTGTTGTGTAGGGGAGATGTATCATGTCGATATATTTTCTACTGATAAAAAGTACTTTCTTACGTGTATTGATAAATTTTCCAAATTTGCAGTCGTTCAATCCATAGTTTCAAGGACGTAGAAATACCCATTTTGCAGCTTATGAATTTTTATGACAGCACTAAAACAATATTTTGGGACAATGAACCTTCTTTGAATTCTGAGACAATAAGATCGCTCTTGAAGAATCGTTTCAACGTTCAGATAGCAAACGCTCCACCGCTTCATAGTACCTCGAATGGGCAGGTGGAAAGGTTCCATAGCACCCTCTTGGAAATTGCCCGATGTCTGAAAATAGAAAGAGGCATCGACGACACAGTAAACTTGATACTTCAGGCAAGCAATTCATTCTGTTATAGGTGAAAGGCCGATTGATGTGATCCACTCATCCCCTCCAGAGTTCGAGGCGGAAATAAGGGACAGAATTCACAAGGCACAAGAAATTCAAATGCAGAGATTAAACGAAACAAGAAGAAATAGAACCTTTCAAGTAGGAGAAAAGGTGCTTGTAAAAACAAACAGGCGATTAGGAAATAAGCTGACACCCTTGTGTGTTGAAGAGACAGTAGAGGCCTTGGGGTCAACGGTTCTCATTAAAGGGAGGGTGGTCCATAAGGACAATTTAAGATAGGTTAAGTTTAAAATTTTCTCTCATTTAAATTTTTTCTCGATTTCTAGGATTTTGATTGCGCTACTTTCGGTTGTGGCAACCACAGCCAAACTAACCGATTACTCCAACTCGGACTACATTCCTATTTTGGACGGAGACGTGACAATCTGGAAAGATTTCGAATACTTAAGACATACAACAAACCTCACGATGTACTCGGAGTTGACTGAAGAAACAGAAAAACTCGTGGACCATTTTCCCCAGTCGCATATGAAGAAAATACTGGACTTGGACGTTGGACATACGAGTATAAGAACATTACTGGCCACAATAGAAGTTCACCATAGAAACGCAAGAAGCATCAACCTTTTGGGCACCGCTTTGAAGGTGATTGCTGGGACTTTGAAAGAATGAAAATTAGACAACTGCAACTCATTGATTCGGAAAATAGGCAGATAGTCATAAATACGAAAGCACAGGAACAAATAAATAGATTGTCAGACACAGTTAATCTCATTATTAGAGATTCAAAGGTTAAGCAGATAGATTCAGGACATCTGTATGAAACCCTTATTGCAAGGAATAGAATTTTAATTTCAGAACTAGAAACCCTAATGTTGTCAGTCACTCTCACGAAGATTGGTATAATTAATCCCCAAATTTTGGATTCCAACGATTTGAAAAGTATAATTAATGAGCACTCTACAAATATAACTGCAGCTGATTTAATGGAAGTAGCTAATGTCAAGGTCTTATTGAATAATAACTTTTTGCATTTTTTAATTAAATATCCTAAACCTAGTCTAGTTTGTAAAAAGGTAATTTTATACCCCGTTCAACACAAAGGCACAATCCTTCACTTCGCCGGAAATAAAAATGTGGCAGACTGTGGAAATCGAGTACTAGCAATTGGAAACTGCAGTACAACGTTTACAACAATATTCTGCAGGGAAGAATCCGATTCAACAAGCGCACAACATCTGCATTCTGGCGGCATCGCACACTGCAATACCCGACCGAGTCACCTTGAACCGATCATGATGGTCGACGAGGGAGTTATCATAATCAATGACGAAACCTCCACAATAAAAACAGGCGACGGTACCAAAAATATAGTCACTGGAACGTTTTTTGACGACGAAGTCAAAATCAACGAATCTATTTTTAAGAAATACAAAACCATTGTGAAAAAGCTTCCAGGGTCAGCAACGTCAACGCTTCTCAACATCACAGGCCACCAAGAAATATGGAGCCTGCCGTACCTACAAAGGTTGAGCCTAGAGAATCTACGCTACATCAGTCGGATTAAGGAGGAACTAATAACCAAACCTTTAATATCTGGCTCTGCCACGATTGCCATTTTAATGACATGCTACATCTCTTTAAGTTGTATAAGAGACAGAAAAGGACGCGTCAGCGATACGCCATCCAAGCTGTACTCGAAAGTTTCAAGAAGCCCGAGGACGTCCTTCACTTAAGCGGGGAGGAGTTAACGCAAGTGCCCAACAACAAAGCGGCTGCCTACCCACGCGCGTGGAGACAGCGTACCGGCAGCGCTGGGCCAACGACACTATCACGCCACCGTAATGTGAAACTCCGCACGAGTAGCGGAGTCAGCATTCGCTCTACACGAGTGGCGGAGTCAGCATTCCTAGGGCTAGCGTTGGTTTAAGTTGAGGGTAGCTTAATGATTGCTGTTTAGTTCTTAAGTCAGTTGAATTTACGGATTAAAGGCGTGAAGTTGTGCTAATTAGCTAAAAAGTCTTTTATTTATATATATATAAATATATATATATATATATATATATATATATATATATATATATATATATATATATATATATATATATATATATATATATATATATATATATATATATATATATATATATATATATATATATATATATATATATATATATATATATATATATATATATATATATATATATATATATATATATATATATATATATATATATATATGCTATATATTTCGGAATATTTAGATTTGATTCAACAATCGATCTTTGTAATGATGCTTTGCCCACAACTAGGCGCCATAAGTCTACATCAACTTTATGGAGGCTTTGTATATGCCATTTACGGGTCTGATTGCGATCATAGTATGGCCAACGTGGGATCATGGTATCATCGGTAAAAGCTAAGGTGCTAGTATTGTCGTTAGTTGGCACGTCAGCAGTGTATATTGGGTAGAGGAAATAGCTCAGTACACTACTACGACATACTCTCTTCTTCTTCTCGTTCCTTCCTCTTCTCCAGCTATGAATATATTTGTGCAAGCTTCTGTTAGTGTGAGAATGTTTTAAAATTGATTGTTTGTAGTCCTCGTAATTCCTCAATACACTTATTAAAAGAACTGAAAACATAAATTTTTTTGGATAGTATCTCATTTTCAAAGAAAATGTGTTTAAAATAGAAAAAGAAAGTGAACCAAATTTGTCCAAAGAAAACCCTGTTCAAGTAGTTGAAGAATTACAATTCCAATTTTCAATTATCAATTTATTATTTAAAGTTATAAAATAAGACAAAGTCTTTTAATGTATAACTATATATCAATTATTAAAATATATATATTAAATTAGATTAGCAACTAATTAAATAGATAAATAAAAAAATAAATAAGTAAATAAGTAATAATCAATAAATTAATACAATAAGAAATTAATGGATTACTGACAGAAAAGAATTATAAAAGAGATATTTGGTTTTTTTCAAGGGTAAAATTTAGAGAGCTCTATGCCAGCTCTCAACAAAAGTACTGGAACACTAAATGCTTAAACTCACTAATCTCTGCCACGCCTCTCATAGCAGAAGGCAGCGAATTCCAGTTCCTGATGACATTAATGAAAAAGTATCGAGTTGAATTCGAATAGACAAATTTAGGTATTATAATGAACCGACTTCTTTTGTTTGGCTCTGCTGAAGTTTCTCAAAGAGATAAGTAGAAGTTGTCGTGATAATCAGCTTATGAAGACAAATACAATTTCTGATCCGTAAGTAGTTCTCAATACTGCACCCAAGAACACTTGTCTTCCAGGAAGTTATATGGTCAAACTTACATATTCCAAACACATATCGTGTGGCATAGTTAAACACAACTTGTATTTTATGTAGAGAGTTTGAATCCAACTTACATATACAAGCTCTGATTAGCAAATAATCGGTACACCCAGCAGCGTAACCAACATTCTCCTAGTCTCAACAGGGGTAAACTCTGCTGACATCCGTAACTGTCTCAGCACAAAAAAAACTTTTTTCACAATACTATTTACATGATCAGCGTAAGTGAAAGAAGAACTACATGATCTCTCATCGAATTTCCACTGTGCGCCACCAATAGATATGAAAGGAAGTTTGTCCAATTCTATTTTCTTCTTCGAGATTGGTAAAAGATAGGACTTTAACGGATTTAGGAAAATTCCATTTCTTTTTGACCAATCAAATATAGACTTTAGATCATCGTTCATTTTAAGAGTCAAGTCATCAATATACTCCATGCGCCGAGAAAGAAAAATCTGTAGGTCATGCGCATATGCATGTATATTTACGTATTTACAAACCGAGAAAATGTCATTTGAAAATATAGTAAACAGGAGTGGGTCAACAATCGATCCCTGTGGGACACCCGAAAAAACATGCCTATAATCAGAATAGATATTGCCCACCTTTACTCGCTCCATTCTCATTGTTAAATAACTATTTATAAGACCAACTACACTGTAACAAAACCCATAGTACCGCTTTAATTTTAAACAGAGCAGCGAATGATTAACGCTATCAAAAGCCTTAGAGAAATCCAGGAGACATAGAGAAGTAAGAAGACTTAAGCATCGCAGTCGCACAACTGTGCCCCAATCTAAAACCAGACTGCAATGGAGAGAAAAGATTGTTTTGATGAAAGTAACCTGAAATTTGCTCAGCCATGAGTGATTGAAAAACTTTTTTCACAATACTATTTACATGATCAGCGCAAGTGAAAGAAGAATTAATATGAAAGCCCAAACTACATGATCTCTCATCGAATTTCCACTGTGCGCCACCAATAGATATGAAAGGAAGTTTGTCCAATTCTATTTTCTTCTTCGAGATTGGTAAAAGATAGGACTTTAACGGATTTAGGAAAATTCCATTTCTTTTTGACCAATCAAATATAGACTTTAGATCATCGTTCATTTTAAGAGTCAAGTCATCAATATACTCCATGCGCCGAGAAAGAAAAATCTGTAGGTCATGCGCATATGCATGTATATTTACGTATTTACACACCGAGAAAATGTCATTTGAAAATATAGTAAACAGGAGTGGGTCAACAATTGATCCCTGTGGGACACCCGAAAAAACATGCCTATAATCAGAATAGATATTGCCCACCTTTAATCGCTCCATTCTCATTGTTAAATAACTATTTATAAGACCAACTACACTGTAACAAAACCCATAGTACCGCTTTAATTTTAAACAGAGCAGCGAATGATTAACGCTATCAAAAGCCTTAGAGAAATCCAGGAGACATAGAGAAGTAAGAAGACTTAAGCATCGCAGTCGCACAACTGTGCCCCGATCTAAAACCAGACTGCAATGGAGAGAAAAGATTGTTTTGATGAAAGTAACCTGAAATTTGCTCAGCCATGAGTGATTGAATGTGAGAATTGTTTCAAATTAACATAATTAAATTAATAAAAAAAAATTAAATTTTATCATGATGTAAAAGTGTATTTGAAACAATACGAGTATATACTAATAAATTTGACTCAATTGAAAAAAAATTAAATTAATTTTGAACAGTGCGGACAATTATTTCTCCAATAGAAATTTACTAGGTTAAAGTAACCTATGTTATAAAGTAAAAGTGCACTAGTGCAGTGATCGACTCGAAGTAATCTACCGGTCACTTTCTGCGACACATCCTTTAAAATAAAATTTAAAAAAACAAATCACAAATTTTTAGTAAGTGTGGCTGACACTGATCTTGCTCTCCCGCTCTACTAGGTATCAGCAATTCCCTATCTTGGAGTGTCCAATGCGCGACTCCCACTAAAGAATTTCATTCAACTTTTACTACTGCAGCAATCACAATAGCAACTCAAAGCTCCTGTACCACAACTATAACATCGGTAACTATGGTGGGAACGATTTTTAGCTGCAACTCACCAATAATTGCAATCAGAACAACACCAATTACACCAGCAACAACAAACAAGCAAGTACAAAACACAAATATTAAAACAGCTAATAAAAGTACCGAAAATAGAAACACAAAATGAAACCGCGGAAAGTAATCGCCAAACAAGTTAACGGAACAAAATAATATTAGCAAAAGACCGAACAATAAATTTTGAACACAACACAAACATAACTCCAAAAATATTGGCTGAGCAAGCTTATCACTCCAAACACAAAAAACAGATTCGAACTGTTAGCAGTAAATGACAAAACGGAATGTCAAGACAACAGTGAAAAACAAAACAACAGTGAGACAAATATGAAAATCAACATTCAAAAACCAATTGCGCAACGTTTACAAAATCCCCTCCTATATATGTTCAGAATGTTGAAAATATAAAAGCCTTATTTGAATCACTAAACTCCATGCCAAATATATTTTACGAAATGAAAATACTAAGCAAGAACGAAATAAAAATTCAACCAAAAGAGTCCACACACAACACAAAAATAATTGAATTATTAAAGCAAAAATGGACAAAGTATTACACATTTCGACCCAAACATGAGCGAGGCTTTACAGTGGTATTACGAAATATGCACCATTCTACTAACACAGAAGACATTAAATACGAATTAACCGATCTAATATCCATAACATCCAAATAGCTAATGTTGCCAAAATAAAACAACCACTTTCACTATTTTTAATTGAATTGAAAATAAAAGATAACAATAGGCATTATACGACATTACTCACCTGCTACACTGCAAAATTTGCTTTGAGCCACCCCGACAAAAGAGAATAATTCCCCAATGAACAAATTGGTGTGTGTCAAACACAAGACAAACATGTGCACAATTAAAAACGACGCAGATATACTAAATATTAAATGCCAGTATGAGGAACATAGTAACTACGCTTGTATGAAAAATAGATGAACGCAGTAAATAAAATAAATTTCGCAATATGGAATGCAAATGGACTGTCGCGCCAGAAGACTTTTCTAATAAATAACTCAATAGATGCGATGTTAATCTTAGAAACATATGTATACTACAGACAAAAAATATGTTAATTTCCCTAACTTTGACATCCATTGCACAAATCATCCTGACAACAAAGCTCACGGTGGAACGCCGATGTTTATGAAAATATAAAAAATATGAAATACATTGAACTTGACGCATATAAAAAGGAAAGCCTTTATGCAACCATAATAACACTATAGGACTCGAAAGGACAAATAGTAGTATCTGTTGTCTATTGTCCACAAAAATATAACAACACAAAAGAACAATATCTAGACTATTTAAAAAAAACTGGGGAATCGCTATTTAGCCGGAAGCGACTATAATGCTAAAAATGTTTTATGGGGATTAAGGTTGACAAACGAAAAAGGACTCCAGTTACTTAAAGCTATACGATATAGTAATGGTCGATTCATTAGCACAGTTGAACCAACATACTGGCCAACAGATACTAAAAAACAACCAGATTCAACAGATTTCTGCATCACAAAAAATATTCATCATAAACAGCTGACAATTAAATCATGTTTAGAATTATCCTCAGACCACTCCCCAATCCTAATGACATTACTAGAACCAACAGAGTCTTTTCTCAGGCCTTTATTACACTAAAACTGAGTGGAATAATTTTCGTCAAATACTGGAAAAAAATTAAAAAAGGGTTAAAAGATTAAAAACCTAAAATGAAATCGATTCCGCAATCGTATACTTCAATGATAGCGTCATCGAAGCAATCACAGCTTCAACACCAAAGCTAACGTTAGCAAATACAGACACTACACCAGCGTTCATCAAGGGAAAAATTAAATGGAAAAGGAAGCTCCGGAAAACACGGCAAATCACTAGGAATCCGGAAGATAAACGCAACCTAAACAAAGCAACAAATGAATTAAAAATTTTACTTCAGAAAAACAGAGAAAAGGAACTAGAAAAGCATATGCTGAACTTGGGAACGACCACGTCAACAAATTACTCTCTTTGGAAGGCTCCGAAAAAGCTCACTGGTGGAATAATACACAAACTTCCTATCAAAACACAATCAAGTAAATGGGCGAAAACAAATAAAGACAAAGCCAATACACTGGCCAAGAATTTCCTTGAAATATGCACAAGCGAAATGGACAAAACACTCATCTTGACAATGTAATAAATATCCCGTAATCCAAAAAAAAGATGATAGTGGGAAAATTAAAAAATAAAAGGACAAAAAGGCGACAGGATATGATCTGATAAGCAGGAAAATGCTAAAAGAAATGCCTGCTATAATATATATCCGAAATACATTTAACTGCATTTTAGAAACTAAGTATTTCTCACGCTTATGGAAAGTTACACAAATAACAGCCATCAGCCAGCCAGGAAAAGATGTCACCAAAACAACTTCTTACCGACCCATCAGTCTATTGCAAAAATATTGGATTCGAAAATATTGGATTTATAAGACAATACTCAACTGTGCAACAGGTCCACAGGGTGGTAAACAAAATCCTTGAAAGTATAGATAAAAAAAAGTGGGCATTGCAAAAGCATTTGACAAGGTGTGGCACAAAGGACTTCTATATAAACTTAAGCGAATATTTCTACAAAATTATTATTACATCTTAAAGAGCTACATAAGCAAACGACAATTATACATAAAATATGATGAGGATTGCTCAGGCATCCTACCAATGACAGCTGGAGTACCACAAGGCAGCTTATTAGGACCTCTACTATACTAAATATTCACAGCAGATGTACCAATTCCAACGAAAAGCAATGCGATGATAGCAACATTCGCAGACGACACAGTCTTAATGGCATTACACAATGACGAAAAAAAGGCAACAAATACAATCCAACAAATATTAGACAATGTAGTAGCATGGTGCGACTTATGGGGAATAAAGGTAAATAAAGGCAAAACTGTACAAGTTGTATATACAAACATAAAATCGACGAAATTCAGCTTTGCTATTTATAAAGGGGAAAAAAATAAAAACACACTCTGCTGCAAAATATCTTGGAAGAACCATAGACGAAAAATTTACTTGGAAACAACATATTATTAACAAGCGAAACGAAGTAAAAAATAAGTGCAGCTAAACTGGCTACTTGGACGAGCATCTAGGGTGTTTCTCTACAACAAACTAGTAATATACAAGACAGTAATAGCGCCTATCTGGAAATATGAATTGAGATATGGGGAACAGCTAGCAAATCAAACTTAAACTTAATACAATGAATGAAGTCAAGGATACTACGAAAAATTACAAATGCTGAATAGTATATCCCTAACGAGGTTATACACCGTGACCTAGACATTGAAATATATACACCGACTGAGAGGCCGTCGAAACCTAGAACTGCGTAGTGCGGCAGACACGGGCGGTGCATCTCCAAGAAGATTGAAGCGAATTACACCTGCAGAACTTACAGGAAGATTTACATGAATAAATACATAACAATAACAAAATAAATAATTAATTATATACATAAATGGGATGATGGATAAGTAGAGAAAATCTATTTAAAAAAAAATAATAGGAGTTCTTTTGGCATCGGCAAAAAGAACATATTAAATCCAATCCTGCACAAAATATTACAATTAATATTGTTATAGATTGTAATATATAGAGGAAAGAAAAAAAAAATTGAAAAAATAAATAAATTACTAAGAATAAAAGCAACTTTAATGTTGTTCAAAAGAAAAAATAATAAATACTGGGCAGGTGGCGATCTACTGGCCAAGAGTGAAGTTGACTGGAAGAAACTACAAGAAATGTAAACATATGCATTTTTCTAGATAATCCCACTCTGCACTTCCTTACTTCATTGTCAATCAACCATTGTTATCCGTAGATCATATGTGCGACATAGGTGTGACCTTTGAACAAAAGCTTTCTTTTGGTTGGAACTGTAGTTAACAAACTTTCTCTCACTCTAGACTTCATAAAACGTTTGGCAAATGAGTTCAAAGATGCCTTTATTATGTCTATACAATTCCTTGGTACGTCCATCATTAGAATATGCAAGTGTTGTTTGGTGTCTTAGATATGCCTATTACTCTGATGCTATTGAATTAGTTCAAAAGCGGTTTTTTTGTTTTGCCTACGTTTCTTTACATGAAACTCCAATTTTCAACTTCCCTCTTATGTGAGTTGACTCAAACTTATCGTCTCCCCTCTCTTAGAACTATGCTTAATGCATGTTTTGTGTTTAAACTCATTAGTGGTGAAATAAAAAGTAGTTTTTTCCTTGGCATTCTCCACTTTAATGCAAGAAGAACAAGAAATTTCACTCCCTTGTATCTCAATCCTTGTAATCGGATTTTTAGATTTTGCGCCGTTTCGTAGTGCGTGTTATGATTTCAATTTAGTTTCGGAGGTGGTTTGTTTGACTGAATCCAAACATATGTTGAAATCGAAAATAGCACTTTTTCTTTCAAACCGCGGGTAGTTATCTTTGTATATCTTTGTATATCTGTTTAATACCCTTCTTATATCGCTATCAGGCAATTGTTGCCTTAGCGGAACTGTTAGATTAGGGAGGTGGTTTTAGTGAGTATTAATCTGTTTAAGTCAAGTTCCACAAGTCGAAATGTTCAGTTGCGTTTAAATAAAAAAATTAATACCAGAAACTAAAATATTTCATTTCATTATAATTAAAGAAAGAAACACTATATTGGTTTACTAAGATCCTAAAGTCGTTAACCTAGTTCGTTTATCTATAATTGTTCTGAGATTGTTGAAACTGTTGTTATGTCGGGAATACTGTAAAAAAGTTCCCTTATGACCAGCAATTCTTCTAATTTGGATTACTTATGCTCCTTCATTCGTTAAGTCAACTCCCCATACTTCACCACACATTGAAGGTTGGTACATTTATAAGTTTTCAAAGCTGAATATTCTATTTTTTATTTAATAGAGCGAAGAACTAATTTCATAAGTAATAAAGACACAGTAATGCTCACCAATTAAATTTAGCAATGAGAAATAATGCATATTGCATATTAATTCTTGCGAAATAACCAATTGCGTCAAATTTTAAGAAAGGTGTGCGCATTTAACTGTCCCATTGGTTGTGCGTACTCGGCTTGAATTGGGTTTATTCTTACATATATATATATATATATATATATATATATATATATATATATATATATATATATATATATATATATATATTTACATAATATATATCTTATATATATAAAATATTCGAGTTTATGGCAGTTGTTATCTCCACTTTGTCGCAGTGGCCAATGCCGATTTAAATTGCCATTCTCACTGCTAATCGTCGTGGCCAGAGCAGAAGTGTAGAAATTGTGTAGGTAGGGAGGTAGGTGAGGCGGCCGCCCGAAGGGCGCACTTAGGCCAACATTGACCCTTTGTGATACCGCATGAGACATTAGGTCCCATCCCTTTCAAATGTCCAGCCATTTGGAGCTTTTAATGAAGCTGTTGATGGACCTAATCTTTTTTCGAGATATCTCCCAAAGAGTCCAGAAAGTAGTTGACTAGAAAAGTGCGCCTCCTTCTGGACAGCGCTGGACACGTGCACAATAGGTGAGCAATGGACTCTTCCTCCTCCTCGACCATGCAACTCCTGCAGAAGTCGTTAGAGGCGATCCCCAGCATACACCCGTGTGTGCCTAGTGTCCAGTGTTCCATTAGGACGCTAATCACGGGACCTATGCTTTGTCTATTTAGAGCCAGTAGGTCCTTAGAGCGCTTGACATTTATCTCTGGCCAGGTTTGTCTAGCTATTTTACATCCTGAAAATTCAGACCAGCGCCTGCCCGCTGTGCCTAAGGACATTGTATTTACTAAGAGCTTACATGTGGCAATAAAAATAGCGAAATTTGACCTCGTATGGTAGTACCCTCACGGGCAAGTTCATCCGCCTTGCAGTTCCCTGTAATATCTCTGTGTCCGGGAACCCAGGACAGATGCAGACGGGTCTGCTTAGCTATCTCGTCTAAAGATTTGCGGCAGCTCTTGACGGCTTTTGAGGTGATAATAACCGAATCCAGGGAGCGCAAAGCTGCTTGGCTGTCGGAGAGAATTCAAATATCAAGTCCAGATACCTTCTTACTCCTTAGCCAAGACAGTGCTGCCTCTATAGCCGCGACCTCTGCCTGAAAAACAGGGCAGTGGTCGGGCATCCTAAAGGACATGTTAATGTCCAAATCTTCTGAGAATACACCACCTCCCACCCTACTCTGTAGCTTGGATCCATCTGTGTATATGTGAACCCCTTCTACATGAGGGGTGATGCTATCGGTCCATTCCTCCCTGGAGGGAATGGAGATCTTGCACATACCATTGAAGGCATACATTGGTGGGATTTAGTCGAAAAAGCCAGGAATACCCTCAAAATGTCTTAAAATGGACTCATGACGTACATTCCTGGCAACCCATTGATGCTACTTATGAATACCTCTGCTGTTCTTTGTACCTTTGTTATCAGCCTAATGTATGTTGACTTACTCAGGGTGGTCTACCAAGCAAGCACCCCATAGAAAAGGACTGGTCGTACCACAGCTCTTGGAAATTGGGTATATATTCACAAATTATTTAAGTGTTTAAATGAAATGAAATCGATTAAAATACACTCTCTACCGTAAACAATTAATTAAGAAAACAAATGAAAGGAAAAGAAAACACGAAAATCAGGAAATTTCTCGACTCTACTTTCTTTTTTTTCAAACAAAAATTTTTTCAATTTGATTCATCAGCTGTTTGCGTATAAATATTTATGGTTTTGAGTTTCCACAGAATTCTTTCTTGCCAGACTTTGTCAAGGGATTACTGTGATGTCAAGGAATACTGCCGAACAGTATTATTTTTCTCGTATGCATTTTGAATTGTTCCTTACGAGGGTACCCGTGATTAGGGACTGTTGGAATCACTGATGTAAAATGTTTAAACCATAATTGATCATTTAACTTATGACTTAAAATTTCTGATGAATTTATCGATTAGTTTTGTTTTGACAGCTGTTGAAAGTAGTCGTTTTCTTGTTTGATTGCAACCATAGAGAAAGAGCTATATTTTTTGGATGGATGTGAGGACTATGCACCTTCGATGACTACCATCAGATATTGGTTTAATGAAATTTAGCGTGGCCGTACAACCGTTTCTGCTCAAGAGTCGATTGAAGTGACAACGGAGGATGTGTTTAACAAAATCCATAATATCGGGTATGAGAAAGGTATCGGCGAGATGGGTGCCGCGTTTGTTCATTGCGGAGCAAAAACGGAATCGCTTGACAACTTCGGAGTACTGTGTGGACATGTCTAAGCGTAATCCGAAAAAGTTTCAAAGCGTTTCGTGCTTGTTGACGAAACATGGATCACTACACGCCAGATGTGAAAGCACAGTCAAAATAATAGACTTCACTGGGCGAACCGGATCCAAAAAAGGCGCAAAGGGTTCCATCAGCCGGAAATGTCATGGCTACCGTTTTTTTGGGATTCGCAAGGCAGCATCTTTACCAACTCTTTGTAGAAGGGAAAGAAAATCACGGGGCAGTACTATGGTGATTTATTAGACCGATTCGATGCTGAAGTGATGAAAAAAGGGCCCATGTGGCGAATAAAGTGGAATTTCCCCATGCAACACACCAGCTCACTCATCCGCAATAGCCATAGCAAAATTGGCCGAATTACAACGAATTGGTCCCTCATCCACCGAATTCTCACGTTGTGGCCCTATGGGATTTCTTTATGTTTCCAAACATGAAAAAATGGCTTGGTGGAAAGCAATTCACATCAGACGAGAAAGTCATCACCGCAACAGAGGCGTATTTTGAGGAGTTCCACAAATCAAATTTTTTGGATGGATGGAAAAAGGTAGAATAACGCTGGACTAAATATATCCAGATGAAAGGAGAATATATTAAGAAATAAAAAAAAATAATTAAAAAAGGATTTTCTTGCCTAACACTTACTTATCATACACCCCTCGTCACCATCGCAATCTGACTCCTGTATAATATTTAAGTAAATAACTTAACATCATAATGTAAATCTCTCTCTCTCTCTCTCTCTCTCTTTCTTATAATATCATGTTGCATGTATATAAATCCCGTATAATCGTACGGGGCATCATAACGGTTAATAGAAATAAGCATATGTAAAAATCTGAAAAAGGTAATGTAAAAATGAAGTGTAGGAGGTTGGAAGAAAGAAGTGTAAGAGTGAAGACGTAATTTTTTAAAGTTAATTTAATTAAATAAAGTGATACTAAAAAAAATATAATATAACACATAAAATGAAATTAAAAATGCAAAAATAATTGCAATAAATGCACCCAAATTGATACGGACCGCATGGTCCTGTGTGACAGCTGCGACAAGTGGTGGCACTACGATTGTGTCGGGGTGAATAGCGGCATAGAGCACGAAAGCTGGAACTGCCACTTATGCAGTTGCCAATTACTTACCGACGCACGGAGCGCTGCAACTCCACATCTACCAAAGCTACCGCAGGCAACGTCATTGGACCGACAGTGGAACAGGGACCCGAGTTTATTGCACCTATGGAGATGCAACGAGCGGCAGATGCAAAGGGCTATCGGAGCACCCACGGCCTATACGCCGTCCACCTGTTTGAGGAGGCAGGCAACAGCACCTTCCAAATATACGGTCGTCGGTAACAGTGTGTGAACCGATTACATTTCCGCATCTGCAGCCATTACCGATAGTTTACAATCAAAGCATATTGCCGACACCTCAACCGTTTTTATCGACACCGTATCCGGCAACAGCATTATCGGCATCACAGTCCTCCATGCTAGTAGGGAATTCGGAGAAAATGATGCGTAAATTCGAAATGGACAAACATGCATTACAGCAGCAATATTTACAAAAAAAAAAAAAAAAAAAAAATATATATATATATATATATATATATATATATATATATATATATATATTTACTATCTCAAATTGAAATGCAAAATAATCAACTTCAAATTATTACAGGTCACCCAAAAAATCAATGCACATTATCAAACCATTCAAGCTATGCACTACCTCAATTTGGTACAAGTCTCACACCGAGTAAATATATGCGCTCCAATGGAAGCATGCCATTTAGATGCACACTTATAGAACCCGTTGCTTGTAAAAGAACTCGTAGATAAATTGTCTAACCATTACAAATTGAATTGGCCTACATACTCTAGAAATTAGGGTATTCCAATAGTGAAGCCTTTAGTGATTGGATCTATGGCTTGGCAGAAGCAACAATTAAGGTGACTTCACCGGTGTGTGTAAAGAGGAACGGAATGGTTAATACTCACGTACGCCCACTTTGTATAATATGCAAACGTGACGGACACAATTAGTTACACACCGTCGACAATCTAGAATTACCAGAGCAGTCAGTCACTGCACAGCAGATTATAAAGCAATACCCATATATGGCCACTGCTTGAGTCATACAATAAAGTTAAACCAAAGATCTTGATTAGAGTGGATAACTGCATTGGAGTGGATAACTGGGCGCAGCGATAATGAGCAATTGCTAGAAAGTTACTCACTTGCTTTCCAACGTTTGATGTGTCTGCGAAGAAAATTTTAAAGAATCCTGCGTTTAAACAATCTCTCGAAAAAGAAGTAGCTAATCTTTTAAAAAAGGGTTATGCGAGAAAACTCTCCGAAAAAGAGATAAATGATCACACAGAGGGAATATGGTATTTACCAAATTTTATTATAATAAATCCTAAATTATATTAAAACAAGCCGGATCGCTTGCGCCTAGTGTGGGACGTCGCTGCTAAATCAAACGGAGCATGTTTGAATGACATTTTACTATCATTTATAAGTGGCAGGATCGCCGTATCAGGTGATATAGCAGACATTTTTCATCAGTTCCAGGTGAGAGATGAGGACATGCAAGTGCAGCGCTTCTTGTGGTGGGATGATGGTGACGTTCTCGAACAACCGAGCATGTACGTAATGAAATCTTAAACGTTTGGCATCAACTGCGCCCCATGTATAGCACACTACGTAATGCGGAGGCATATACGAAACAGTTTTCACGTGCCGTGGAGGCAATAAAGCGATACCACTACGTGGATAATTTCCTTGTCAGCGTGGATAGCGAGGAGGAGGCAATAAAATTGTCGAAGCAAGTAAGGAATATACACGCTCCTGGTGGTTTCAATATTCGTAACTTGGCTTCAAACTCTACAGTAGTGCTGAAACATTTAAAATGCGAAATCCCCCATACTCCAATTAATTTCGTTCCACAGAAAAAATTTTGGGTATGTGTTGGGATCCGCGTAATGACATATTTAAGTATATATTTAAATTTGCAGGACTTCGTCACAATGTGGTTGAAGATGACATCGTACCCACAAAACGAGAGACGCTACAAGTCCTTATGTCGATATTTGACCCGCTGGGGCTTATATCGTGCTACACGATAGGTTTGAAAATTTTTTTACAGGACATCTGGCGCAGCGAAAGGTTAAGCTAAGCGAAAGGTTAAGTGTCAAATGGAAGCAATGGAGATCCACCGTGCCAATCATAGCATCTACAACTATTCCTCGCTGTTATACTCGGAACAGCAGACCGATTCCAGGAATGTTCAACTACATACCTTTGTCGATGCAGGAGAATACGCATATGTGGCGGTGTGCTATTTGCGTATACAAGTAGGTAGTAATATTGATTTCACACTGATCGCCCCCAAATCGAAAGTCGCTCCGCTTAAGCCGCTGTCAGTGTCAAGGTTGGAACTTAAAGCAGCGCAGCTGGTGTAAAACTAGTAGAAAAGATTCGAGATGCAATGCGAGTACCAATACACTCGAATTTCTATTGGTCCGATTCGAAGACGGTACTAAGATGGTTACGCATGGACCCTAGGAATTTTCGACAATATGTGATGCATCGAGTGGGAGAGATACTGGAGAATACAAATATATCCCAATTGGGTACCGTCTAAACTAAACGTAGCAACGAATATGAAACCGTGGTTCACAGGACCAGAATTTCTACTTCACAACAGCGAAGAGTGGCCTCATTGCGTGGATTTCGGACCTGCTGATGATACGGAGATAAGACGTAATTTGCTTCTAAACGTTCATAAACACTTGCACCAATAAACTTATTGAATTTGAACTATTTTTCAGACTGGCGACGTTTATATAGAGCCGTAGCCACCTTTCTTTCATATGTGTCTAAACTAAAGGTTGCCGTAAATCCAACTACGAAGAGTGCCAGACAGGAGCTGTCTTACGAACTGATACAAAGGGCTAAACAATTCCTGCTAAGAAAGGCAGAACTTAGCGCATTTAACGCGGAGATATGCAGACTACAGTGTGGCAAGACAGTTGAAAGGGGAAGTAAGTTAATTGGATTAAACACTTACTTAGATAAGATCGATTTGGTGCGAGCTAAAGGCAGAATATAGTATTTAAAAACTCACGAACACGCCATAGTATTGCCGAGTAAGCACCACGTTTCCTTCCTTCTGGTGCCATATTTTCACGAAGCCAACCACCATCTATCCCATGAGACTACAATAAATCAGATTAGAAGTCAATATTACATACCAAGACTGAGAATTCTATACAAAACAATACGAACATCGTGTGAAATTTGCAAAAACTACAGTACGTCGTTACAAGCACCTCAAATGGCTCCATTACCTCTGGCGAGGCTAGCCTGCTTTGAACGCCCATTTACTTTTACTGGAATAGATTTTTTTGGCCCACGGGCTGTCTCGGTTGGAAGAAGACGTGAAAAACGTTGGGGCGTCATATTCAGTTGCCTAACAATTAGGGCAATACACATTGAGACAACCTTCAGCTTGGACACTAACTCAAGCATAATGTGCTTACGTTTCTTTATGTCCCGACGTGGGATGCCAAAAGAAATATTCACGGATAATGGCACAAATTTCCGAACAAACGAGAAGATCCTTTGTGTACAATTGGAGAACGTTGACTTTTCAAAATTAAACTTTCATATGATGATGTTAAGTGGAAATTTAACCCACCGAGTGCTCCACATGTGGGTGGAGCATGGGAACAACTCATTCGCTCAATAAAGGTGATTCTCTATCGGATATGTCCAACAATGAACTTCACTGATGAGAGCCTACGAAATGCCCTTTGCGAAATAGAATATATAATAAACTGTCGTCCTCTTACAGTTGTTTCGCTGGACGCAGACGACGAGGAAGCTATAACTCCTAACCACTTACTTTTTGGATCCGCGAGCGGATATAAGCCGATTTCTAAGGACTCTGGAGATCTGCGTAGAAGATGGCAACAAAATCAAGCCTTCGCTGACCGGTTCTGGCAAAGATGAGTACGAGAATACGCACCGACACTTACTCGTCGAACCAAGTAGTTTATCAAGCAGCCACCGCCGTTAATTGGCCCCGTTGTAACTATTGTCGACGATAGTCTCCCTCGGAACCGCTGGCCCAAAGGGGTGATAATTGACCGAATACTCGCTAAAGACGGTCAAGTAAGAAGAGTCACTGTAAAACCCCAACATGGCATACTACAACGACCGGTGACTAAAATTGCGATCTTAGACGTCGGTAAAGGAACGGAGTAAACACACCAAGCCATGATTCGTTTACGAGGGGGACAATGGTACCGCCGCAAATCCGACCACTGCATAATATTTAAGTAAATAACTTAGAATAATAATGTAAATCTCTCTCTCTCTCTCTCTCTTATAATCTTGTAAAATATCATGTTGTATGTATATAAATCCCGTATAATCGTACGAGGCATCATAACGGTTAATAGAAATAAGCATATGTAAAAATCTGGTAAAAGCAAATGTAAAAATGAAGTGCAGGAGGTTGGAAAAAACAACTGCAAGAGTGAAGACGTAATTTTTTAAAATGCCCCGCACTAGTTAATTTTATTAAATAAAGAGAAAGTAAAAAAAAAATTTCATAATTTGCACTGGCCTGGCCAAAATAAATATGGTAAATGTGGCTCGTAAAATATGGTAAACTGATAGTATTGCATTTTTCTTCTCAATTCCATTTCTTACTTCTTTTACTATCAATTTCTTAAAGGGTTTTGAGAAAATTGATAGTAAGCTAATGGGTCTGTAAGAAGAGACATTTGTAGGATATTTACCAGGTTTGGGAATCATGGTAATTTCAGAAACTTTCCATGACTCAGGAAAATAGTCAGTCCGAACTTTCGCAATATATGATAAGGATGAAATTATCAAAGAACTTGTAGAATTGGGGCATGAAGTCATCATCATTCACAACATACTGCACTCCAACACTGCACCTTCACCTCTTTTTTCATTACTATTAAAAAGTAAATCAAATAATAAAGAAATATATTTCAAATCTCATTTATTTCACTGTAAGTTTACCTTTGAGCCCCCAATCCTAAAAGGGTATTTTCCTCAATGCACGAACTGCCAAAAATATGGCATCACCAGTAACTTCTGCATCAAAAACCCAGTTTGTGTTAAGTGTGCCTGTTTTGAAAATCAATATCTAATTGAACAAAAAAGCAACAACATTTCTAAAAAATTTGTGCTATGCGGTGAAAAACACACTGCTAACTACAACGTCTCAACAAAACTACCATAATTAAGCAACTAAACACAGCGTCACTTCTCCTAACTTGATGTATGCACAAGTAGTAGCCGGTTATCCAAAGTAGTAGCCGGTTATCCAAATAACATACACCCGCTAAAATTGACAACAATAACATGTCCGAACTAATGAACATGATGAAACAACCAATTTCAGAAAAAATCTCTATCATGATAAAAATTATCGTTATGCTGATCACTTAATTGAATGAAAAAGCAAACTAATTTGAAAACAGCTCTCTGGAATACTAATGGACTTAGTTAACATATTTTTGAACTAAAGACTTTTAGTCACGCTAAGCAAGTTAATATCTGAGACCCATTTCACAGAAAAAAGTCTTATAAAAATTCCAAACCACTCAATTTACCATACAAGTCATCCTGACAACAAAGTTCATGGTGTTTCGGAAATATTTATAAACAATGCAATCACAGTGCATTGAAAAGGATAATTATAGAAAATACCAATTGCAGGTCACAAAAGTAGCAATCGAAAACTTATATGGACAACTAACACTATCTGCAGTTTACTGCCCTCCAAAACACAAAAACACTAAAGTTTTATATCTGGACTATTTTAAAACTTTTCGAAGCGAAAAATATATATTGGGGCTCATGATAAAAGGAAGACAATAATCTGAGGCAATAAAAGCAACTTTATTAACACTGGAGAAACAACCTACTTACCGAGTAATATGGGAAATGAACCTGATCCAATAGACTCTTCATAACAAACGCATCAATCACGAACATCTGACTATTCAACAAATATTCATGATAAACTGACGGATTGGAATCATTTTCGTACAATGTTGGAACAAAAGCATGACATAAACCTCTCATTGTAAAACGATGATGAAATTCACAGTGTACTAACATACATAAACGATAATATAATTTTCGCTGCAATTAGTTGTACACCAGCAACAAAAATAACGAGTACAAAATTGCTACAGCCATCAAGGAAATCCTCAGAAAGAAGAGGAAACTGAGAAGATGACGGCTCCTCTCATGGTTGCCAGCGGATAAAAAGAGTTTAAACGAAGTAACTAGAGATTTAAATGAAACGTCAAAACGTGACAAAGATGAAAAACTAGAAAAGTGTTTAACAAATTTAGGATCCACATTGACTAACAACTACTTGCTGTGGAAAGGCACCGAAAAATTGTTTTTTTTTATCAATCATCACTCAAAACTCCAGACAACAAGTGGGTTGGAACTCATTTAGACAAAGCCAAAATATTGTCTGATCAATTCCAAAAAACATTTACTAATGAAATGAATGATTAAATAATTGTTGCAACTGCCACACCAAACAATAAAAATGTAGTAATCAAAACAGTCACGAAGAAGGAGTACAAAGTAATATCAACACAAACTTTTAATCCAAAATATCTCCTGGAGAGAATGGACTTACAAAGCACTTACATACATAAGGAATTTATTTAATGCAATTATAACGCGAGAACACTACCCAGTCATGTGGAAAGTTGCTCAAATTATTGCTGTTTCGAAACTAACTACAGACCATTCAGTCGCCACACCGTATATACCGATCAGCTAACTACCAACTCTATCAAACATTTTTGAAAAATTGGTGTTAGATCGCCTGGAGCCCATCTTATAAAGGAGAAAGATAACCCCTTGCCATCAGTATAGAGTCAAGTATAAAATAGCAACTGAAATTGACAAAAAACTAAATTTGCATGTCAGTTGATGTTGCTGTGCAAAAGCGCTTGATAGCGTATGGCACAAAAGACTACTACATAGGTTAAGACAATATCTTCCTCTAGACTTCTACGTACTTCTAAAAAGCTACATCAAAACCCTTTATTTCTACGTCAAGTATGCGGAGGAATGCTCCGATATTCTGTTGATTTTTTTGGTTTCTTCTTGTTTTATGGAAATCGTGCAGTAATCGGTGTTTTCTACTCTGGGCCAAGTTTTGTTCCAATATTGGATATATTCTTCATTATGTAATTTATATAGTTTTGTGTCATTAATAGGTTGTGTAATTATGTGAAGTATTTGATTAATTTTCGTTTCTACTATTGGTCCAAATATTATTTTTGTAAAAATATAATAGGTTTATTAAATCATCAAAGTTTTTGTCTGGCATTAAAAGGGTGTCTTGTGGATTCGATTCTCTATGTACTTAATGTAACGCTTTTGGACTTAGTTTTGAATTAATATTTATTTCTACTACGACTATTCCTTGTTTCCTATTTTCGAATATTTTTTCCTTTTTTTTGTTTTTGCTTCATGTAATTTTTTGTTTGTTGTTGTTATAAGAGTTAGTTTGTTGTTTTGTTTGATTTTATGTTTAGTGAAACTAGGAGTGATTTGGTTTCGTCTGCATTCTTTTCTGAAAACCTTGTTATTGGGTTCAAAATTTTCGGGGTTTGTTCTATTCTTGTTAAGTTTGTCTATTCTTTTACAGGTTTCTGTTTCTAACTTTTCTTTCATATAGAATCTTTTCTTGGGATATGGAATCTCTTGGTATTCGTTTAGTCTTTTCAGATTTTCGTGTTCGTTATCAAATGGTAGCTTTTTAGTGAATTCATCGGTTCTTCCATGGATAAGTTTGTATGGGGTTAGTTTAGTTGCAGAGTGAAGAGCGTTGTTATATGTTATCATTGTTTCAAAAAGTATTTCTTCATGGTCTAATTCGAATTTTGTTTCTTTCCTTTATACAAAATGCCAGTTCAGTTGCTAGTGTATCTTGTCTCATGACCCTTATACATGTTCCTAAAGGTTCTCTTAATCCCGTTAGAAAGCTTTCATACACATCTCTGTATACTTGTCTTTTTTCGCATTCGCACTGCTATCAGTTTCGTGTATCAAAATATTGTTGCTAAGAGGCGATTGAATTACTTCATTATAAAAATTTTCGACTGACAACCTATTCTGATTCAAGTTATGTAAATCGCGTATAAGTGAGGTTTCCGTTCTTTTGTCTGAATTGTTAAGTATCAGGTTTTTCTTTATCCGGCGACGACTATCGTATTCATCCGAATACGGCAGTCGTCGCCGACACGATCGGAGAATTTTCCTTTCGAACACTGTTTTCGACACGACCCAATGCTTCTGCGGCATTGAGCAGCACGGGTAGGTCCAGTAGAGTGTTAGTTTTGTCGGTTGCGAGAGGGCTCTACTACACATTTGGTTCCTGAGCCCATAATAACACCTATTAGCAAGCGTGATTCTTCCTTTAACGTTGTAACGTTGTTTTCTGTGTTAGTTGCGCTGCCAAGGTATATAAATTCCTTGACAACTTAAAAGGCACAGTTGTCCGCTGTAACATGGGATCCTAAACGCTGAGTGTCCCTTCTGGTGAACAGCATATACTTTATCTTGCCCTTGTTCACCGTCATACGCAATTTCGCTGATTCTTTTTCAATGGCGGAAAATGCAGTAGTAACATCTCGGTCGCAACGTCCAATGATGTCGATGTCATCAGCATATGCGAAGAGCTGGACACTTTTGTAAAAAAGAATGCCATTCCGATGCGAACCGGCCTTCCGCTATACACCTTCCATTATGAAAATGAAGAGGTCGCACGACAGTTGACTTTTCTGAAACCTCGCACTGTATTAAATGGGTCGGAGAGGTCTTTTCCTTACTTGACAGAGCTTGACGGATCACTCAATGTCATTCTACAGAGCCGTATTAGCTATGTAGGAATACCGAACTCAGACATTAGGCATATAGGCAATTCCTTATTGGGCTATCGAAAGCAGCTTTATAGTCGACAAGGGAAAATGAATTTTCTCGTGGGTTTTCTCCAGGATTTGGCGCAGCGTAAAGACATGATCAATGGTGGACTTTCCAGTTCTAAAACTGCACTAATAAGGTCCAATCAGTGTGTTGGCATATGGTTTTAGTCTATCACACAATACGTTAGACAGAAACTTATAAGATATGGTAAAAAGACTGATTCCCCGGCGCATATCATCCGGTCACCTTTCTTCAATACAGTACAGTGGACACTGAAATTCCTATCATCGTGCATGCTTTCTTCTAGCCATATTTTACTGCTGAGCTGCTGCATGCACCCTATCAACTCATCACCGCCAGCCTTGAACAATTCAGCATGCAGTCCATCCGCACCAGCTGCTTTGTCCTTCTTTAGTCGCTGAATAGCAACTCGGACCTCATCGTGGTTATGTGGTGGAAGAACCACTCGGTCATTGTAAATTGGTGGTATCGGGTTGAATTCTCCAGAGGCGGTATTGATGGCATCGTCGCTTGCCAGTAATTCAGAGAAATGTTCTCTTTATAGTCTCAGTGTTCACTGCGTATCCGTAATAAGATTCCCATTTTCATCCCTACAGATAGATGCTCACGGCTTAAAACCTTGGGTCCGATGCCTGATCTCTTGATAGAATTTTCGAGTATCATTTCTGTCCCGGTACATCTCGAGTTCCTCACACTCACGCCTTTCTTGCTAGCGTTTCTTTCGTCTGAAAAAGAGCCTCTCTTCCGTTCTCCTCACCCGGTAATTTTCACGCACGGCTCGCTTTGTAGCAGACGGTACGCATGGAGCGGTATATATGTGCATGAAGTCCGCCGGCATCGTTAGGTAAAGAGTCAGGTTGGTGGAGCAGTTCTGAGAGTTGAGCGGAATAGACCTCGGTTGTCCGTTGCAATTGCAGCTTAGCGACGTCCAGATTTCCTCGCGTAACAGATCGTACGGTATTTGCATTGCATAGTCGCATGCGTATCTTGACTGCAACAAGATAATGATCAGAGTCAATATTGACATTCGGGAAGAAACGATCATCTAGCACACTGGAAGCATGCCTTCCGTCGATTACAACCTGATCAATTTGGTTTCCGTGTGGTTTTGTGGATATCGAGTTGTCAGAATCTGGTGCTACTAACTACCATGTTTCGCGGCAAGGCGATATCGATCAGCCTTAGACCATTGTTCGATGTGGTCTCGTGAAGGCTGAACTGATCGAAAGTTGGGCCAAAGATGCTTTTAAGTCCGACCTTTGCGTTGAAGTCTCCGAGGATAACCTTCACGTCGTCTGTCGGGCAGCCTCCTCCTGATCCTCGAGACTCGCCTGGAATGCAACCTTAACGGTATAGTCCTTTTCCTCCTTCGGGGCCGCGTGCAGGCAAACTGTTACCTTGCATATGTTTGGAACAGAGATCGCTCTGCCCATCACCAAGTTAAAGGCAATCAGAAGCTTTACTCCGCTGAAATAAGAGCTATGCCACCACATACGAGGGCGGATTGATATTGAAGCTACCTAAGTAGGAAAAAACTTTTTTTTTCAAAAACGATTTATTTCTCAACATAGTCTCCTTTTACTTCGACACACTTAGTAAGACGATATTCCAACTTTTTTATACCATCTCAATAATACGATTTCGGGAACCCCTCAAAATACGCGTTAGTTTCGGTAATCACTTCTTCGTTTGAGATGAATCTTTTTCCTGCGAGCCATTTTTTCAATTTTGGAAACAGGAAAAAGTCACTAGGAGCTAAATCTGGACTATAAGGTGGAGGATTAACCAATTCGAAGTGTATTTCATGTAATTTTAGCGTCGTATCTAATGCTGTGTGAACCGGTGCGTTGTCTTGAGGAAAGAGCATTGACGCCAAAAATCAACAGGATTACGCTTTATCATGTCCAAACACCGCTGTGAAGTGGTCTGTCGAATTCGTTTTTGTTCGACACTGAGCAATCGCCGCACCCATCTTGCCGATAGCTTTTTCATATGCAAATGTTCATGCAAAATGTTGAACACACGTTCATATGATATGTTTACCACTTGAACAATCTCACGCAACTTGACTCGGCGATCATTCATAACGATATCGAGGATTTTCTTGATATTTTTTTCAGTAACCACCTCTTTTGGCCTTCCTGTATATGGTATTGTTGCAGTGCTTGTTCGGCCGCGTTTAAATTCAGCAATACAATTTTTTACAATGTAATCTGACGGAGCAGACTCACCGTAATGTTTATCGAGCTATTCTTTTGTCTCTTTCGCCGTTTTTCCTTTCAAATAATAGTGTTTAATCACTGCACGAAATTCGCTTTTTTCCATTTTTCAAGAAACACATAAGTTGCTTACTTCAAACGACTACAAATGTTAAGAGTGGGAATTCTTTTATTCCACCTTACTTTTGCTGGGTCCTGATGGTTACACCAGACCCTTGTTTTGTGGTTATGAAATAGCATAGGTGCAAAACCAAGACAAATGTTGAATGAAGATACTGGTGCTTATAACCAGATCTTCGATATTTGTGTGGAAAGTAGCCTAGGTACAAAACCAAGACTATTGTTGAGTGCATATAACCAGTCCTCCGGAATGACCAATTCAATAAAACACTCGTTGATAGGTTTCAAAGAACTGAAACATATTTAATAATTTCACTTAATTTATACTATTACAATTGAACCATTATTGCTTACTTAGATATTTTACATATAAAATAAAACATGAACAAGTAATAAAAAGGTAATGCAAAAAAACTACAATTAATGTGCACAAAGTGCTGATGCATGTGAAAATTCGGTGTCAGCGATTTGCGCTGTCGTTGGCCGCAGTCAAGGGCGTGCATTGCAGCGGTTGTTGACTTCGCTTAGAATGCAACATTCTCCCCCTCGTTGAACAGCGGTTCAACATTTACAGTAAAAGTTGGTTGTTCGCCGGGTGTCGACAGAATTTGTGATTCACTGATTTTCAGTCTCTTTCGTGGTGCTGGCTTCGGTTTCCTTGTTTGGTGTGTTCGTCATGCGATTACAATTGTAATTATAACGATTCCAAGGACGCAAAGATAACTGACAGTGTAATGATGAATATGATGGTAGCTTATGTCATTGGGTTTAAGTTCTGCCAACTGATTCTGCAATCGCGTTGTTTCTCCCAAGTTGGATATGAAATGTGTTGGCTTATTTGATAAAGGCGTTAGATGTTTTATCAAAATAGGTTCTGGTTGGCTCGCAAGTCGTGTATAAGCCATTTTACGCGTACTTTCGTAGCTTTTGTGGCGTTGAATAAGTATTTGGCCTTCCTTGATAAAGCAGGTGTCATCAAGCTCCAAGAGTCCGGCGCCGTCTAATGATAGTTGTGAGAAGAATATTGACTTGAGCTAGTGGTAACCGAAGACCTTCGTGTAGATGTGTCTTGATCGTTGCGAGTTCCTGCCGA
This sequence comes from Clusia tigrina, assembly GCA_920105625.2. Taxonomy (NCBI): domain Eukaryota; kingdom Metazoa; phylum Arthropoda; class Insecta; order Diptera; family Clusiidae; genus Clusia; species Clusia tigrina. Next base: position 137,679,269 of record OV050031.1, read on the forward strand.
AGTTGTGGAGGCGACACCAGTAATGGATTTATCTTGTCATGATGTGTGTCAGTAATACTCTCAATTATGGCCATCTGCATTTGTTGAAATCCTTGCATGGTTATATCTAGTTCCATAGCTAGCGCATAGTATAGCTTGGAGAGCTCTTCTTGATGGAGTTGCTCGGTGATATTATTAAATTGAGCAACCACAGTTTGCAGTTGTGCTTGGAAATCACGGAAACCCTTTCCGACTGCTATTTGGTCCTTTTTCAGAACATTTAGTGTGGAATCGATAATGGATGTCTGATTTTTCAATAGTTTCACCACGTGGTTCTCGTGTCTATATATTCCATCGATGATGTTTGACATGTCGGCTGCATATTTTGAGTCTAATACTCCGAAAAGACTATTAGCAATATTGCCGATAAGATCCAAGGCGCCTCTTTTCTGCCGGCTGTTTGATGGTGCCGACAGAAGATTGTTTTCTTTGCTCATGTCCCTCAGCCTGTGGTTGTATAATAAACCAATTCGCTGACAAGATTCTCTTTGGAGTAGCTGACCACAAAGTTTGTCTACCATGAACGTCATCTTTTTTATGATTCGCCATTCTTGCCAGTAGGGATCGCGGTCATAAAATATGACTAAATTCCATTCATTGGTTATATGTTGGTGGTGCCTATGTTCTCGAAATAGAGGCCGAGTTTATTGTTAAATTTGTCTTGCTAATTATTCCATCACATGGCGTTATTGCCAAGCAGAGTAGTAGACCTGTGATTACGGTGCCTATATTACTAAGTCGACATTTTTTCGGCGGTGCTGCAGGCGCGGATTCCTGCTGGGCTTCGGAAGTGGGTTCTATTGGGAGTGGGGCAAGATGGTGTATCGGTCTCTTTAACGTGTTGTTCATAGTACGGATGTCTGCAATACGAACATAGCCATCTTCGCGATTATATACCTTAGTTATACGTCCCAGAGGCCACTGACGAACGGGTGTGTTGTCTTCCTTAATTAAGACTAGCCTTGCAAGTTCAATATTCTTCTGGGGTTGTTTCCATTTTGTTTTCTGTTGCAATTCACTCAGGTATTCCTTAGTCCATCTGTGCCAGAATTCCTGCTTAATGCTGTTGATTAGTTGCCAGTGCTTGCCCAAAGAAACTTCGCAAGCTGCTGCCGTGTTGTCGATGGAGGCAGTCATGGGTTCTCCGATTAGGTAGTGTCCCGGAGTTAATGCCGCGAGGTCTCTGGAGTCAGTTGAAATGGGGGTGATAGGCCGCGAATTGAGTATGGCTTCGATATCAATTATGAGTGTCTCCAGTTCTTCATATGTTAGGGATGCGGTATTGAGACTGCGTTGAAGAAGGTGTTTGGCCGATTTGACAGCTGCCTCCCATAAGCTTCGGAAATGAGGAGCGCGGGGAGGAATGAAGTGGTAGTTGATTCCTTTGTAGTTACAGGAATTTTTTTTTTCTTGGCCCCCTGTCGAGAATTTGGACTCGGTGAGCTCTGAAAGTTTGTTCTTGGCACCTACAAAGTTTGTGGCGTTGTCGCAATATAAGTTTCTGCATTTGCCGCGTCTAACCATGAATTGCGTCAGAGCTCCAATGAAGGCTTCGGTAGTTAAGTCAGTTACCATTTCTAAGTGTACTGCTTTCGTAGTGAAGCAGATAAATACCGCAACATAGCTTTTTTGAGGACGCTTTCATCTTAGGCGATAGTGTGTCCAGACGGGTCCCCAGAAGTCTACGCCAGAATTGATGAATGGCCTAGCAGGTTCTACGCGATTCGCAGGTAGATTGCCCATGATTTGAGTTAGGAGTTTAGGTTTGTTTTTATAGCATGTGATGCAATTTTGCACAGTCGTTCGTGCCAAAGTTTTCTCTTTTACCGGCCAGAAACGTTGCTGTGTAGTCGCTAAAAGTCCTTGTGGACCGATATGCAGGTTTTTTCGATGAATCTCCTCCATCAACAGTTTCGTGAATGGATGAGATGTGGGTAGTAACATCGGGTGTTTTGCATCGTATGAAAGGGATGAGGCTTCCAGTCGGCCACCTACTCGAATTATGTTGTTTTCGTCGAGAAATGGTGATAAACTTAAAAGATCAATAGATTTGTAAAGTTCTGTTGTAAACTCACCTTGCTGCATTGCTCTAATTATGATGCGCAATCCCTCTTCGAGTTCTTCGCAGGTTAATGAGGAACCCTTCTTGTGATTAGGATTGCGACTGTGTTGAATAAAGCGTGCTACATAGGCTGTGATCCTTTGGAGTTTAGGAAATGAGTTCCTATGGTTGATGTTGTTTATGAAGTGGTCTCCGCATGATTGGGCCACGTCCACGGTAACCGTTCTTTTTCGTTCTTCATTGCAGTCAGATTCAGGTTTGTATGGCACAGACCATGTTGCTTCTGAGCTATGAAGAAATAATGGACCATAGAACCATAACGTGTAGTTCTTCAATTTTGATGAAGTAATTCCACGTGATAGGATATCGACTGGATTTTCTTTCGATCTGACGTGTCGCCATTGTTGAGGTAAGCTGAGATTTTGTATGGTTGGTATGCGGTTGGCAACGAAGGTTTGATACGATGACGATGTGGAGTTGATCCATGCTAGTACAATTTCAGAGTCTGAGCAGAAGAACGTAGGAGTCTCTCGCAATTGTTGTTATTTTTTTACTCGATTTACTAGCTCAGCCGTTAACATAGCCGCACAAAGTTCTAGTCTTGGAATTGTGGTAGACTTGACTGGTGCAACCTTGGATTTGGCGCAAAGTAGTCGTACAAGTACTACGTTGTCCTCGGTAACTGAACGAACGTAAACTGCACTGCCGTACGCCCGTTCAGAAGCATCAGCGAAGGCATGTATCTGAACAAATTTCGGAACGTGTTTCCCAAAGGCATGTCTTTGAACATCAATTTTGTCCAATTCAGTTAGTTCATCTCGAAAACGGAGCCATCGTGTGTGTAGGTCCATTGGTAATGCTGCATCCCAATCTAGCATTAATGTCCAAAGTTGCTGCAGAAATAGTTTTGTCGATACGACTACTGGTCCCATAAACCCAAGGGGATCAAAAAGACGCGAAATGTCCGAGGATACAATCCTTTTAGTAATCTTTGTTGTATCGGAACAATTTGTTTTGACCCGGAGGCTATCATTTACTGGAATCCATGACAATCCTAGTGTTTTAATGTGGTCGTCGGAGTCTATATCGAAGTCAAACTGCATTGCTCGATCTGCCATTGGTATCTCCTGCAGCAGTTTGTGATGATTGGCGCACCATTTTCTCAGTTTGAAGCCACTTTTGGTGAGTAGTTGCTGGAGTTGAGTTTGAGCAAAAATGGCTTGTGTTAGGCTATTGCATCCTGTCATTACATCATCCAAATAGAAATCCCTTTGAAGGATTGCGGCAGCGACTGGATGGTTGATCCTTTCATCTTTGGCGAGTTGTTGCAAACATTTTGTAGCAAATAAGGTGCTGATGTTGTTCCATATGTTACTGTATTTAGCTTATAGAACTGAATTGGTAAAATAGATTCAGTTCTCCAAGCAAATAATTGAAGATTTCGATACTGGTCGTTGATTAGGATCTGACGGTACATCTTTTCTATATCTGCGGTGAAAACGAATCTGGCGAAAGCGCAGTAATATGGTGAATAGATCGTCTTGCATGTTGGCAAACCCTTCCCCAAACGAATTTGTCCGATGCTAAGGATGTCGTGATACAAATCTGCTTCCAACAAAATGTCAATAGGACCTGGAGTGTTGAATGCTGGGTCTGCCAACTTAATATTGTTTGGTATTTCCCAGCTGGTGGTATCTATGTCTATCGATGGTTGTGGTACAGTTATTTGTGGTAGGAGGAAGGCTTTGAAATTGGCCGAGAAATTACATATTCGGGATGCTATTTTTGTGTTGACACGCCTTTGTGACTGTTGATTGGCGTGCCCAATGCCCTTTATTGTCTATTAGCTAGCTTCACAGTGATGAGATTTAGCTGGGAGCCTGAATCTAGTAAGGCTCGGCGTTCGATAGTGGCTCCTGAGTGGTCGATTAATTTCACTACTACTGTACCCAGTGCGACATATTTAGTGCGTGCAATAGCATGAGTAGCTAATACGCTGTGTTAGTCGATACTTGCAGTTGACGTCTTATCTTTCGTATGACCAGGTTGAATTCTTGAATTATTACTATTTGAAACTGGAGAGGGTTGGGTTATGGCTCCTTCAAAGTGTAGCAAAGTATTATGCTTTTTGGAGCACTTCCGGCATCCACTTGAAACACAGTTCGAGAGCGAGTGCCCTGATTTAATTTAGTTGATGCAGAGATTATGACGTTTCACTTGTTGCAGCCGCTTGTCAGGGTTCAACTTGCCAAAGTCCTTACATGCGTAGAGAGGATGGTTACTTCAACAAAGCGGACAATTGACGGTATTTGTTGCAAGTAGTGTACTTGCTTTGCTGATTGATTTGCCTCCTAAAGCCTCTAGAGCTTGGAAGCGGGATTGCAGGAAGCTTAGGAAATCCTTAAATAATTGGAGTTCCCGTTGCTTAGCTAGCGATTGTTCATACAGTGTGTGTGAAGCATTGTCCAACTTCCTTATACATATGAACAATAGAATTGGATCCCAGGTGCCAGTGTCAATTCCGATGTTTTGTAATCCCAATACACATTCTTGGGTTGTGTCATGGAAACGCTTTAAACTGTCGGCTCCTTCTGCTACAACATTGGGTTGGTTGACAAGTTTACTTAGCAGTGCGTTTACCAGCAGCCTAGTATTCTCATAGCGCTCCTTTAGAATGCTCCAAGCTGTCAAGTAGTTTTCTTCTGTGGCTGGGAGGTGTTTTATCAGGCGCTCTGCTTCTCCTACTAAATAGGACTTTAGGCAGAACAATTTCTGGCAGTTCGCTATCTTCTGTTTATGGATCATTTCATTAAAGAGGTCATAAAATTGTCTCCAATTCAAATAATTGCAATCGAATTTAGGCAAGGTTATCTTGGGCAGATGTAAGGAATTGTTTGCTACCGGTTTTGATGTAGCTTCTACGTCCCACTCCCTTAATAGCACCAGTACGGACTTTGCTTCTTCTTCCAGGGTTATATATTGGTGTGTATCATAACACACAAGAGTAGGATCAGCCTCCAATTCCCATACCTGATTGTTGATGTCTTCGATATGGTTCCAATGTTGTAGTATGTTGGCTTTCTTGAATGAAACTGTTTCGAGCGTCGATCCGTTTCGTCCATAATTGAATCTAGTTGCCGCCGTAGTGTCTTTATCACTTCGGCTTGGCGTCGAATTAACCGCGTAGACTCGTTTAGTCGACGATTGGTTGATGAGTCTCGCTGAGGTTTGGTACCTGCTGAATATGCCGTGTGTCCAGTAGCACCTTGGTCATCTATTGTGGCCGCAGGAGGACTATCGAACTTCTCCTCATTTGAAGTTTCTGGGTATTGAGTCAGCTCCGCGAGGCGTCTCTCAAACATATTCCGATATGTTGATGAAATAGCTGCAATTTTGGCATAATAATCGTTTTGAAAATATGCATGGTCAAGTGGAATCCCTGGCAAGGCTCTTAATTCCGAGTCCTGTTGCTCAAAGGTTGTCCAGTATTCATCCAGTCGTCTTATGCGTTCCTCGTAATATATGATCGTTTTACGCTGTTCGGAGTCCTTTTTGAAGTTGCTTATGAGCGCTTCGATCTGCTGGCCAATCTGCTCCTGGTGCTTCGCAAGGGTCTCCATGTTAAGCTTCTACGATGATTGTGATCCGGCACAGGATCACGTCGGGGTCACCAATGTTAAGAGTGGGAATTCTTTTATTCCACCTTACTTTTGCTGGGTCCTGATGGGTACACCAGACCCTTGTTTTGTGGTTATGAAATAGCCTAGGTGCAAAACCAAGACTAATATTGAATGAAGATACTGGTGCTTATAACCAGACCTTCGATATTTGTGTGGAAAGTAGCCTAGGTACAAAACGAAGACTATTGTTGAGTGAAGGTACTAGTGCATATAACCAGTCCTCCGGAATGACCAATTCAATAAAACACTCGTTGATAGGTTTCAAAGAACTGAAACATATTTAATAATTTCACTTAATTTATACTATTACAATTGAACCATTATTGCTTACTTAGATATTTTACATATAAAATAAAACATAAACAAGTAATAAAAAGGTACTGTGAAAAAACTACAATTAATGTGCACAAAGTGCTGATGCATGTGAAAATTCGGTGTCAGCGATTTGCGCTGTCGTTGGCCGCAGTCAAGGGCGTGCATTGCAGCGGTTGTTGACTTCGCTTAGAATGCAACAACAACAAATAAACTAATCGATGAATTTGGGTGTAATTTTAACAGCTGACGTTTGACATATCGCAATTTCTAAAAACAAAAAAGTTTTTGTGTTTGTGCTGCCATCTTCAATATCAATCCGCCCTCGTATGTACATATATATATATATATATATATATATATATATATATATATATATATATATATATATAGACTAGCGGACCCGGCAAACTTCGTCCTGCCTCCGAAGGTTTTAAATCTAAAAGTTTATATTTCTTAGGATTGATGGTTTTGCATTAAAAAATTTAATTTTAGAAAACAATAATGTTCGAAAAATTTGTTTATTTAACAAATCGCAACAATATATGTGAAACAGTTTTGAAATATAACATGCCTAACAGTGCGAAAACTTGGAAGCACAACTTGATTGGGTATTTTGAAAAATGTAAGTTAAAAAGGTGAAGATAGAGAAAAATTATCAAAGGTTGTAGAAACATGTTAACTTGTTGTTGACAAATTTTAAAATTGTTTTTGGTATATAATGATATTAGTGTATTGTGTAATACAAAATTTTAAATATGAAGAAACTATATTATATAGCTGATCCCGGCGTGCTTCGCTACGCATGAATATTAACATTGAATCAAATTCATTGGTTTTTTTTTATTTATTTTTTATTTGTAAATAATGAAAAAAAAGTAAATCAATTCAATACGATAGTTAGTGTATACAATATTTTTTGTTTGATTGTGTGGTGCATGAATAAATAAATTTGGTGGTGCTCCCACTCTGGAACATGCGACGTATAATTGTCCGTGAGAAAAGCACGGTTCCTCCAAATTCACACCACATACATGAAGCGTTTGTCCTTGAGCTTTATTAACGGTTATAGCAAAGGATAAACGCACGGGAAATTGAAGACGTTTGAATTGAAATGGCATGTCTGTTGGTATTAATGGGATCCTTGGTATCAGTACAACTTCTTCGCTACGCATGAATATTAACATTGAATCAAATTCATTGGTTTTTTTTATTTATTTTTTATTTGTAAATAATGAAAAAAAAGTAAATCAATTCAATACGATAGTGTATACAATATTTTTTGTTTGATTGTGTGGTGCATGAATAAATAAATTTGGTGGTGCTCCCACTCTGGAACATGCGACGTATAATTGTCCGTGAGAAAAGCACGGTTCCTCCAAATTCACACCACATACATGAAGCGTTTGTCCTTGAGCTTTATTTACGGTTATAGCAAAGGATAAACGCACGGGAAATTGAAGACGTTTGAATTGAAATGGCATGTCTGTTGGTATTAATGGGATCCTTGGTATCAGTACAACTTCTCCTTTTGCTTTCCCAGTTAGAATTGTTGCTTCGATCAAATTGGGCATTAATTTTTTCACGGAAAGTCTCGTCCATTGCAGAGTTTTGGTGAATTGAGATTTCGAAGAAGTATGATCGATGAACCAATTTTCAAATTCAAAATATGCGGTGGCATACCGTGTGGTTCCAAAGAATTCAAAAATTCAACCGGATAATTTACTGCGTCTTCTTCATTCGTAGCAGTATCAATGGATTTGTATGATACCAAGTCACCTGGCAATTTCTGTTGAATTTGAAAATTTATTTCATTAACATTTGCATTTTTTGGTGCTAAAATTGCGCGTTCTCTTAGCCAATCATGATTTTTATAGTTTTGAACAATGTTTGGAAAAACGTGATCAATTAGTTCTTCTTTTGATGGCATACTTGTGCAAAAGTTGTTCGGTAAAGTGATAAACCCATTTAAATCACTTGCAATTTTGCCATCGCCAATCTGCAGCAGTTGCTTCGAAAACTCACGTGCTGATGGATCATTTTGAAGACGCACACGCATATTTATGTTAAGCGCTAACTTCTGTATATTTGCCCAAAGAAACGAACTTTTCAAACATGCATTAATTTCATCAGCTGGAGTCGATCTGGGAATGACGGGCAACGTTTGTCGAAAATCACCAGATAGCAATATTAATGCACCTCCGAACAACTGTTGATTTCCACGTAGATCCTGTAATGTTCGATTCAATGCTTCCAAAGATTTTTTATGGGCCATCGGACATTCATCCCATAAAATGATTGCTGCTTGTTGCAAAACTTTGGCCATTCCAGAATTTCTTGAAATATTACACGTTGGAATCTCCACCGATTGCATGTTTAATTGCAGTTTTAAAGCGGAATGTGCAGTTCGGCCACCATCCAATAATGTAGCTGCAATACCAGAAGAAGCAAGTGCCAATGCGATTTTTCGTCCGGATCTAATTGTAGCTAAGATTAATGAAATGAGAAATGTTTTCCCAGTGCGTCCAAAAAATATAATCCACCAATGTTGTTAATGACAGCTTGCATGATTCTATCGTATGCATTCCTTTGCTGAACATTCAATTGTGGAATGTTTGTTTGCACAAATGCACGCAATTCATCGCATTCGAATTGCTGTTCGCGTTGCAGTTCTTGCTCAAATAAATCATGGATTGGACGATTAGGTGCGATCATGCCTAATTGTCCTAATGCTTTATTTGCAATCATAAGGCAAATATCTTCAATCAATATCAAGGCCTCATTATACATTTCTAATGTATGTACCAATTCGGGATCCATCGAACGATGTTGAAGTCGAATCAAAATGTCTTCAGCCATGAAATCTTTATATTTATTCCACAATTCAAGTGGGTTTGATGGATAGCATGTTGATATTATTATTGCGAATAACATACGTATTTGATTTGGGTGAGCTGAAACTGATGCATCGTGAAGCGTAGCATCCCAATGCGTATCATCTTCAAGCAAACGCAACCGTTGGCATGCATCACGATATGTTACACACAATTCACCGTCGACAGTTCTTAAATTCTGGAATGACTGTGGCCCACGTACGTTCACCAACAACAATCGCAAATAAAAACATTCAACATTGTTTGGACTAACTGTATAAATGCGGCCTAAAGCATCCGTTGAAAAAACACCTCGGTAGCCATCAACAGGAGTACCTTTTTTGCGGCGTTGAAATTTTTTTGTTGATGCGTTCCAAGTATAATATCGTGGTGCTTCCGAATATAATAGTGTTCTTGCAAATTCATCCGTTTCACATAACTTGAAAAAAGCTGTCAGTGTAGTTGCTGGAGGCTGTAATGCACTTTGTGCGGCATTTGCATCAGTAAAATAAACACGTTGCCCATTTTCAAGATGAACTGCTAAATGTATAACAACAGGGTGTCTGTCATGTATTGGGAACGATAAAATTCGCCAAATAGCTTCGTTAGTACTAATATATCTTCCCATTTGGTACTGCAAAATTTCATCATTTCTATTTTCAGCAGTCACTCCGAAAATAGCCATATCGCTACCTTTATTAACATACTTGCAAATGTATTTTATTGATTTGACTGAATTGCAGTATTCGACATTTATGTGAGCATTGAAAATTTTTGACAACAATGGTGAATACGGCACTATCCAACGATTATCAACTTCAAAGTCTTGGTTCCGGATTTTAATAGTAGTAGTTTTACCATTATCTTGAGCTGATCGTCGACGATACTGTGGATATCCATCATCACCGTGTATTGTTTCTGCAATCAATTGTCTTGGAAAACGCTTTGAACATTTGCCGTCGATCATACATGGTGAATTTGGATTGATTTCACCGCAGGGACCGTGTATCATATTTTTCGTGACAACTGCAAATAATTGCGGATCGATGGTTTGATCTGGAATTTCGGCCGATATAACACTATCAATCATATCTGGTGTTATTTTCTGTACCAACCATATCAAAATGTGAGCGTGCGGCAAGCCTCTTTTTTGCCATTCAATTGTATACATATAGCAGCGCACTTCTCCAAATACACGGAGCTTGACAATCAGATCTATCAACTTTTTTAATTTTTGGTGGAATATGCGAGCGGTTACATCGTGTCGATCTGTTGGGACCTGACCATCAAATAAGCAATCCTTCACATCAGCCCATTTTGGGTTGCAAGTAAATGTGATGAACAAATCTGGACGGCCGTAATGACGAACATATGACATGGCATCTTGTGTATACTCGTGCATATGACGTGGGCTACCGGTATATGACGATGGTAATATCGTCAAGCGTCCAATGTCATTCACATTCACATCATTCAATAGTGCATCACGTAAATGTATATACTCTTCAGATCTCAATCGGGCTTGATTATGACGGATGAAATGCAATCGTTCGCTCTCGATTTTAGCATACATGTCCACAATGTATTGATGAAAAAGTTTATTGCATCGCAAAATGTAATTGTCCTCTTGATCACGAATCATCAATCGATACGAATAAAAATTCATCGCACTAACTTTTTTCGTTGTTTGTTGGCCTGCAAATATTAAAAATTATTCTTTTAGTTATTTTAACGCAAAGATTACTCACAAAAGTAATCAAAAATCATAATTTTTTTACCAGTCATTGGATTTATCAATGGTATATTTATATGATAACCATCATCTCCTCTCCAGAACAAAATCGGGTATTGCAATGCGTCATAACAACGATGGAGTTCAGAAATACGATTTAGTTGCTCATTCCTACGGTGCAAAACAATATCTCTTGGCCGAAATTGTTCACCAACTATTACGATTGCCACTTCATCGATTGTTGGTGCGTTAAATCGCCTCGAATGTTGCCCGAGTGGTGTTCTGTCGGCACGTATTATGATTTTATGATCATCGGTGGGCATCTGATCCAGTGCAATCTTGAATAATTTAACCAATTCATTGTGCTGATGTAAAAATCTTTGCAGCTCTCTCAAGATTTCTCTTCTTGTATTTGAAGCAATTGTACAGCGCTGATTCAGTTCGCTGTTCTCATTACCAATGAAATATATTTGCAAAAACTGATGGTCAGCATCTGGGAATGGCAACAATGACCCAGCTCTATGGTATATCTGTCCTTGAATCTGTAATGTTTTTGAAATAGATTTAGATGACGAATCCGAATTTTTGAAGACAGCAAATACAGAGACAGCACATAAATCAAATTTGATATCATTTATTCCATGCGAAGTAATTACCTTAAACGTCGGCATAAATCCATCTCTTATAATATTTGTAGCTCCAAAAGATGTCATTTGGAAGCATGAATTGTACTTTTGAATATTTGTTAAGAAATGCTTTGACGCTGCTGAATTGCCATAAATTAATGAGTGTAAAGGATCTGGTGGAGGTTCTAACACAGGCAATTTAACTTTCCCACCAGCACAGCACATGCCAGGCGTTTCGTTCATAAATTTGAATGCTTTACAATGCACACATTGTTTATTCATTTGTCCAATATAAGAATACATACTGTAATCAATTGTGCTATCATAATTATAAGCCGCCAATTCCATTTGTCGTATGATTTGAATTGAGGGACGCGTACGTCGATTTATCGACCTTTCACTGTCAACCGTGTTTGCACTATCAACCTATTGGTTTATACGTCTACGTCGTTCCCTCTGTGATGCATTTTGTTGAATACGATCTTGTTCACTTTGTGATCTTCGATTGGTTGAAACAACTCTCGAATGACGCGTACGTCTACCAATATTTGAGCGACTTGGACGTGGCATTTCGAGTTTGTTCTATGTACGAAAAGAGTAATCATTTAAATTAATTTCAAGAGTTAAAAAAACTATATCCAAATGTATAATAAGTATGTGTTTGTGGTCATATATTCGCATTATTTGGTTGTTTTATGTATAAAAAAATTAAGAACTGAGGAAAAAGAACTATACAAAGTGACACTAACACGTATATAAATGGCCTGAAACCCGATAGCAATTCAACCAGAAAATCCAAACGGAAAGCGTATATACACTACTGTCTGTTTGTATTTAAATGGTCAAACAAAAACAAATAAATTGTTTGATGATGTATGGCTGAAAATATGAAAAACAAAAAAAAAATCAAATGCGACTCTTACCGATTACGTCTGTCCACAATTCGAGTTCGATGGAAAAGAACCTTAAAATGATCACTCACTGGTAGGTGTCAATGTATATGCGTGTATGCTCTACAACGTGCATTTATCATGTATTTCACTTGCACCAATTTTTTATATATATAGAAGATATAGATTTCGCCGAAAAGTTTCAATTGAATTTTCTCATTAAGATTGTTGACTTTATCATTTTTTTGTGCCTAAATTGCAAGTTCGCACAGCCATTCAGGATTTTTGTAGTTTGGGAATACCTTGTCGTCAACGGCTTGAATACTAATTACCGTTTGACTGAAGTTCGGTGGGAACGAAATCTCATTCCCAATTGTTTCTTGCAAATCTATCGATCTCAAAAAATTCGGAAAATTCGGAAAATTCGAAAATTAAAAAAACTTAATCTCACTTTTTGTTCTCATTTTTTTTATATGTGCGTGGTGTTGCACGCGCACATTTAGTTTCATATTGGTGTTGTAAGCACTGACTGATACTCCAATAACTCAACAGATGGAGCTGTAGACGCTTATTTATTTTGACAGCTGCGTATATTGTGTGTTCTTTCTGATTTTTTTATTCGAACAGTGCGGACACGGTCAATTGACTTTCTGACATTTTTCCAAATTTTAATTGATTTCTCGAGTTGTTCGGGCCATTGTGCATTCGTCCCAAATGATAATTTTGCACGTTTTAAGGATTGTGCCCATTTTCAATAAAATCGCTTAATTAATTCAGAAAATATAGAATAAGGTAGCTTCTACCACTTTTGCCCTATTTAACGTCAAAAATTTAGATATTTTTAAGAAATGTGTATCCTATGTCATCGGTTAGATAATTCTGAAGACGTTGTAAAAACTTAATAAAAATCCCGCCTTTTTCCAATCCATACGTTGCAAACATACATACATTTTTATATAGAATTAGGTAGGGGGAGTTTTTATCCCTTTTGTCAATTTTACCCCCTAAATGTGGAACAATCCAAACAATGTATAGCCTATGTTATCCGAGGGGTTTTTCTGAAGACTCTCTGAAAATTTCATCAAAATCGGTCCAGCCGTTTTCGAGTGCATGCATTGCTTACATGCATACATACATACATAGGGAGGGAAAGTTTTTATCCCATTTGCCAATTTCACCCCCTACATGTAAAAAATCCAAACAATGTGTAGCGTATGTTACTCGCGAGTTTATTCTGAAAATTGCCTGAAAATTTCATCAAAATCGGTTCAGCCGTTTTCGAGTACATACGTTGCATACAAACATACATACATACATGCAAACTTTTATATGGACAAAATCACGTGTTGACATAAAAGGTCATAAGTCACGAACGCGTCGACCGATTTCGTGCAAACTTATCTATAAACCATCTACACGACCATACGAACAAACCACAAAAAGTTTCATTGAATTCGGTTTGACGGTTCATGAGTTATAAAGTCACAACGCACTTGCACCAATTTTTTATATATATAGACTAGCGGACCCGGCAAACTTCGTCCTGCCTCCGAAGGTTTTAAATCTAAAAGTTTATATTTCTTAGGATTGATGGTTTTGCATTAAAAAATTTAATTTTAGAAAACAATAATGTTCGAAAAATTTGTTTATTTAAAAAATCGCAACAATATATGTGAAACAGTTTTGAAATATAACATGCCTAACAGTGCGAAAACTTGGAAGCACAACTTGATTGGGTATTTTGAAAAATGTAAGTTAAAAAGGTGAAGATAGAGAAAAATTATCAAAGGTTGTAGAAACATGTTAACTTGTTGTTGACAAATTTTAAAATTGTTTTTGGTATATAATGATATTAGTGTATTGTGTAATACAAAATTTTAAATATGAAGAAACTATATTATATAGCTGATCCCGGCGTGCTTCGCTACGCATGAATATTAACATTGAATCAAATTCATTGGTCTTTTTTATTTATTTTTTATTTGTAAATAATGAAAAAAAAGTAAATCAATTCAATACGATAGTGTATACAATATTTTTTGTTTGATTGTGTGGTGCATGAATAAATAAATTTGGTGGTGCTCCCACTCTGGAACATGCGACGTATAATTGTCCGTGAGAAAAGCACGGTTCCTCCAAATTCACACCACATACATGAAGCGTTTGTCCTTGAGCTTTATTAACGGTTATAGCAAAGGATAAACGCACGGGAAATTGAAGACGTTTGAATTGAAATGGCATGTCTGTTGGTATTAATGGGATCCTTGGTATCAGTACAACTTCTCCTTTTGCTTTCCCAGTTAGAATTGTTGCTTCGATCAAATTGGGCATTAATTTTTTCACGGAAAGTCTCGTTCCATTGCAGAGTTTTGGTGAATTGAGATTTCGAAGAAGTATGATCGATGAACCAATTTTCAAATTCAAAATATGCGGTGGCATACCGTGTGGTTCCAAAGAATTCAAAAATTCAACCGGATAATTTACTGCGTCTTCTTCATTCGTAGCAGTATCAATGGATTTGTATGATACCAAGCCACCTGGCAATTTCTGTTGAATTTCAAAATTTATTTCATTAACATTTGCATTTTTTGGTGCTAAAATTGCGCGTTCTCTTAGCCAATCATGATTTTTATAGTTTTGAACAATGTTTGGAAAAACGTGATCAATTAGTTCTTCTTTTGATGGCATACTTGTGCAAAAGTTGTTCGGTAACGTGATAAACCCATTTAAATCACTTGCAATTTTGCCATCGCCAATCTGCAGCAGTTGCTTCGAAAACTCACGTGCTGATGGATCATTTTGAAGACGCACACGCATATTTATGTTAAGCGCTTACTTCTGTATATTTGCCCAAAGAAACGAACTTTTCAAACATGCATTAATTTCATCAGCTGGAGTCGATCTGGGAATGACGGGCAACGTTTGTCGAAAATCACCAGATAGCAATATTAATGCACCTCCGAACAACTGTTGATTTCCACGTAGATCCTGTAATGTTCGATTCAATGCTTCCAAAGATTTTTTATGGGCCATCGGACATTCATCCCATAAAATGATTGCTGCTTGTTGCAAAACTTGGGCCATTCCAGAATTTCTTGAAATATTACACGTTGGAATCTCCACCGATTGCATGTTTAATTGCAGTTTTAAAGCGGAATGTGCAGTTCGGCCACCATCCAATAATGTAGCTGCAATACCAGAAGAAGCAAGTGCCAATGCGATTTTTCGTTCGGATCTAATTGTAGCTAAGATTAATGAAATGAGAAATGTTTTCCCAGTGCCACCAGGAGCTTCCAAAAAATATAATCCACCAGTGTTGTTAATGACAGCTTGCATGATTCTATCGTATGCATTCCTTTGCTGAACAATCAATTGTGGAATGTTTGTTTGCACAAATGCACGCAATTCATCGCATTCGAATTGCTGTTCGCGTTGCAGTTCTTGCTCAAATAAATCATGGATTGGGCGATTAGGTGCGATCATGCCTAATTGTCCTAATGCTTTATTTGCAATCATAAGGCAAATATCTTCAATCAATATCAAGGCCTCATTATACATTTCTAATGTATGTACCAATTCGGGATCCATCGAACGATGTTGAAGTCGAATCAAAATGTCTTCAGCCATGAAATCTTTATATTTATTCCACAATTCAAGTGGGTTTGATGGATAGCATGTTGATATTATTATTGCGAATAATATACGTATTTGATTTGGATGAGCTGAAACTGATGCATCGTGAAGCGTAGCATCCCAATGCGTATCATCTTCAAGCAAACGCAACCGTTGGCATGCATCACGATATGTTACACACAATTCACCATCGACAGTTCTTAAATTCTGGAATGACTGTGGCCCACGTACGTTCACCAACAACAATCGCAAATAAAAACATTCAACATTGTTTGGACTAACTGTATAAATGCGGCTTAAAGCATCCGTTGAAAAAACACCTCGGTAGCCATCAACAGGAGTACCTTTTTTGCGGCGTTGAAATTTTTTTGTTGATGCGTTCCAAGTATAATATCGTGGTGCTTCCGTATATAATAGTGTTCTTGCAAATTCATCCGTTTCACATAACTTGAAAAAAGCTGTCAGTGTAGTTGCTGGAGGCTATAATGCACTTTGTGCGGCATTTGCATCAGTAAAATAAACACGTTGCCCATTTTCAAGATGAACTGCTAAATGTATAACAACAGGGTGTCTGTCATGTATTGGGAACGATAAAATTCGCCAAATAGCTTCGTTAGTACTAATATATCTTCCCATTTGGTACTGCAAAATTTCATCATTTCTATTTTCAGCAGTCACTCCGAAAATAGCCATATCGGTACCTTTATTAACATACTTGCAAATGTATTTTATTGATTTGACTGAATTGCAGTATTCGACATTTATGTGAGCATTGAAAATTTTTGACAACAATGGTGAATACGGCACTATCCAACGATTATCAACTTCAAAGTCTTGGTTCCGGATTTTAATAGTAGTAGTTTTACCATTATCTTGAGCTGATCGTCGACGATACTGTGGATATCCATCATCACCGTGTATTGTTTCTGCAATCAATTGTCTTGGAAAACGCTTTGAACATTTGCCGTCGATCATACATTGTGAATTTGGATTGATTTCACCGCAGGGACCGTGTATCATATTTTTCGTGACAACTGCAAATAATTGTGGATCGATGGTTTGATCTGGAATTTCGGCCGATATAACACTATCAATCATATCTGGTGTTATCTTCTGTACCAACCATATCAAAATGTGAGCGTGCGGCAAGCCTCTTTTTTGCCATTCAATTGTATACATATAGCAGCGCACTTCTCCAAATACACGGAGCTTGACAATCAGATCTATCAACTTTTTTAATTTTTGGTGGAATATGCGAGCGGTTACATCGTGTCGATCTGTTGGGACCTGACCATCAAATAAGCAATCCTTCACATCAGCCCATTTTGGGTTGCAAGTAAATGTGATGAACAAATCTGGACGGCCGTAATGACGAACATATGACATGGCATCTTGTGTATACTCGTGCATATGACGTGGGCTACCGGTATATGACGATGGTAATATCGTCAAGCGTCCAATGTCATTCACATTCACATCATTCAATAGTGCATCACGTAAATGTATATACTCTTCAGATCTCAATCGGGCTTGATTATGACGGATGAAATGCAATCGTTCGCTCTCGATTTTAGCATACATGTCCACAATGTATTGATGAAAAAGTTTATTGCATCGCAAAATGTAATTGTCCTCTTGATCACGAATCATCAATCGATACGAATAAAAATTCATCGCACTAACTTTTTTCGTTGTTTGTTGGCCTGCAAATATTAAAAATTATTCTTTAGTTATTTTAACGCAAAGATTACTCACAAAAGTAATCAAAAATCATTATTTTTTTACCAGTCATTGGATTTATCAATGGTATATTTATATGATAACCATCATCTCCTCTCCAGAACAAAATCGGGTATTGCAATGCGTCATAACAACGATGGAGTTCAGAAATACGATTTAGTTGCTCATTCCTACGGTGCAAAACAATATCTCTTGGCCGAAATTGTTCACCAACTATTACGATTGCCACTTCATCGATTGTTGGTGCGTTAAACCGCCTGGAATGTTGCCCGAGTGGTGTTCTGTCGGCACGTATTATGATTTTATGATCATCGGTGGGCATCTGATCCAGTGCAATCTTGAATAATTTAACCAATTCATTGTGCTGATGTAAAAATCTTTGCAGCTCTCTCAAGATTTCTCTTCTTGTATTTGAAGCGATTGTACAGCGCTGATTCAGTTCGCTGTTCTCATTACCAATGAAATATATTTGCACAATTTAACTTTCCCACCAGCACAGCACATGCCAGGCGTTTCGTTCATAAATTTGAATGCTTTACAATGCACACATTGTTAATTCATTTGTCCAATATAAGAATACATACTGTAATCAATTGTGCTATCATAATTATAAGCCGCCAATTCCATTTGTCGTATGATTTGAATTGAGGGACGCGTACGTCGATTTATCGACCTTTCACTGTCAACCGTGTTTGCACTATCAACCGATTGGTTTATACGTCTACGTCGTTCCCTCTGTGATGCATTTTGTTGAATACGATCTTGTTCACTTTGTGATCTTCGATTGGTTGAAACAACTCTCGAATGACGCGTACGTCTACCAATATTTGAGCGACTTGGACGTGGCATTTCGAATTTGTTCTATGTACGAAAAGAGTAATCATTTAAATTAATTTCAAGAGTTAAAAAAACTATATCCAAATGTATAATAAGTATGTGTTTGTGGTCATATATTCGCATTATTTGGTTGTTTTATGTATAAAAAAATTAAGAACTGAGGAAAAAGAACTATACAAAGTGACACTAACACGTATATAAATGGCCTGAAACCCGATAGCAATTCAACCAGAAAATCCAAATGGAAAGCGTATATACACTACTGTCTGTTTGTATTTAAATGGTCAAACAAAAACAAATAAATTGTTTGATGATGTATGGCTGAAAATATGAAAAACAAAAAAAAAATCAAATGCGACTCTTACCGATTACGTCTGTCCACAATTCGAGTTCGATGGAAAAGAACCTTAAAATGATCACTCACTGGTAGGTGTCAATGTATATGCGTGTATGCTCTACAACGTGCATTTATCATGTATTTCACTTGCACCAATTTTTTATATATATAGAAGATATAGATTTCGCCGAAAAGTTTCAATTGAATTTTCTCATTAAGATTGTTGACTTTATCATTTTTTTGTGCCTAAATTGCAAGTTCGCACAGCCATTCAGGATTTTTGTAGTTTGGGAATACCTTGTCGTCAACGGCTTGAATACTAATTACCGTTTGACTGAAGTTCGGTGGGAACGAAATCTCATTCCCAATTGTTTCTTGCAAATCTATCGATCTCAAAAAATTCGGAAAATTCGGAAAATTCGAAAATTAAAAAAACTTAATCTCACTTTTTGTTCTCATTTTTTTTATATGTGCGTGGTGTTGCACGCGCACATTTAGTTTCATATTGGTGTTGTAAGCACTGACTGATACTCCAATAACTCAACAGATGGAGCTGTAGACGCTTATTTATTTTGACAGCTGCGTATATTGTGTGTTCTTTCTTTTTATTTTATTCGAACAGTGCGGACACGGTCAATTGACTTTCTGACATTTTTCCAAATTTTAATTGATTTCTCGAGTTGTTCGGGCCATTATGCATTCGTCCCAAATGATAATTTTGCACGTTTTAAGGATTGTGCCCATTTTCAATAAAATCGCTTAATTAATTCAGAAAATATAGAATAAGGTAGCTTCTACCACTTTTGCCCTATTTAACGTCAAAAATTTAGATATTTTTAAGAAATGTGTATCCTATGTCATCGGTTAGATAATTCTGAAGACGTTGTAAAAACTTAATCAAAATCCCGCCTTTTTCCAATCCATACGTTGCAAACATACATACATTTTTATATAGAATTAGGTAGGGGGAGTTTTTATCCCTTTTGTCAATTTTACCCCCTAAATGTGGAACAATCCAAACAATGTATAGCCTATGTTATCCGAGGGGTTTTTCTGAAGACTCTCTGAAAATTTCATCAAAATCGGTCCAGCCGTTTTCGAGTGCATGCATTGCTTACATGCATACATACATACATAGGGAGGGAAAGTTTTTATCCCATTTGCCAATTTCACCCCCTACATGTAAAAAATCCAAACAATGTGTAGCGTATGTTACTCGCGAGTTTATTCTGAAAATTGCCTGAAAATTTCATCAAAATCGGTTCAGCCGTTTTCGAGTACATACGTTGCATACAAACATACATACATACATGCAAACTTTTATATGGACAAAATCACGTGTTGACATAAAAGGTCATAAGTCACGAACGCGTCGACCGATTTCGTGCAAACTTATCTATACAACATCTACACGACCATACGAACAAACCACAAAAAGTTTCATTGAATTCGGTTTGACGGTTCATGAGTTATAAAGTCACAACGCACTTGCACCAATTTTTTATATATATAGACTAGCGGACCCGGCAAACTTCGTCCTGCCTCCGAAGGTTTTAAATCTAAAAGTTTATATTTCTTAGGATTGATGGTTTTGCATTAAAAAATTTAATTTTAGAAAACAATAATGTTCGAAAAATTTGTTTATTTAAAAAATCGCAACAATATATGTGAAACAGTTTTGAAATATAACATGCCTAACAGTGCGAAAACTTGGAAGCACAACTTGATTGGGTATTTTGAAAAATGTAAGCTAAAAAGGTGAAGATAGAGAAAAATTATCAAAGGTTGTAGAAACATGTTAACTTGTTGTTGACAAATTTTAAAATTGTTTTTGGTATATAATGATATTAGTGTATTGTGTAATACAAAATTTTAAATATGAAGAAACTATATTATATAGCTGATCCCGGCGTGCTTCGCTACGCATGAATATTAACATTGAATCAAATTCAGTGGTTTTTTAATTTATTTTTTATTTGTAAATAATGAAAAAAAAGTAAATCAATTCAATACGATAGTGTATACAATATTTTTTGTTTGATTGTGTGGTGCATGAATAAATAAATTTGGTGGTGCTCCCACTCTGGAACATGCGACGTATAATTGTCCGTGAGAAAAGCACGGTTCCTCCAAATTCACACCACATACATGAAGCGTTTGTCCTTGAGCTTTATTAACGGTTATAGCAAAGGATAAACGCACGGGAAATTGAAGACGTTTGAATTGAAATGGCATGTCTGTTGGTATTAATGGGATCCTTGGTATCAGTACAACTTCTCCTTTTGCTTTTCCAGTTAGAATTGTTGCTTCGATCAAATTGGGCATTAATTTTTTCACGGAAAGTCTCGTTCCATTGCAGAGTTTTGGTGAATTGAGATTTCGAAGAAGTATGATCGATGAACCAATTTTCAAATTCAAAATATGCGTTGGCATACCGTGTGGTTCCAAAGAATTCAAAAATTCAACCGGATAATTTACTGCGTCTTCTTCATTCGTAGCAGTATCAATGGATTTGTATGATACCAAGTCACCTGGCAATTTCTGTTGAATTTCAAAATTTATTTCATTAACATTTGCATTTTTTGGTGCTAAAATTGCGCGTTCTCTTAGCCAATCATGATTTTTATAGTTTTGAACAATGTTTGGAAAAACGTGATCAATTAGTTCTTCTTTTGATGGTATACTTGTGCAAAAGTTGTTCGGTAACGTGATAAACACATTTAAATCACTTGCAATTTTGCCATCGCCAATCTGCAGCAGTTGCTTCGAAAACTCACGTGCTGATGGATCATTTTGAAGACGCACACGCATATTTATGTTAAGCGCTAACTTCTGTATATTTGCCCAAAGAAACGAACTTTTCAAACATGCATTAATTTCATCAGCTGGAGTCGATCTGGGAATGACGGGCAACGTTTGTCGAAAATCACCAGATAGCAATATTAATGCACCTCCGAACAACTGTTGATTTCCACGTAGATCCTGTAATGTTCGATTCAATGCTTCCAAAGATTTTTTATGGGCCATCGGACATTCATCCCATAAAATGATTGCTGCTTGTTGCAAAACTTTGGCCATTCCAGAATTTCTTGAAATATTACACGTTGGAATCTCCACCGATTGCATGTTTAATTGCAGTTTTAAAGCGGAATGTGCAGTTCGGCCACCATCCAATAATGTAGCTGCAATACCAGAAGAAGCAAGTGCCAATGCGATTTTTCGTTCGGATCTAATTGTAGCTAAGATTAATGAAATGAGAAATGTTTTCCCAGTGCCACCAGGAGCGTCCAAAAAATATAATCCACCAGTGTTGTTAATGACAGCTTGCATGATTCTATCGTATGCATTCCTTTGCTGAACATTCAATTGTGGAATGTTTGTTTGCACAAATGCACGCAATTCATCGCATTCGAATTGCTGTTCGCGTTGCAGTTCTTCCTCAAATAAATCATGGATTGGACGATTAGGTGCGATCATGCCTAATTGTCCTAATGCTTTATTTGCAATCATAAGGCAAATATCTTCAATCAATATCAAGGCCTCATTATACATTTCTAATGTATGTACCAATTCGGGATCCATCGAACGATGTGGAAGTCGAATCAAAATGTCTTCAGCCATGAAATCTTTATATTTATTCCACAATTCAAGTGGGTTTGATGGATAGCATGTTGATATTATTATTGCGAATAACATACGTATTTGATTTGGGTGAGCTGAAACTGATGCATCGTGAAGCGTAGCATCCCAATGCGTATCATTTTCAAGCAAACGCAACCGTTGGCATGCATCACGATATGTTACACACAATTCACCGTCGACAGTTCTTAAATTCTGGAATGACTGTGGCCCACGTACGTTCACCAACAACAATCGCAAATAAAAACATTCAACATTGTTTGGACTAACTGTATAAATGCGGCTTAAAGCATCCGTTGAAAAAACACCTCGGTAGCCATCAACAGGAGTACCTTTTTTGCGGCGTTGAAATTTTTTTGTTGATGCGTTCCAAGTATAATATCGTGGTGCTTCCGTATATAATAGTGTTCTTGCAAATTCATCCGTTTCACATAACTTGAAAAAAGCTGTCAGTGTAGTTGCTGGAGGCTATAATGCACTTTGTGCGGCATTTGCATCAGTAAAATAAACACGTTGCCCATTTTCAAGATGAACTGCTAAATGTATAACAACAGGGTGTCTGTCATGTATTGGGAACGATAAAATTCGCCAAATAGCTTCGTTAGTACTAATATATCTTCCCATTTGATACTGCAAAATTTCATCATTTCTATTTTCAGCAGTCACTCCGAAAATAGCCATATCGCTACCTTTATTAACATATTTGCAAATGTATTTTATTGAATTGCCGTATTCGACATTTATGTGAGCATTGAAAATTTTTTACAACAATGGTGAATACGGCACTATCCAACGATTATCAACTTCAAAGTCTTGGTTCCGGATTTTAATAGTAGTAGTTTTACCATTATCTTGAGCTGATCGTCGACGATACTGTGGATATCCATCATCACCGTGTATTGTTTCTGCAATCAATTGTCTTGGAAAACGCTTTGAACATTTGCCGTCGATCATACATGGTGAATTTGGATTGATTTCACCGCAGGGACCGTGTATCATATTTTTCGTGACAACTGCAAATAATTGTGGATCGATGGTTTGATCTGGAATTTCGGCCGATATAACACTATCAATCATATCTGGTGTTATTTTCTGTACCAACCATATCAAAATGTGAGCGTGCGGCAAGCCTCTTTTTTGCCATTCAATTGTATACATATAGCAGCGCACTTCTCCAAATACACGGAGCTTGACAATCAGATCTATCAACTTTTTTAATTTTTGGTGGAATATGCGAGCGGTTACATCGTGTCGATCTGTTGGGACCTGACCATCAAATAAGCAATCCTTCACATCAGCCCATTTCGGGTTGCAAGTAAATGTGATGAACAAATCTGGACGGCCGTAATGACGAACATATGACATGGCATCTTGTGTATACTCGTGCATATGACGTGGGCTACCGGTATATGACGATGGTAATATCGTCAAGCGTTCAATGTCATTCACATTCACATCATTCAATAGTGCATCACGTAAATGTATATACTCTTCAGATCTCAATCGGGCTTGATTATGACGGATGAAATGCAATCGTTCGCTCTCGATTTTAGCATACATGTCCACAATGTATTGATGAAAAAGTTTATTGCATCGCAAAATGTAATTGTCCTCTTGATCACGAATCATCAATCGATACGAATAAAAATTCATCGTACTAACTTTTTTCGTTGTTTGTTGGCCTGCAAATATTAAAAATTATTCTTTTAGTTATTTTAACGCAAAGATTACTCACAAAAGTAATCAAAAATCATAATTTTTTTACCAGTCATTGGATTTATCAATGGTATATTTATATGATAACCATCATCTCCTCTCCAGAACAAAATCGGGTATTGCAATGCGTCATAACAACGATGGAGTTCAGAAATACGATTTAGTTGCTCATTCCTACGGTGCAAAACAATATCTCTTGGCCGAAATTGTTCACCAACTATTACGATTGCCACTTCATCGATTGTTGGTGCGTTAAATCGCCTGGAATGTTGCCCGAGTGGTGTTCTGTCGGCACGTATTATGATTTTATGATCATCGGTGGGCATCTGATCCAGTGCAATCTTGAATAATTTAACCAATTCATTGTGCTGATGTAAAAATCTTTGCAGCTCTCTCAAGATTTCTCTTCTTGTATTTGAAGCAATTGTACAGCGCTGATTCAGTTCGCTGTTCTCATTACCAATGAAATATATTTGCAAAAACTGATGGTCAGCATCTGGGAATGGCAACAATGACCCAGCTCTATGGTATATCTGTCCTTGAATCTGTAATGTTTTTGAAATAGATTTAGATGACGAATCCGAATTTTTGAAGACAGCAAATACAGAGACAGCACATAAATCAAATTTGATATCATTTATTCCATGCGAAGTAATTACCTTAAACGTCGGCATAAATCCATCTCTTATAATATTTGTAGCTGCAAAAGATGTCATTTGGAAGCATGAATTGTACTTTTGAATATTTGTTAAGAAATGCTTTGACGCTGCTGAATTGCCATAAATTAATGAGTGTAAAGGATCTGGTGGAGGTTCTAACACAGGCAATTTAACTTTCCCACCAGCACAGCACATGCCAGGCGTTTCGTTCATAAATTTGAATGCTTTACAATGCACACATTGTTTATTCATTTGTCCAAAATAAGAATACATACTGTAATCAATTGTGCTATCATAATTATAAGCCGCCAATTCCATTTGTCGTATGATTTGAATTGAGGGACGCGTACGTCGATTTATCGACCTTTCACTGTCAACCGTGTTTGCACTATCAACCTATTGGTTTATACGTCTACGTCGTTCCCTCTGTGATGCATTTTGTTGAATACGATCTTGTTCACTTTGTGATCTTCGATTGGTTGAAACAACTCTCGAATGACGCGTACGTCTACCAATATTTGAGCGACTTGGACGTGGCATTTCGAATTTGTTCTATGTACGAAAAGAGTAATCATTTAAATTAATTTCAAGAGTTAAAAAAACTATATCCAAATGTATAATAAGTATGTGTTTGTGGTCATATATTCGCATTATTTGGTTGTTTTATGTATAAAAAAATTAAGAACTGAGGAAAAAGAACTATACAAAGTACACTAACACGTATATAAATGGCCTGAAACCCGATAGCAATTCAACCAGAAAATCCAAATGGAAAGCGTATATACACTACTGTCTGTTTGTATTTAAATGGTCAAACAAAAACAAATAAATTGTTTGATGATGTATGGCTGAAAATATGAAAAACAAAAAAAAAATCAAATGCGACTCTTACCGATTACGTCTGTCCACAATTCGAGTTCGATGGAAAAGAACCTTAAAATGATCACTCACTGGTAGGTGTCAATGTATATGCGTGTATGCTCTACAACGTGCATTTATCATGTATTTCACTTGCACCAATTTTTTATATATATAGAAGATATAGATTTCGCCGAAAAGTTTCAATTGAATTTTCTCATTAAGATTGTTGACTTTATCATTTTTTTGTGCCTAAATTGCAAGTTCGCACAGCCATTCAGGATTTTTGTAGTTTGGGAATACCTTGTCGTCAACGGCTTGAATACTAATTACCGTTTGACTGAAGTTCGGTGGGAACGAAATCTCATTCCCAATTGTTTCTTGCAAATCTATCGATCTCAAAAAATTCGGAAAATTCGGAAAATTCGAATTTAAAAAACTTAATCTCACTTTTTGTTCTCATTTTTTTTATATGTGCGTGGTGTTGCACGCGCACATTTAGTTTCATATTGGTGTTGTAAGCACTGACTGATACTCCAATAACTCAACAGATGGAGCTGTAGACGCTTATTTATTTTGACAGCTGCGTATATTGTGTGTTCTTTCTGTTTTTTTTATTCGAACAGTGCGGACACGGTCAATTGACTTTCTGACATTTTTCCAAATTTTAATTGATTTCTCGAGTTGTTCGGGCCATTGTGCATTCGTCCCAAATGATAATTTTGCACGTTTTAAGGATTGTGCCCATTTTCAATAAAATCGCTTAATTAATTCAGAAAATATAGAATAAGGTAGCTTCTACCACTTTTGCCCTATTTAACGTCAAAAATTTTGATATTTTTAAGAAATGTGTATCCTATGTCATCGGTTAGATAATTCTGAAGACGTTGTAAAAACTTAATCAAAATCCCGCCTTTTTCCAATCCATACGTTGCAAACATACATACATTTTTATATAGAATTAGGTAGGGGGAGTTTTTATCCCTTTTGTCAATTTTCCCCCCTAAATGTGGAACAATCCAAACAATGTATAGCCTATGTTATCCGAGGGGTTTTTCTGAAGACTCTCTGAAAATTTCATCAAAATCGGTCCAGCCGTTTTCGAGTGCATGCATTGCTTACATGCATACATACATACATAGGGAGGGAAAGTTTTTATCCCATTTGCCAATTTCACCCCCTACATGTAAAAAATCCAAACAATGTGTAGCGTATGTTACTCGCGAGTTTATTCTGAAAATTGCCTGAAAATTTCATCAAAATCGGTTCAGCCGTTTTCGAGTACATACGTTGCATACAAACATACATACATACATGCAAACTTTTATATGGACAAAATCACGTGTTGACATAAAAGGTCATAAGTCACGAACGCGTCGACCGATTTCGTGCAAACTTATCTATACAACATCTACACGACCATACGAACAAACCACAAAAAGTTTCATTGAATTCGGTTTGACGGTTCATGAGTTATAAAGTCACAACGCACTTGCACCAATTTTTTATATATATAGACTAGCGGACCCGGCAAACTTCGTCCTGCCTCCGAAGGTTTTAAATCTAAAAGTTTATATTTCTTAGGATTGATGGTTTTGCATTAAAAAATTTAATTTTAGAAAACAATAATGTTCGAAAAATTTGTTTATTTAAAAAATCGCAACAATATATGTGAAACAGTTTTGAAATATAACATGCCTAACAGTGCGAAAACTTGGAAGCACAACTTGATTGGGTATTTTGAAAAATGTAAGTTAAAAAGGTGAAGATAGAGAAAAATTATCAAAGGTTGTAGAAACATGTTAACTTGTTGTTGACAAATTTTAAAATTGTTTTTGGTATATAATGATATTAGTGTATTGTGTAATACAAAATTTTAAATATGAAGAAACTATATTATATAGCTGATCCCGGCGTGCTTCGCTACGCATGAATATTAACATTGAATCAAATTCAGTGGTTTTTTTTATTTATTTTTTATTTGTAAATAATGAAAAAAAAGTAAATCAATTCAATACGATAGTGTATACAATATTTTTTGTTTGATTGTGTGGTGCATGAATAAATAAATTTGGTGGTGCTCCCACTCTGGAACATGCGACGTATAATTGTCCGTGAGAAAAGCACGGTTCCTCCAAATTCACACCACATACATGAAGCGTTTGTCCTTGAGCTTAGGATAAACGCACGGGAAATTGAAGACGTTTGAATTGAAATGGCATGTCTGTTGGTATTAATGGGATCCTTGGTATCAGTACAACTTCTCCTTTTGCTTTCCCAGTTAGAATTGTTGCTTCGATCAAATTGGGCATTAATTTTTTCACGGAAAGTCTCGTTCCATTGCAGAGTTTTGGTGAATTGAGATTTCGAAGAAGTATGATCGATGAACCAATTTTCAAATTCAAAATATGCGTTGGCATACCGTGTGGTTCCAAAGAATTCAAAAATTCAACCGGATAATTTACTGCGTCTTCTTCATTCGTAGCAGTATCAATGGATTTGTATGATACCAAGTCACCTGGCAATTTCTGTTGAATTTGAAAATGTATTTCATTAACATTTGCATTTTTTGGTGCTAAAATTGCGCGTTCTCTTAGCCAATCATGATTTTTATAGTTTTGAACAATGTTTGGAAAAACGTGATCAAATAGTTCTTCTTTTGATGGCATACTTGTGCAAAAGTTGTTCGGTAACGTGATAAACCCATTTAAATCACTTGCAATTTTGCCATCGCCAATCTGCAGCAGTTGCTTCGAAAACTCACGTGCTGATGGATCATTTTGAAGACGCACACGCATATTTATGTTAAGCGCTAACTTCTGTATATTTGCCAAAAGAAACGAACTTTTCAAACATGCATTAATTTCATCAGCTGGAGTCGATCTGGGAATGACGGGCAACGTTTGTCGAAAATCACCAGATAGCAATATTAATGCACCTCCGAACAACTGTTGATTTCCACGTAGATCCTGTAATGTTCGATTCAATGCTTCCAAAGATTTTTTATGGGCCATCGGACATTCATCCCATAAAATGATTGCTGCTTGTTGCAAAACTTTGGCCATTCCAGAATTTCTTGAAATATTACACGTTGGAATCTCCACCGATTGCATGTTTAATTGCAGTTTTAAAGCGGAATGTGCAGTTCGGCCACCATCCAATAATGTAGCTGCAATACCAGAAGAAGCAAGTGCCAATGCGATTTTTCGTTCGGATCTAATTGTAGCTAAGATTAATGAAATGAGAAATGTTTTCCCAGTGCCACCAGGAGCGTCCAAAAAATATAATCCACCAGTGTTGTTAATGACAGCTTGCATGATTCTATCGTATGCATTCCTTTGCTGAACATTCAATTGTGGAATGTTTGTTTGCACAAATGCACGCAATTCATCGCATTCGAATTGCTGTTCGCGTTGCAGTTCTTGCTCAAATAAATCATGGATTGGACGATTAGGTGCGATCATGCCTAATTGTCCTAATGCTTTATTTGCAATCATAAGGCAAATATCTTCAATCAATATCAAGGCCTCATTATACATTTCTAATGTATGTACCAATTCGGGATCCATCGAATGATGTTGAAGTCGAATCAAAATGTCTTCAGCCATGAAATCTTTATATTTATTCCACAATTCAAGTGGGTTTGATGGATAGCATGTTGATATTATTATTGCGAATAACATACGTATTTGATTTGGGTGAGCTGAAACTGATGCATCGTGAAGCGTAGCATCCCAATGCGTATCATCTTCAAGCAAACGCAACCGTTGGCATGCATCACGATATGTTACACACAATTCACCGTCGACAGTTCTTAAATTCTGGAATGACTGTGGCCCACGTACGTTCACCAACAACAATCGCAAATAAAAACATTCAACATTGTTTGGACTAACTGTATAAATGCGGCCTAAAGCATCCGTTGAAAAAACACCTCGGTAGCCATCAACAGGAGTACCTTTTTTGCGGCGTTGAAATTTTTTTGTTGATGCGTTCCAAGTATAATATCGTGGTGCTTCCGAATATAATAGTGTTCTTGCAAATTCATCCGTTTCACATAACTTGAAAAAAGCTGTCAGTGTAGTTACTGGAGGCTGTAATGCACTTTGTGCGGCATTTGCATCAGTAAAATAAACACGTTGCCCATTTTCAAGATGAACTGCTAAATGTATAACAACAGGGTGTCTGTCATGTATTGGGAACGATAAAATTCGCCAAATAGCTTCGTTAGTACTAATATATCTTCCCATTTGGTACTGCAAAATTTCATCATTTCTATTTTCAGCAGTCACTCCGAAAATAGCCATATTGCTACCTTTATTAACATACTTGCAAATGTATTTTATTGAATTGCAGTATTCGACATTTATGTGAGCATTGAAAATTTTTGACAACAATGGTGAATACGGCACTATCCAACGATTATCAACTTCAAAGTCTTGGTTCCGGATTTTAATAGTAGTAGTTTTACCATTATCTTGAGCTGATCGTCGACGATACTGTGGATATCCATCATCACCGTGTATTGTTTCTGCAATCAATTGTCTTGGAAAACGCTTTGAACATTTGCCGTCGATCATACATTGTGAATTTGGATTGATTTCACCGCAGGGACCGTGTATCATATTTTTCGTGACAACTGCAAATAATTGTGGATCGATGGTTTGATCTGGAATTTCGGCCGATATAACACTATCAATCATATCTGGTGTTATCTTCTGTACCAACCATATCAAAATGTGAGCGTGCGGCAAGCCTCTTTTTTGCCATTCAATTGTATACATATAGCAGCGCACTTCTCCAAATACACGGAGCTTGACAATCAGATCTATCAACTTTTTTAATTTTTGGTGGAATATGCGAGCGGTTACATCGTGTCGATCTGTTGGGACCTGACCATCAAATAAGCAATCCTTCACATCAGCCCATTTTGGGTTGCAAGTAAATGTGATGAACAAATCTGGACGGCCGTAATGACGAACATATGACATGGCATCTTGTGTATACTCGTGCATATGACGTGGGCTACCGGTATATGACGATGGTAATATCGTCAAGCGTTCAATGT
Organism: Clusia tigrina; assembly: GCA_920105625.2. Lineage (NCBI taxonomy): Eukaryota > Metazoa > Arthropoda > Insecta > Diptera > Clusiidae > Clusia > Clusia tigrina. The sequence goes on from OV050031.1 coordinate 137,709,970, forward strand.
CATTCACATTCACATCATTCAATAGTGCATCACGTAAATGTATATACTCTTCAGATCTCAATCGGGCTTGATTATGACGGATGAAATGCAATCGTTCGCTCTCGATTTTAGCATACATGTCCACAATGTATTGATGAAAAAGTTTATTGCATCGCAAAATGTAATTGTCCTCTTGATCACGAATCATCAATCGATACGAATAAAAATTCATCGCACTAACTTTTTTCGTTGTTTGTTGGCCTGCAAATATTAAAAATTATTCTTTTAGTTATTTTAACGCAAAGATTACTCACAAAAGTAATCAAAAATCATAATTTTTTTACCAGTCATTGGATTTATCAATGTTATATTTATATGATAACCATCATCTCCTCTCCAGAACAAAATCGGGTATTGCAATGCGTCATAACAACGATGGAGTTCAGAAATACGATTTAGTTGCTCATTCCTACGGTGCAAAACAATATCTCTTGGCCGAAATTGTTCACCAACTATTACGATTGCCACTTCATCGATTGTTGGTGCGTTAAATCGCCTGGAATGTTGCCCGAGTGGTGTTCTGTCGGCACGTATTATGATTTTATGATCATCGGTGGGCATCTGATCCAGTGCAATCTTGAATAATTTAACCAATTCATTGTGCTGATGTAAAAATCTTTGCAGCTCTCTCAAGATTTCTCTTCTTGTATTTGAAGCAATTGTACAGCGCTGATTCAGTTCGCTGTTCTCATTACCAATGAAATATATTTGCAAAAACTGATGGTCAGCATCTGGGAATGGCAACAATGACCCAGCTCTATGGTATATCTGTCCTTGAATCTGTAATGTTTTTGAAATAGATTTAGATGACGAATCCGAATTTTTGAAGACAGCAAATACAGAGACAGCACATAAATCAAATTTGATATCATTTATTCCATGCGAAGTAATTACCTTAAACGTCGGCATAAATCCATCTCTTATAATATTTGTAGCTCCAAAAGATGTCATTTGGAAGCATGAATTGTACTTTTGAATATTTGTTAAGAAATGCTTTGACGCTGCTGAATTGCCATAAATTAATGAGTGTAAAGGATCTGGTGGAGGTTCTAACACAGGCAATTTAACTTTCCCACCAGCACAGCACATGCCAGGCGTTTCGTTCATAAATTTGAATGCTTTACAATGCCTAACATTAATTTCAAGAGTTAAAAAAACTATATCCAAATGTATAATATGTATGTGTTTGTGGTCATATATTCGCATTATTTGGTTGTTTTATGTATAAAAAAATTAAGAACTGAGGAAAAAGAACTATACAAAGTGACACTAACACGTATATAAATGGCCTGAAACCCGATAGCAATTCAACCAGAAAATCCAAATGGAAAGCGTATATACACTACTGTCTGTTTGTATTTAAATGGTCAAACAAAAACAAATAAATTGTTTGATGATGTATGGCTGAAAATATGAAAAACAAAAAAAAAATCAAATGCGACTCTTACCGATTACGTCTGTCCACAATTCGAGTTCGATGGAAAAGAACCTTAAAATGATCACTCACTGGTAGGTGTCAATGTATATGCGTGTATGCTCTACAACGTGCATTTATCATGTATTTCACTTGCACCAATTTTTTATATATATAGAAGATATAGATTTCGCCGAAAAGTTTCAATTGAATTTTCTCATTAAGATTGTTGACTTTATCATTTTTTTGTGCCTAAATTGCAAGTTCGCACAGCCATTCAGGATTTTTGTAGTTTGGGAATACCTTGTCGTCAACGGCTTGAATACTAATTACCGTTTGACTGAAGTTCGGTGGGAACGAAATCTCATTCCCAATTGTTTCTTGCAAATCTATCGATCTCAAAAAATTCGGAAAATTCGGAAAATTCGAAAATTAAAAAAACTTAATCTCACTTTTTGTTCTCATTTTTTTTATATGTGCGTGGTGTTGCACGCGCACATTTAGTTTCATATTGGTGTTGTAAGCACTGACTGATACTCCAATAACTCAACAGATGGAGCTGTAGACGCTTATTTATTTTGACAGCTGCGTATATTGTGTGTTCTTTCTGTTTTTTTTATTCGAACAGTGCGGACACGGTCAATTGACTTTCTGACATTTTTCCAAATTTTAATTGATTTCTCGAGTTGTTCGGGCCATTGTGCATTCGTCCCAAATGATAAGGATTGTGCCCATTTTCAATAAAATCGCTTAATTAATTCAGAAAATATAGAATAAGGTAGCTTCTACCACTTTTGCCCTATTTAACGTCAAAAATTTTGATATTTTTAAGAAATGTGTATCCTATGTCATCGGTTAGATAATTCTGAAGACGTTGTAAAAACTTAATCAAAATCCCGCCTTTTTCCAATCCATACGTTGCAAACATACATACATTTTTATATAGAATTAGGTAGGGGGAGTTTTTATCCCTTTTGTCAATTTTACCCCCTAAATGTGGAACAATCCAAACAATGTATAGCCTATGTTATCCGAGGGGTTTTTCTGAAGACTCTCTGATTTATCTGAAATTTCATCAAAATCGGTCCAGCCGTTTTCGAGTGCATGCATTGCTTACATGCATACATACATACATAGGGAGGGAAAGTTTTTATCCCATTTGCCAATTTCACCCCCTACATGTAAAAAATCCAAACAATGTGTAGCGTATGTTACTCGCGAGTTTATTCTGAAAATTGCCTGAAAATTTCATCAAAATCGGTTCAGCCGTTTTCGAGTACATACGTTGCATACAAACATACATACATACATGCAAACTTTTATATGGACAAAATCACGTGTTGACATAAAAGGTCATAAGTCACGAACGCGTCGACCGATTTCGTGCAAACTTATCTATAAACCATCTACACGACCATACGAACAAACCACAAAAAGTTTCATTGAATTCGGTTTGACGGTTCATGAGTTATAAAGTCACAACGCACTTGCACCAATTTTTTATATATATAGACTAGCGGACCCGGCAAACTTCGTCCTGCCTCCGAAGGTTTTAAATCTAAAAGTTTATATTTCTTAGGATTGATGGTTTTGCATTAAAAAATTTAATTTTAGAAAACAATAATGTTCGAAAAATTTGTTTATTTAAAAAATCGCAACAATATATGTGAAACAGTTTTGAAATATAACATGCCTAACAGTGCGAAAACTTGGAAGCACAACTTGATTGGGTATTTTGAAAAATGTAAGTTAAAAAGGTGAAGATAGAGAAAAATTATCAAAGGTTGTAGAAACATGTTAACTTGTTGTTGACAAATTTTTAAATTGTTTTTGGTATATAATGATATTAGTGTATTGTGTAATACAAAATTTTAAATATGAAGAAACTATCCCAGCGTGCTTCGCTACGCATGAATATTAACATTGAATCAAATTTATTGGTCTTTTTTATTTATTTTTTATTTGTAAATAATGAAAAAAAGTAAATCAATTCAATACGATAGTGTATACAATATTTTTTGTTTGATTGTGTGGTGCATGAATAAATAAATTTGGTGGTGCTCCCACTCTGGAACATGCGACGTATAATTGTCCGTGAGAAAAGCACGGTTCCTCCAAATTCACACCACATACATGAAGCACCACCACTGGCTCAGTTAAAATCGGTAATGACTTGTCCGAGCCGTTTGTTACTGAGCGAGGATTCTGACAAGGTGACTCCTTATCGTGTGTTTTCTTCAATCTAATGTTGGAAAAAATCGTACGTGCAGCATGTCTAAATCGCACAGGAACTATCTTCCACAAGAGTGTCATGTTACTGGCGTATGCTGATGATATTGACATCATTGGCCATAACAGGCGCCGTGAGTGCTGCATTTTCCGGCTTGGTGAGAGAAGCGAGGCGAGTGGGTTTAGCGGTGAACGAGGACAAAACGAAGTACTTGGTGTCAACACACAAAGAGTCTCAACGTCTTGGACACCACGTCACTGTTGGCGACTACAACTTTGAAGTTGTGAAGGATTTCGTTTATCTGGGAACCAGCATCAACACCACGAATGATGTCAGCAAGGAGATCAAGCGAAGAATCATTCTTGCCAACAGGTGTTACTTTGGGCTCAGTAGGCAATTGAGAAGCAGAGCCCTCTCTCGACGAACAAAAATTACGCTCTACAAAGCCCTCATCCTTCCCGTCCTGCTTTATGGTGCCGAAACCTGGACGATGACAAACAACGATGAGCGAGCTTTGGGGGCGTTCGAGAGAAAAATTCTTCGAAGGATCTATGGTCCTATATGCGTCTGCGGAGAGTATCGAATCAGATGGAACAACGAGCTGTATGAGCTGTTCGCCGACATTGATATAGTTCAGCGCATTAAAACACAGCGCTGGCTGGGACATGTTGTGCGAATGGATGAAAGTGCTCCGGCGAAAAAAGTATTTGAATCGATGCCGCCGGGTGGCGGACGCAGGAGGGGGAGACCACCACTACGTTGGAAGGACCAGGTTCAGGAGGACCTGGCTGCACTTGGTGTTTCCTATTGGCGTCAGCGTACGCGAAGCAGAGACGACTGGCGAAGGCTGATAACGCGGCAATGACCAGAAATGGTTGTACGCCAATAGTGATGATGATGATATACATATATATATATATATATATATATATATATATATATATATATATATATATATATATATATTATATATATATATATATATATATATATATATATATATATATATATATATATATATGTATTCTTATACAAATAATGTACATGGACATATAAATATACACATACTTACACAAATCCATTTACATATAAAAATACATATACATATACATATACATATGCAAATACATATGCATATAGATCTACATATACAAATCCATATAAAATTACATATACATATACATTCACAGATGCATAATCATAGAGATATACAGATATAAATATATATATATATATACGAGTATATATATATATATATATATATATATATATATATATATATAAATATATATATATATATATATATATATATATATATATATATATATATATATATATATATATATATATATATAATATATTTTAATCAATGTGGTCGATATTTTCCTTTATTTTTGTAGTTAATTTTAATTCACAAACAATCCAAACTTGACGTGGGACAATTTGCTTCTAATAATCTTCTATATATATATATATATATATATATATATATATATATATATATATATATATATATATATATATATATATATATTTCCCGCGCAAAACCAGTGACGTCGCGCGCTTTTTCCGATTACCCGAGAGAGGGAAAAAACTGTCAGTCAAATCACAGCTGTCATTTAAATTACACTATTGCTTTCTCACTTCTCAGAAGCGTTGCCACTTAAATTTGACGCAAATATTAATACACTCTGCGAATCAGAAAAAGCACCGACAAGACCGGTATGAAACAACAGGAACTGACTACAGTTCGGCCGTCCTGACGACCGAATTGTCCTCAATTCCGCGGCATCCTAGTTTTAACAAAATACACTAACTAGCAGTAGTGGTAAGTGTTGCCTCAGTGATGTCGGTGACCAGATCAGCCGATGGTGCAAGCCATTTCCGCAGTTTATTTGCTTCTAAGATGCCATTATAAGGTAGTTGAGTTATTTGACACCCGTCGACATCTCGAATAACATATCGGTCACTCGGTAATTTTTTACATACAACATAAGGGCCTCTATATCGAGGAATCAGTTTTTTGTTACTTTCTACGCTGCTGTCGACATTTCGTATTACTACATAGTCTCCTTCTTCAAACTCAGGTGCTGCAGTATGTGACCTCAGGAAATTTTTTAGATTACTCTCTTGTGACTTGCTGATGTTTTCCTCAGCTTTACACCTCAATTTTCCTAAATCTCTGTTCACACTTTCGTTTTTAATTGCTAAATATTCCGTTAATTCATCAATGACTTTACCGCGTTGCTCGACTCCAAAAAATAAGACAGAAGGGGTGCATCGAGTAGAAGTATGAACCGTATTATTGAGGGCATATTCTGCAGATGTTAATTGAGAAGCCCAATCGGAATGGTTAAGTGAGTTAGAGAGTTTACTTAATATCGGTCGAAGAACCCGATTGACTCTCTCCACTTGCCCATTTGCCTGAGGGGATGCAGTGGCATTGAGAACGTGTTCAATATTCCGTTCATATAAAAATTGTTTAAATTCATTGGAAGTAAAGCAAGTGCCACGATCACTTATGATCCTTCTAGGGCGACTGTAATAAGAGAAATATTGGCTTAAGGCATAACAAACCTCTCTAGTGCTAGTGGAAGTAGCGGAGTACAATTTCGTAAATTTAGTAAAAGCATCAACAATAACTAGGACATACTTTTTCTTGGACTGGAAGGACGGAAGCGGGCCTAAATGGTCAATATGAATAGTATCAAACGGCATAGGTACCTTCGGAATATTAAACATATTTCGACGATTATTCCGGGCGGGAGCAGAATAAATTATACATTTTAAGCAATTTCGTATAAAATTCTCGACACGTGTCTTCATCAAAGGAAACCAATAATTCTTGCTAATTTGGTTACAGCATTTATCAAATCCCAAATGACCTATTTTCTCGTGAATGCTTCTAATCACATTGTTAACCATCTCCCTAGGAACATACAATTGGAGTCTTTCAGAAGGTAACTTACGGGAAACCAAGCCATCCTTTAGTTCGTAGCCGTTGACAGGACCAGCTTCAAGATTCAATTTAATTGTTTCAATCTCCGAATCTCGGCACTGGGTCAATTGTAACTGAAAGTCAAGGTCTGACTCATCGAACACTATGCATATACCTGCTCGACTTATTGCATCAACGTGTTTCATTGCAGTACCAGCTCGATGCTGCACTGTATAGTTGTAATTTTCCAAAAAAAGTGACCAGCGAGCAATTTTAGCGGAATGGGTTTGATTTTTTAATGTTTGCGCTAACGAATCACAATCAGTAACCACCTTAAAAGGAATACCATCAACGTAAGTATGGAATCGTTTAAGGGCATAAATAATGGCTAGTGTTTCCAGTTCATAACTATGTAGTTTACACTCATCCGAAGAAGTAGTTTTAGAAAAATACGCAACAGGGTGCAATTTTGCATCATCTTGCCTTTGAAGAAGCACCGCGCCGAAACCAACCGAACTCGCATCGCAATGCAATTCGGTTTCTCGCTTTGGGTCATAAATGGCCAGTACGGGGGACTCAAGTAGTTTCTGTTTCAATAAATTAAAAGATCGCACACAGGCTTCGTTAAAAATGAAGGGAGCATATTTACGCAACAAGAAGGTCATAGGTCTGGCTATCGTTGAGAAGCCTTCAACAAAACGGCGAAAATAAGAAAATAGTCCAACACATTTTTCTAAATGATGCTTATTTGTAGGCATCGGATAATTTTTTATTGCTTTTAGGTGCATATCACTAGGCCTGATTCCCAAAGTATTTACACGATAGCCCAAATAATCAAGCTCTGTATAAGCAAATTTGCACTTGTCTAACAGAAGTTCAAGCCCATGCATCCTCAGTAAGCGCAAAACTTCAGTGACGATATCTAAATGCGTCTCAAAATCGTTAGATGCGATTAGAATGTCATCCAAATAGATAACAACTTTACCGGCAATAATAAGGTCACGAAAAATTCTATTAATGAAACGTTGAAATTCCGCAGGTGCATTTTTGAGGCCAAATGGCATTCTAACATATTCATATTGACCATCAGGAGTGACGAAAGAAGTATACTTAACAGACTCTTCGTTCATTTTAACATGATGAAATCCACTCCTAAGATCCATCAGGGTAAAAAACTTCTTCCCTCCTAAGTGCTCAAGACAGTCCTCAATCAGGGGCAAAGGGTAATTATCGCGAATCGTGACTTTGTTCAGAGGGCGGTAATCGACACATTTACGAATTTCTCCATTCTTCTTACGAACCAAAACAAGCGCAGAGGCATATGGAGAATTACTAGGTCGAATAATTCCTTTCTGCATTAAATCACTTACAATTTTCCTTACCTCCAATCGATCAAAGTAAGAGAGTCGTCGCGGTTTACCAAAAATAGGTGTGTCATGTGTCAGATTAATTTTCATAGAAAAGTTCGTTTCTTTAACTTGACTTGCAAAAAATTGTTGGTAATTATTACTAATGGCCTCAGTTATTTTTTCCTTCTGCCTAACAGATAATTGAGGGTTGATGTTGGCAATAGGTTCAGATAAACTAACATCAATTGCACACATTTGGTCACACACGTCATCAAATGAGTTATCAGAAGGAGCCTTCATGACACCAAATTGACTTTTAATATTATCTAACCGCGACAACGGAACGCAATGCACATTCCGGGCTGCAGCATGGCCAACATCAGTTTTCAAAAGATCCAAAGAGTTTAAAACAGTATACACGTGTGGTTTCAATAACTTAGATTGCTGTATTTTATTAACTTCAATTAACTTTTCTTTTGAGTATTTATATAAAATAAAACATAAGTGTGTTTTCAACTTTGGTAATAGGTCTCTACCAATTATTAATGGAAAAAATAAAATACCTTTCGGTAAAACAATGAATTCATGTTCAACTTTAATTTGTTTGAATTTAACAAAACATCGAATACATCCCAAAGACATAAGCGGGGTGTTTCCAAGGCCGTGGTATCCTGAAGGGCAGACGGCTTTTTTGCCTAACTTCGGCACTTGGCATTCGTCAATGAAGCTTTTAGGGCTACCAGAATCAAAAAGCGAAAACACACGTGAATACTGAGCACCCACAAGATCACTCGATTCAAAGGCAACACTCACCTGCTGCAAAGATCTAAGCTTTTCAGATATAATATAGGATTCAGCAGCATCATCGATGACATCAGTTTCCTCAGTACGACCACTAACAGCTGCAGCCAATTTCGCAGCACGATGAGGGCAGTCCTTATACAGATGATTCAGCTGACCGCATTTAAAACACGAACCAGGCAGGCGCTTAGGCATCGGGCATTCGCTTTGAAAGTGCCCAAAACGTTGACAATTGAAGCAACGGATTTCCGACTTAGCTAGGGCGCCAGTAGCAGCAGTAGAAACAGTAGTGGCAGCAGTCGTTTTAGTGTTGTTTGAGGCATTCGACTTCATACGAGTAGTCATCTGAGCTAAAAGTGCATTCACATCAACTGCAGGACGTCGAGATGGGGCAGTTGGAACGCGAGCTCGCTTGCGTTCGTAGCGTTTTATGGCATCTTTTAACGATTCAATACTAGTTGCATTGTACAGAATCACTGCATCACCCGAAGTGTCGCCAATACCTTCTATTATTATGGCGACCAATTCATTCTCGACTTTATTGGCTCGCGAGGCAATTTCTTGCATCTCTATAACATAGCGGTGCAAGCTCTCGTTGGGCTTCAAAGTGCGAGCGCGGAGTTGTTGGTACACTTCATGTAAAGAGTACTTCCGACCGAATTCCCTTATCAATGCATCTCGTAAAGCTTCATAGGTGTGGGCAGATATGGTGCGAGCAAATATCTTTGCAGTGCCCCCAAGCAACCTCCGCATTGCGATGAGACGTGCGTTATTGTCAAATTGAAGACTATCGAATGCATCCTCAACATCGTCTACCCATTTACAGATGTCATACGTATCGTCAGCAGTAAACTGCATTACCATAGATTCAATGACATTAATATTCATGTGAATTGGGGCTGCAGTCATCGGTGTGGCGGATTGAGCCCGACGAAGAGCAGACACTTCCTGCTTCAGTAATAGTAGTTCACGCTCTTTTCGCATTTGTAGCAGTTGCTCATCCATGTTAAAAGTATGTACACTAGCAGTACCATCGGTTACATCAAAGTTTTGGCAAGCATTGACAGCAGTTGTGCACCCATTTGCACTAACATTAGCAGCAGTTACAACAGGGTTTCGGCAGGCATCAGCAGCAGTTGTATTCACATTTACTTCAGTTGCATCAGGGTTAGGATTCACATTTGGAATTGCATCAAAGGCATCAGGGCGGTCAGCTCCTTGATGAGGATGGACTTCTTCATATAGTGTTCGGATTCGGCTCAAGCTCGCAGTAGGTGGGACATCTATTTCGCCTGCTTGAAGAGCAGCCAACATTTCATCTTTTTCAATGCGTTCCATTATGTATTTACGCAAAATAATGATAATTTTATTCGTAGGTAATCCCACTTCTGACGCTTTAATCAATGTGGTCAATATTTTCCTTTATTTTTGTAGTTAATTTTAATTCACAAACAATCCAAACTTGACGTGCGACAATTCGCTTCTAATAATCTTTTATATAAATATATATATATATATATATATATATATATATATATATATATATATATATATATATATATATTTCCCGCGCAAAACCAGTGACGTCGCGCGCTTTTTCCGATTACCCGAGAGAGGGAAAAAACTGTCAGTCAAATCACAGCTGTCATTTAAATTACACTATTGCTATCTCGCTTCTCAGAAGCGTTGCCACTTAAATTTGACGCAAATATTAATACACTCTGCGAATCAGAAAAAGCACCGACAAGACCGGTATGAAACAACAGGAACTGACTACAATATATATATATATATATATATATATATATATATATATATATATATATATATAATACAAAACCAAACTGGAATATTTTAAACACAAAAGAAATAAATTGTGATTCAATACATCCGTAATAAAACTTTCAACTTTACATTAACCTGCGAGTCTTTAAATACATTGTGTTTTTTACTACACCTAAATATCCAGGAAACAAAAATCCAAATACATAGTGAGAGCAACTACAGAGTGGTTTACAAAACTTCGACAATGATAAAAAAAGCTACTACACCTATCAGCTTAAAAGTAGCAAAGGCCCATTGTTACCATTGGTACCATTGTCATAAAGGGACTTGAATCAGATATTCCCCCTGCTGAAGTCAAAGCAGCACTACATGAAGCACGGTTCGCTGCCCGCTCTATTATAAATATAATAAATCGCAACAGAATCCCTCAGCCATTGTTTCGCGTAGAATTGGAGCCTGTAACCCAAAAACTTAAAAAAGGAGAAGTGCATGGTATTTATAATCTCCGCTATCTTATGCATCGCAGAATTACTGTGGAGGAGCCTCTCAAACGAAACGGCACAGTTCAATGTTCTAATTGCCAAGAATTTGGGCACACAAGGTCCTACTGCACTCTTCGTAGTGTATGTGTTGCCTGTGGTGATTTACACCCCACATCAGAATGTACGAAGACTAAAACTGATAGCGCTGATAGAAAGTGCAGTAATTGTGGTGGTAACCATACTGCCAACTGTATTCCAGGAAATTAAGAACAATGACCCTCAGTTAAAGAATAAGCGCACTCAACCTAGTCCAAATATACAGCCCATTGCACAACCACAGAAGTCAATCCCATACCCCGACACAGGGACGACGTATGCAGGGGTACTTAAGTTAGGGATGGATCAGCAGTCCGGAACTGGTTCAAATCTGCATAATTTGGAAGGAAGCAGCTTCTGCTATCTCCGAAATGAATATACTTAAGATCTGTCAATGAAATGCAAACGGTGTAAGCCAGCACAAGTTAGAAATCAACAAATTTTTACTCACTAATGAAATCGACATACTTCTTATATCCGAAACCCATCTAACCGTTAAACACAATTTTTACATACCGGGATATAAATTCTATGATACAAAGCATCTCGCTGGTACAGCCCATGGTGGCACTGGAATCCTAATCAAAGAAAGAATAAAACACTTCGTTATGGAAGAATACAACAAGGAGTACCTACAAGCAACATCAGTTTGTCTGGACGGATGGGAGGATAACTTAACAATATCCGCTGTGTACTGTCAACTAGATTTAAAATAACAAGTAACCAGTTCTCAGACTTCTTCTCCACCTTTATTTTTTTTTATTTACAGTTGGGACAGAAAGTTTCACCGATTTCATATGTTTTGATGATGATCTTCTAACAACGGAAGTACTGGACGATGCAGCTATTTTGCAGACTGTTTGCACTGGTGATGACGACCTTGATGACGATATGCAAATGGACAACGAAGAGCCAATCCGAGCTACTACTACCCTGGATGCAATGTGTAGCGTAAGCTGTGTAAGAAATTTTCTTCAGTCTCGCGACACTCCACAACAAATTCTTGACCCCTTGGCCCAAGTGGAAGTGTATATATATGAAGCCAATATTAGTACTAAGCAAACTAAAATAACTGATTTTTTTAAAAACTAAATAAACTTATTTTCTAACGACTACAATGTTCTAAAATTGTTTTAATAAATAAATAAATAGCGAAAGTGTTAAAAAAAGACATGTGCACACACAATAATGGTTTCTTGATATCTTCACTTCAAACGAACTTCGCTTCAAACGAACAAATTTGATCAGTTCCTTGAAGTTCGCTTTAAGCGAAAAGCACTGTATATAATATATACGAGGGCCGATTGATCTTGAAGATGGCAGCACAAAAACAAAAACTTTTTTGTTTTTAGAAATTGCGATCTGTCAAACGTCAGCTGTTAAAATTTCACCCAAATTCATCGATTAGTTTATTTGCTGTAGTCATTTGAAGTAAGCAACTTTTGTGTTTCTTGAAAAATGGAAAAAAAGATTTTCGTGCAGTGATTAAACACTATTATTTGAAAGGGAAAACGGCGAAAGAGACAAAAGAAAAGCTCGATAAACATTACGGTGAGTCTGATCCGTCAGATTACATGGTAAAATATTGGATTTCTGAATTTAAACGCGGCCGAACAAGCACTGCAACAATACCATCAACAGGAAGGCCAAAAGAGGAGGTTACTGAAGAGAATGTCAAGAAAATCCTCGATATCGTTATGAATGATCGCCGAGTCAAGTTGCGTGAGATTGTTCAAATGGTAAACATATCATATGAACGTGTGTTCAACATTTTGCATGAACATTTGCTTATGAAAAAGCTATCGGCAAGATGGGTGCCGCGATTGCTCAGTGTCGAACAAAAACGAGTTCGACAGACCACTTCACAGCGGTGTTTGGACATGATAAAGCGTAATCCTGTTGATTTTTGGCGTCGATTAATAACTGTTGATGAAACGTGGGTCCACCACTACAAACCTGAAACCAAAAATCAATCGAAACAATGGGTGGAAGCTGGTGGAAGTGCTCCGAAGAAGGCGAAGGCAGTGAAATTGGCTGGCAAGGTTATGGCCACTGTATTTTGGGATGCACACGGAAGATTGGTCATGGATTATCCTGAAAAAGGATCCACAATCACAGGAAAGTATTATCGTGCATTATTGGATCAATTGATTGATGCAATCAAGGAAAAACGACCGCATTTAAAGAAGAAAAAGATGATCTTTCTTCAAGACAACACACCGGTTCACACAGTATTAGATACGACGCTAAAATTACATGAAATACACTTCGAATTGGTTAATCATCCACCTTATAGTCCAGATTTAGCTCCTAGTGACTTTTTCCTGTTTCCAAACTTGAAAAAATGGCTCGCAGGAAAAAGATTCATCTCAAGCGAAGAAGTGATTACCGAAACTAACGTGTATTTTGAGGGGTTCCCGAAATCGTATTATTCAGATGGTATAAAAAAGTTGGAATATCGTCTTACTAAGTGTGTCGAAGTAAAAGGAGACTATGTTGAGAAATAAATGGTTTTTGAAAAAAAAAAAATTTTTTCCTACTTAGGTAGCTTCAATATCAATCCGCCCTCGTATGTGGTGGCATAGCTCTTATTTCAGCGGAGTAAAGCTTCTGATTGCTTTTAACTTGGTGATGGGCAGAGCGATCTCTGTTCCAAACATATGCAAGGTAACACTTTGCCTCCACGCGGCCCCGAAGGAGGAAAAGGACTATACCGTTAAGGTTGCATTCCAGGCGAGACTCGAGGATACAGGAGGAGGCTGCCCGACAGACGACGTGAAGGTTATCCTCGGAGACTTCAACGCAAAGGTCGGACTTGAAAGCATCTTTGGCCCAACTTTCGATCAGTTCAGCCTTCACGAGACCACATCGAACAATGGTGTAAGGCTGATCGATATCGCCGTGCCGCGAAACATGGTAGTTAGTAGCACCAGATTCTGACAACTCGATATCCACAAAGCCACACGGAAACTAAATTGATCAGGTTGTAATCGACGGAAGGCATGCTTCCAGTGTGCTAGATGATCGTTTCTTCCCGAGTGTCAATATTGACTCTGACCATTATCTTGTTGCAGTCAAGATACGCATGCGACTATGCAATGCAAATACCATACGATCTATTACGCCAGGAAATCTGGACGTCGCTAAGCTGCAATTGCAACGGACAACCGAGGTCTATTCCGCTCAACTCTCAGAACTGCTCCACCAACCTGACTCTTTACCTAACGATGCCGGCAGACTTCATGCACATATATACCGCTCCATGCGTACCGTCTGCTGCAAAGCGAGCCGTGCGTGAAAATTACCGGGTGAGGAGAACGGAAGAGAGGCTCTTTTTCAGACGAAAGAAACGCTAGCAAGAAAGGCGTGAGTGTGAGGAACTCGAGATGTACCGGGACAGAAATGATACTCGAAAATTCTATCAAGAGATCAGGCGTCGGACCCAAGGTTTTAAGCCGTGAGCATCTATCTGTAGGGATGAAAATGGGAATCTTATTACGGATACGCAGTGAACACTGAGACTATAAAGAGAACATTTCTCTGAATTACTGGCAGGCGACGATGCCATCAATACCGCCTCTGGAGAATTCAACCCGATACCACCAATTTACAATGACCGAGTGGTTCTTCCACCACATAACCACGATGAGGTCCGAGTTGCTATTCAGCGACTAAAGAAGAACAAAGCAGCTGGTGCGAATGGACTGCATGCTGAATTGTTCAAGGCTGGCGGTGATGAGTTGATAGGGTGCATGCAGCAGCTCATCAGTAAAATATGGCTAGAAGAAAGCATGCACGATGATAGGAATTTCAGTGTCCACTGTACTGTATTGAAGAAAGGTGACCGGATTCACGCTGCGCCAGATCCTGGAGAAAACCCACGAGAAAACGCATTTTCCTTTGTCGACTATAAAGCTGCTTTCGATAGCCCAATAAGGAGTTGCCTATATGCCTAATGTCTGAGTTCGGTATTCCTACAAAGTTAATACGGCTCTGTAGAATGACATTGAGTAATCCGTCAAGCTCTGTCAAGTAAGGAAAAGACCTCTCCGACCCATTTAATACAGTGCGAGGTTTCAGAAAAGTCAACTGTCGTGCGACCTCTTCATTTTCATCATGGAAGGTGTATAGCGGAAGGCCGGTTCGCATCGGAATGGCACTCTTTTTTACAAAAGTGTCCAGCTCTTCGCATATGCTGATGACATCGACATCATTGGACGTTGCGACCGAGATGTTACTACTGCATTTTCCGCCATTGAAAAAGAATCAGCGAAATTGCGTATGACGGTGAACAAGGGCAAGATAAAGTATATGCTGTTCACCAGAAGGGACACTCAGCGTTTAGGATTCCATGTTACAGCGGACAACTGTGCCTTTTAAGTTGTCAAGGAATTTATATACCTTGGCAGCGCAACTAACACAGAAAACAACGTTACAACGTTAAAGGAAGAATCACGCTTGCTAATAGGTGTTATTATGGGCTCAGGAACCAAATGTGTAGTAGAGCCCTCTCGCAACCGACAAAACTAACACTCTACTGGACCTACCCGTGCTGCTCAATGCCGCAGAAGCATTGGGTCGTGTCGAAAACAGTGTTCGAAAGGAAAATTCTCCGATCGTGTCGGCGACGACTGCCGTATTCGGATGAATACGATAGTCGTCGCCGGATAAAGAAAAACCTGATACTTAACAATTCAGACAAAAGAACGGAAACCTCACTTATACGCGATTTACATAACTTGAATCAGAATAGGTTGTCAGTCGAAAATTTTTATAATGAAGTAATTCAATCGCCTCTTAGCAACAATATTTTGATACACGAAACTGATAGCAGTGCGAATGCGAAAAAAGACAAGTATACAGAGATGTGTATGAAAGCTTTCTAACGGGATTAAGAGAACCTTTAGGAACATGTATAAGGGTCATGAGACAAGATACACTAGCAACTGAACTGGCATTTTGTATAAAGGAAAGAAACAAAATTCGAATTAGACCATGAAGAAATACTTTTTGAAACAATGATAACATATAACAACGCTCTTCACTCTGCAACTAAACTAACCCCATACAAACTTATCAATGGAAGAACCGATGAATTCACTAAAAAGCTTCCATTTGATAACGAACACGAAAATCTGAAAAGAGTAAACGAATACCAAGAGATTCTATATCCCAAGAAAAGATTCTATATGAAAGAGAAGTTAGAAACGGAAACCTGTAAAAGAATAGACAAACCTAAAAAGAATAGAACAAACCCCGAAAATTTTGAACCCAATAACGAGGTTTTCAGAAAAGAATGCAGACGAAACCAAATCACTCCTAGATTCACTAAACATAAAATCAAACAAAACAACAAACTAACTCTTATAACAACAACAAACAAAAAATTACATGAAGCAAAAACAAAAAAAAGGAAAAAATATTCGAAAATAGGAAACAAGGAATAGTCGTAGTAGAAATAAATATTAATTCAAAACTAAGTCCAAAAGCGTTACATTAAGTGCATAGAGAATCGAATCCACAAGACACCCATTTAATGCCAGACAAAAACTTTGATGATTTAATAAACCTATTATATTTTTACAAAAATAATATTTGGACCAATAGTAGAAACGAAAATTAATCAAATACTTCACATAATTACACAACCTATTAATGACACAAAACTATATAAATTATATAATGAAGAATATATCCAATATTGGAACAAAACTTGGCCCAGAGTAGAAAACACCGATTACTGGACGATTTCCATAAAACAAGAAGAAACCAAAAAAATCAACAGAATATCGGAGCATTCCTCCGCATACTTGACGTAGAAATAAAGGGTTTTGATGTAGCTTTTTAGAAGTACGTAGAAGTCTAGAGGAAGATATTGTCTTAACTTATGTAGTAGTCTTTTGTGCCATACGCTATCAAGCGCCTTTGCAACAGCAACATCAACTGACATGCAAATTTAGTTTTTTGTCAATTTCAGTTGCTATTTTATACTTGACTCTATACTGATGGCAAGGGATTATCTTTCCCCTTTATGAGATGGGCTCCAGGCGATCTAACACCAATTTTTCAAAAATGTTTGATAGAGTTGGTAGTTAGCTGATCGGTATATACGGTGTGGGGACTGAATGGTCTGTATTTAGTTTCGAAACAGCAATAATTTGAGCAACTTTCCACATGACTGGGTAGTGTTCTCGCGTTATAATTGCATTAAATAAGTTCCTTATGTATGTAAGTGCTTTGTAAGTCCATTCTCTCCAGGAGATGTTTTGGTTTAAAATTTTGTGTTGATATTACTTTGTACTCCTTCTTCGTGACTGTTTTGATTACTATATTTTTATTGTTTGGTGTGGCAGTTGCAACAAATGTAAATGTTTTTTGGAATTGATCAGACAATATTTTGGCTTTGTCTAAATGAGTTCCAACCCACTTGTTGTCTGGAGTTTTGAGTGGCGATTGATAAAAAAAACAATTTTTCGGTGCCTTTCCACAGCAAGTAGTTGTTAGTCAATGTGGATCCTAAATTTGTTAAACACTTTTCTAGTTTTTCATCTTTGTCACGTTTTGACGTTTCATTTAAATCTCTAGTTACTTCGTTTAAACTCTTTTTATCCGCTGGCAACCATGAGAGGAGCCGTCATCTTCTCAGTTTCCTCTTCTTTCTGATGATTTCCTTGATGGCTGTAGCAATTTTGTACTCGTTATTTTTGTTGCTGGTGAACAACTAATTGCAGCGAAAATTATATTATCGTTGAAGTATGTTAGTACACTGTGAATTTCATCATCGTTTTACAATGAGATGTTTATGTCATGCTTTTGTTCCAACATTGTACGAAAATGATTCCAATCCGTCAGTTTATCATGAATATTTGTTGAATAGTCAGATGTTCGTGATTGATGCGTTTGTTATGAAGAAGTCTATTGGATCAGGTTCATTTCCAATATTACTCGGTAAGTAGGTTGTTTCTCCAGTGTTAATAAAGTTGCTTTTATTGCCTCAGATTATTGTCTTCCTTTTATCATGAGCCACAATATATATTTTTCGCTTCGAAGAGTTTTAAAATAGTCCAGATATAAAACTTTAATGTTTTTGTGTTTTGGAGGGCAGTAAACTGCATATAGTATTAGTTGTCCATATAAGTTTTCGATTGCTACTTTTGTGACCTGCAATTGGTATTTTCTATAATTATCCTTTTCAATGCACTGTGATTGCATTGTTTATAAATATTTCCGAAACACCATGAACTCTGTTGTCAGGATGACTTGTATGGTAAATTGAGTGGTTTGGAATTTTTATAAGACTTTTTTCTGTGAAATGGGTCTCAGATATTAACTTGCTTAGCGTGAATAAAAGTCTTTAGTTCAAAAATATGTTAACTAAGTCCATTAGTATTCCAGAGAGCTGTTTTCAAATTAGTTTGCTTTTTCATTCAATTAAGTGATCAGCATAACGATAATATTTATCATGATAGAGATTTTTTCTGAAATTGGTTGTTTCATCATGTTCATTAGTTCGGACATGTTATTGTTGTCAATTTTAGCGGGTGCATGTTATTTGGATAGCCGGCTACTACTTTGGATAACCGGCTACTACTTGTGCATACACCAAGTTAGGAGAAGTGACGCTGTGTTTAGTTGGTTAATTATGGTAGTTTTGTTGAGACGTTGTAGTTAGCAGTGTGTTTTTCACCGCATAGCACAAATTTTTTGGAAATGTTGTTGCTTTTTTGTTCAATTAGATATTGATTTTCAAAACAGGCACACTTAACACAAATTGGGTTTTTGATGCAGAAGTTACTGGTGATGCCAAATTTTAGCAGTTCGTGCATTGAGGAAAATACCCTTTTAGGATTGGGGGCTCAAAGGTAAACTTACAGTGAAATAAATGGGATTTGAAATATATTTCTTTATTATTTGATTTACTTTTTAATAGTAATGAAAAAAGAGGTGAAGGTGCAGTGTTGGAGTGCAGAATGTTGTGAATGATGATGACTTCATGCCCCAATTCTACAAGTTCTTTGATAATTTCATCCTTATCATATATTGCGAAAGTTCGGACTGACTATTTTCCTGAGTCATGGAAAGTTTCTGAAATTACCATGATTCCCAAACCTGGTAAATATCCTACAAATATCTCTTCTTACAGACCCATTAGCTTACTATCAATTTTCTCAAAACCCTTTAAGAAATTGATAGTAGAAGAAGTAAGAAATGGAATTGAGAAGAAAATTTCAATACTATCAGTTTACCATATTTTACGGGCCATATTTACCATATTTATTTGCCCTTCGGCCACTTTCAGCACTTTGTTGATGTTTTATATCGATGGCATAAAATATTTAAAAATATTATATATTGGATATTTAATTTTGCTTCTCCTCTTTATGCTTTGTCCGGTCTGTTGGTGTGCTTAGCGATCGGTCTGTCGTGTTCCACTTTGTGCTTGGCCTTCGTTTTTGGGTGTTGTTAGTGGGTTATTTTCCGAACTAATGCAGTCGGCAACTTCTGTCGCGATCTCCTGTAAATTTCTAGCATTGCGTTAGGCACTGTTGTTGTAAGTTCTTATCAGTGCGTTGGGCACTGTTGTTGTGAATTCATATCAGTGCGTTGGGCACTGTTGTTGTAAATTCATATTATTTTAACTGTGGTCAGCCGGTTGCACAATTGTTTGTGTGATATTCTCCTGTGTTATCTTGCGTTGTTGACTTCGTTGCATGTTTTTCGTCGCTTATCACAGGGTTCCACTGTCTGACTTAATTGTGGCTGTGTCTTCTGTCCTCCAATGCAGAGTATAACACTTGTTGTTGGTAGCATTACTATGGTGGGAGGTGTCTTAGACTCACTTGTATGATGGCTGCTGCACTAAATATGATGGCGGTTGTGTGTGTGGTTTTAGCAATGAAAGTGGGAGGTGCCAAATTCTTAGGACTATTAACGTATATATTTTAGGGTTGGTTGTTTAAGCACTTGGCCCCTATTTTAAATATACACGTTTGGGGCGTTATGGCAAAACTAAATATGTAGGGGCAAATTTACGCCTAAAATTTGCTCCTCACATGTCCTCCCTACTTTGCGGACGATGGAAAATGGTCGCCTTACCCTGCCAGAGGGTGATCTTATAGGGTCCCCGCTGGAATCGGACTCTTTTAGTTCCCTCCGGTGTTTTCTCTAGGAGTTCCTGCACCAAAGTCTGTGGCAAACCGACCCCTTTTGGTCCGGTGAGTTCTGTTGTGTTTTCAAACGTGGTGTCAGGCCAGACTAACCCGTGTTGTGGTGTGTGGGCTCCCTGTAGTCCTCTTCGCCGCTTCCAGGTACCTCCGCACGTGCTATCCGGGCTCGATGAGTCTCGTCGCTTGCGATATTCCAGCTTTGCGAGCAGCGTCTCTGGTCTACTTCGTGGGGCCGATGGTGTTGGTGCGGGGCCATGCCGAGTTCTTCGTGCCAGTTGTCTCAGAATGTGACTTATTTCTTTACGCTTTTGGGTCACGGCGTCGGCCGTATACCACGTGCTCAGATCTGCCTTTTCCCAGGTGTCTCCACCAATCGCTTGGGTGAAAAAACATTATGCGTTTTGGAGTAGGTACACTCCGCAGTCAGTCCCATTTCTCTGCTGTGGGGACTTTAATGTATAGGCAGGTACGTGCTGGGCGTCAAATTGTTTCGGGGTCCTTTCTGGGTACCTGCACCTATACTCCTCTTGTAGGTATTGCCTGAGCATGTGTGCCTCAAGCTCCAGTGGTTTTCGGTTGTAGGAGTCGAAGAACAGCATAGTTGTCCCTTTCCGGTCCTCTGCTGCTGCTCCGGGGAAGCAGATGATTGCCAGGTACCAATGTTCAGCTTCATTGATGGGGACCAGAATAAATTGCTTCGCGAATAAATTCTGCCCCTTCGACCATCGGCTCACCCGGGAATGCCTTTCTACTGCTGTACCCGGTCGTCGCGTCAGCTGCGTGTAAAAATGGGAGCTAAATACGAGCACCTGGTCCCTCTGCTGTCGTGGAATCAGGTTCGTCTGAACCCACTTCAGATAGAAGTCGATCAAGATGTCGTTTAGGAGCTGCCCCTCCTGTAGACGAACGATGTCGTTCTGTCTTACTGCGACCCCACCTCTTGCTTCCGGATACAATACTAGGATTTTCTCCTGATCTTCTCTTTGGTCCTCGTCGGAGCTGATCTCAATGTAAATGCGTGCGCACGAGACTGTCTCACGTGGTGATTCCATGTTTAGAGTTTTGAAAATATTTCCTTCTCGGCGTGTACTTACTCTGAGTGTTGAAGTTGGAAAGAACTTTTCCCCGTGCAGTTGACCTTATATATGTTTCTAATGTTTTTAACGGTAGTCCTGAGTTCTTTGTGTTCCTTCTGTCCTTGACAATGTGTTTTCCATTCTCCGTTGTGTACTCTGTTCTCGTTAGATGCGTCTGTTAGTTAGCGTATGCTGTGATGCCACCAGGCGCGCAGAATGGTTTCAGCTCGCTAATATGCGCTGTCTTTGTCTCCTTGGTTCCTTCACGTTTCATCTTGACAATGACTGGGGAGGTGAAGGTGTCTATCCGGTATGGCCCATCGTAGCGTGGGGCCAACTTGGCAGCGAAGTGGTCGATGGCTTTGGACAAATGGTGCTGTTTTGCTAACACCAATTGTCCAACTTCTGGTTTCCAAGGCCTTCGTCGTAGGTTATAATGACGCCGTTGATCTTGAGCCGCTCGCTCCAGATTCCTTGTCACTAATGTGTATGCTTCCTTTAGTAGTTCGGCTCTTTCGTTTCCTTTGTCCTGTTCCTGGGGTGGTTTCATCGTACAACGCTCCTGGGCGTCGTGGCTCCCGTCTTTGTATTAGGAACGCGGGGCTATAGCCATTTGTCTCGGATACGCTGGTATTGATCGCCAGGGTTAACTCCGGCAGTAGGTCATCCCACTTTTGTTGGTGTTTACCGGCGTATTGGGCGATCATGGTCTTGACTGTGCGGTTGGCGCGTTCGGCAGCATTTTCCTGTGGTGTGTACGGTGCGGTAAACTGGTGCTTGATACCGTAGTCTTCTACAAAGCGCTGAAAGGACTTGCTTGTAAACTGTGATCCGGTGTCCGTCACTAAGATCTTAGGAACTCCGAAACGGGCTAAGATGCGCTCCCGAAAGGCCCGTTGTAGAGTCTCGGTGGTGGCCTTCCGAAGAGGCGCCATCTCTGTCCATTTTGAGAACTTATCATGGAAAACTAGTACCATTGTGTTTCCATGCTTCGAGCGGGGTAGAGGTCCAACAAAATCCGCGCACAATATGGCCCACGGCTCCAGGGGTATTTGCGTCAGCATTTCTCCAGCAGGTTGTTGTTGGCTGGGCTTGTACTTCTGGCATAGTGTGCACTGACGAACGTAGCTGGCCAGTAGTACCTATTCGCAGCTCGGGCTATCGTTTTCCGGATGCCTAGATGTCTTGCGGTTGGCGCGTCGTGGTTCTCTTGCAAAATGCGTACCCTCAGAGGCCTAGGTACGCACAGCTTCCATGGTGTGCAGTCCTCATCACCCGTGCGATTTGGTATATGGCGATACAGCTGCCCGTTTTCCAGTGTGTAGTCGGAGAATTTAGCCGGGTTGGCAAGTATTTCTCCTTTTCGCTTGAGCCACCATTTGCAATTTTGCTCTGCTTGGCCCTGCACAGTGACAGTGCATGCAGCCTCGACCGGTTGTCTTGATAGTGCGTCCGCCAGTACATTTAGTTTTCATTTGCGGTATTGTACCTCGAATGAATGCTGCTGAAGTTCTAGCGCCCACCGTGCTATGCGTCCTGAAGGGCTCTCGATGGAATTTAGCCATTTCAGCGATAGGTGGTCGGTGATCACGGTAAAGTGGTAGCCCTCCAGATATGGCCGCATTTTCCGGATGCCCCATATTATGGCTAGACACTCCTTCTCAGTTGGGGAGTAGTTTAGCTCAGCTCCATTCAGGTGTCTACTAGCGTACGCTATTACTCGCTCCGCCCCCTCGATCTCCTGCGTAAGCACTGCTCCCAACCCGTAGTCACTGGCGTCGGTCTGGAGCGTGAACTTCTGACTAAAGTCTGGGCAGGCGAGAATCGGAGCTTCCGTCAATCGTTGTTTCAGTAATTCAAAAGCCTCCTGTTGTTCGGTGCCCCATCGGAAATGTTTTCCTTTCTTAAGCAGCATCGTTAAAGGGTGTACTGCTTTTGCAAAGTCGGGTACAAAACGGCGGTACCAAGATGCGATGCCCAAGCAGCGACGTAGCTGTCGTATGTTCTCTGGTGGTTGCAGCTCCCGTATGGCAGCGATTTTATCTGGGTCAGTATGTATTCCTTTGTCGCTGACCACGTGTCCCAGATATTTTAGCTCCTTCCGAAAGAATGCACACTTCTCCAGATTTAGTTTCAAATTTGCCTCCCTCAACCGTCGGAACACCTCTTGCAGGTTTCTCATGTGTTCTTCTAGGTCTCTCCCTGTGACAATAATGTCATCGAGGTAGGCAAACGTGTGTGGCTCCATGTCGTGGCCAATAACTTGGTCCAGTGCTCTTTGAAACGTTGCTGGTGCGGAGTGTAGCCCGAAAGGCATAACACGCCACTGGAAGAGGCCTCTGCCGGGTACCGTGAATGCGGTATACTGCTTGCTCTGCTCCTCCATGGGTATCTGCCAATACCCGTTCTTCAGATCGAGACTACTGATGTATTTAGCCTCACGCAGTCGGTCTAAGATGTGTTGGATTCGCGGCAGTGGGTATGCGTCGGGTATGGACCTGGCGTTGAGTTGTCGATAATCGATGCACAGACGCCATTTCCCATCCCGTTTCCTTACTAGCACAATCGGTGCGCTGTGGGGGCTATGCGAGGGTTCGATACAGCCTTTAGCTATTAATTCGTCCACTTCCGCGCCAATGATTTCTTGCTGCGCTGGATTTCTCGGGTAGTATCGTTGTTTGATGGGTCGGTCATCGCGCATCACTATTTTGTGGCTTGTGATATTGGTAACGTTTGGCCCGTCTGTGAATTTAGCCAACTCTGTGGCCAGAAACAGTTTTATCTTTGATTCGTCCGTAGCGGCTTCATGTCGTATGGTTGTGCACGATGTGATAACTTGTGATTGCACACCATCCGTCTTGGGGCCTAGCTGGATTTCCTGGCCTCCACATGTCATGGATAGGCCTTGCTGTGTCATGAAGTCCAGGCCGAACAGTAAGTCGTCGGTGGAGTCGGGCATGCTAAGTAGCTCCAGCTGACATACCTTTCCTCCAAGCTTGACACACGTCACAAACGCTTGAGTAATATTCCTTGTTCGACCATCCGCCATCCGTGCTCTAGTGTATGTAGAGTTTACTCTACCGGTGGTAGCAACTAAATGGGAAATGAGTCGCTCGCTGATGAAACTCCTTGTGGCGCCTGTGTCTAGTGTGGCCGTGATGTTTTCTGTGCCAATGGTGACGGCGGCACAGATACGCTGTCCATCGTAGCGTAGTGCACTTACTGCGTTTGAGGCTTGTTGTCCGTGGGCTGCTCCATGCCTCGTTGCTGGCGGCAGCCCCGCTCGTTTCCCCCTACCGTCCTACAGCATTCAACTGTTCTAGTTCCTCTCCTACCGCACTCCCAACAGAAAAGTACTTGGGCATTGCGGCAGTGTCGCGCTATGTGATGAGACTGACCACATCTTCTGCATGCTGTTCGTGGATTTATAGGTACCACCTTGTTGGTACAGTTGGCCGGTGCTACTTGTCGGTTTCTGGTTTCTCATGGGGACATGCGCTCGACCCGTGGTTGTATCTCGTGGCGTGTTGGTGGTGGTCGTGGTGGCGGTGGTGGTGGTCGTGCTGCTCGTGAAGTTTCGCTGTCACCACGTATACCCTCGAGGTCTTCCGCCATTTCCACCAGTTCTTCCAGCGTATCGAAATCCTTTCGCCGGACATACCACTGGTATTCCTCTAGGCTGTTGCGAAAGATTCGTTCTAACTTCTGGGCCTGCGTGTATCCTGCGTGACGCATCAGGTTTTGAAGTTCTACCACGTACTGTTTGAAGTGTTCACGTGGGTTTTGCCGTCGTTGGCGAATTTCATCCTCCAGCTTTTCGAAGTACCTGGTGGGTAGGAAAAACTTCAAGAAGTCCTTTTTGAATAAAACCCAATCAACCCATGCTCGGTTGTTGTTTCTATACCAGAGCAGAGCACGCTCCTTTAGGAGTTCTGGCATAGTTCGAGGCAGCATGTGCTTGTTTAGTCCATAGACTTCCGATAATTGTTCCACTCGCTCTATGAAAGCTATCGGGTCATGCCCTCCATCATATTTCAAGGACCATTTCCTAACGTGGTCGATGACTGCCGAGTAGATGGCTATCCCGCTTCGCGAGACTTCGGGGACTACTGTCTGGAACGCGGTATCATATACAGCTGGAACATTTCCGGCTGCCCATAGCGTGTCTTTCTTCGTGGCTGTCGATGCTCCGGGGCTTATAGGTCGTTCTGCGCTGGGGCTAGCTCTCAAGTGTGGACTGGGTCCTGGCGACAAACTCCTCGTGAGTCGGGCCTGTAGCTCTGCCAGCCGAACCTCCTGGTCTAGAGTCATCTCTGTGTCGGTGATAAACTCCGCAAGCCTCTTTCGTAGCTCTTCCACTGTGCCCGTGGCCTCTAGGCCAAACTCGACACAACAGACTACTAGTTGGTCTTTTCGCACGGTGTACACCCAACTCGTCTTTCCCATCCTGTGTCAGACTCTGGTGATGGGACGTGGGTTGGATATATAGCTTTGTTGTATTTACTCTCTTTATTCTGAGAGTCCCTGCTCGGGCGCCACTGTAACGACTCGTTTTCTCCGGGGTAAGCTCGCCGGATTTCCAGGAGTCGTTTACAGAAAATCTCTAAAGTATTCAAAGCTTGTTTACGTTGATTTAATTATTTTATTTATTTATTAATTTTAAAAAAAGGCTTAACTACTTGATACAATTATTTTTACTAAACTTAAATACGGACACAGTTTAACTCTATGTCCCCCTAGCTTCTGTTGCGTTTGTCAGTGTGGGTTTCTAGCAGAGAATCGATTATAAACCATAATCTCCTCTAGATTCCCCTAGCTTCTGTTGCGTTTGTCAGTGTGGGTTTCTAGCAGAGAATCGATTATAAACCATAATCTCCTCTAGAATCCCCTAGCTTCTGTTGCGTTTGTCAGTGTGGGATTCTAGCAGAGAATCGATTATAAACCATAATCTCCTCTAGATTCCATTAGCTTCTGTTGCGTTTGTCAGTGTGGGTTTCTAGCAGAGAATCGATTATAAACCATAATCTCCTCTAGATTCCCCTAGCTTCTGTTGCGTTTGTCAGTGTGGGTTTCTAGCAGAGAATCGATTATAAACCATAATCTCCTCAAGATTCCCCTAGCTTCTGTTGCGTTTGTCAGTGCGTATAACTCTGTTTAGTACGATGCGCCTGGTCTGCCTGATGCCGAATGAAAGAAAGAGGCTGGGTTGCCAGTTGCTCCTGCTTTTATGCTCCAGGTTTAGCGTAGATAATCCAATAGTTGTTGTTGTGCGGGAACTGTAGTTTGTTGTGGCATGTTGCTACGGTTTCCCGCATTGTTCTTCTCGTTTGAATGTGACCTTGGGCCACCTTCAGCACATTGTTGTTGCTTTCTCGCTGTTGTTCTTGTAAGTTTTTGCCCTTGGGCCACCTTCAATATTGTGTTGTTGTTGTGATGATTTACCTTGTTGATGTTCCTTGTGTTGTTTGTTGTTGTTGCTATTTGTCCTTTGGCCACCTTCAGCACTTTGTTGATGTTTTATATCGGTGGCATAAAATATTTAAAAATATTAAATGTTGGATATTTAATTTTGCTTCTCCTCTTTATGCTTTGTCCGGTCTGTTGGTGTGCTTAGCGATCGGTCTGTCGTGTTCCACTTTGTGCTTGGCCTTCGTTTTTGGGTGTTGTTAGTGGGTTATTTTCCGAACTAATGCAGTCGGCAACTTCTGTCGCGATCTCTTGTAAATTTCTAGCATTGCGTTAGGCACTGTTGTTGTAAGTTCATATCAGTGCGTTGGGCACTGTTGTTGTGAATTCATATCAGTGCGTTGGGCACTGTTGTTGTAAATTCATATTATTTTAACTGTGGTCAGCCGGTTGCACAATTGTTTGTGTGATATTCTCCTGTGTTATCTTGCGTTGTTGACTTCGTTGCATGTTTTTCGTCGCTTATCACAGGGTTCCACTGTCTGACTTAATTGTGGCTGTGTCTTCTGTCCTCCCAATGCAGAGTATAACACTTGTTGTTGGTAGCATTACTATGGTGGGAGGTGTCTTAGACTCACTTGCATGATGGCTGCTGCACTAAATGTGATGGCGGTTGTGTGTGTGGTTTTAGCAATGAAAGTGGGAGGTGCCAAATTCTTAGGACTATTAACGTATATATTTTAGGGTTGGTTGTTTAAGCACTTGGCCCCTATTTTAAATATACACGTTTGGGGCGTTATGGCAAAACTAAATATGTAGGGCAAATTTACGCCTAAAATTTGCTCCTCAAAAGTGTTTTATTTCTGCATCAGTTAGCTGATGATCAGGCCCCAGCTTCCCAATCACCGCCATTGGTTGCGGGCCGTTAGCCTTCTCGCTGTACGATGGCTTGGCTGCACCTTTGGAAGTGCTTGGGCGAAAGTCCAGCTCACCACCCGCCACTGGCAGAGATTTCGCCGGGCAGATGGTTTTGCTGGATACGAGGGGCTGGGCAACCTGCAGCTTATTGGCAACATTCTTCCCCGCCACATTGGCCGCCACCGAGGTTTCGCTCGTACCCTTTGGGGTCGTGGCGCCACCAGCTGTAACAGCTGCAGGGCAGGTGGGAATGCAGTTTTCAGCAACAATCTTCCGCCGCTTACCTCGCGAGCGAGCTTTCGGAGCGGTCAATCCCTCCGCAGGCTCACTTCCGCCGACCTGGGACTTTTGGAGGCAGTCGACACAGAAGGGCCGGCAGAGCCACGTGAGGATTTCTCCTGCACGAGCCTATCAAGCCGCTTTTTCAGGATGCGCTCTCGCTGATAAAGGCGAGAGACTTTATCGATTGTTGGGGCCTCCAGAATCCGTGCCCCTGCCGCTGATGCGGGTGGATTTCCACATGCGTGGGTTCCACCTGGAGTAATTAACCTATTGTTGTCCATCGCCAGACAGTGGTTTTTGTTCGGGACTCCTCTCTAGCTAGTTTGGTCCGTGGATTCTCTATACCATCATTGTGATAGACAGACAGCCATAACTCCCGCCCCTCCTAAGAGGTTCAGAAGTAATGTCATTTGCCTACCAAGGGTCCCCCTATCCGCCACCTGGGGACGCGTCCGATGGGATGTCAGGCAAATCCTTGTGGATAGTATCCAAAAAAGAGATAATACAAGCGAGAAAGTCAAATGGCTTATAGTCATTGATTACCGTAAATTGAATAATATCACAGTAGATGATGAATTCCCCATTCCAAATATGGATTCTCTTTTTGATAAGTTAGGTCGCACCCAAAACCTTACAACTTTGGATTTAGCCAAAGGTTTTCATCAAATATTCATGGATGAAGAAGATATCGAAAAACTGCATTTTCAACACACCCATGGGTGTGAGTACATTCGAATGCCATTCGTATTGAAGAATGCACCTGCTACTTTCCAGCGAATGATGAATCATGTATTAAGAGAGGTTGTTAACAAGATATGTTTTATTTATATGGATGACATTTTAGTCTTCTCAATTTATAAAAAATTAATCACTTATCGCAAATACGATGGTGAAATATCTAAAGAAAAATACAAAAATTAATATTTCTGATCCCGAATACGTGAGAGCATTTAATGAATTGAAAAAATTAATCACTACTTATCCAATTTGTTCTTACAACTGATGCAAGTAATGTGTCAAGATGGCAAGCCAATTGGTTATGCAAGCCGCACTCTGAACGGACATGAAAGAAATTATTATACAATGGAAGAAGAGTTATTAGCCATTGTATGGGCTACAAAATATTTCAGACCATACCTTTATGGAAAAATGTTTCTAGTACAAACAGATCATCAACCATTAAAATGGTTAAATTCTTTATAAGAACCTATTTCCAGAATTATACGATGGAAATTGATGCTCGGAGAATATGAGTTTATGAGGTAGAATCATTAAAAGGGAAGGATAATAAAATAGCAGACTTTCTAAGCAGAATAGAAAAGCCTGACAATGTCACTGAAATTTTTTTGAACAATGAGTAAAGTTCTAATATAAAATCTTTATTTGAAATCGAAACCATTCATAGTGCACACGAAAATTTGAACGAACATTTTAAAATCAATGAAACAGTTGTTAATATATATATAACTCAAATTAGAATCATGAAAAGAAAAGATAAACAAATGGAAATTTTATTCAATAAATATAAAGTCCTGTATATAGCTGAGAATTACTTGAAGAATGACAAATACTTAACCAATTTATTTATGGAAAACCTAAAGAAAGGAACAATAGTCTATTCGGAAATACAAGATAGCAAATAGAACATTATACGAGTACAAGAAAAGTTGATCAATTTATTTAGTAATAACCAAAGTTTAAAATGCACGATATGTTCTAAATTAGCAAAATAGCTTTTAAACGAAGTGCAAGCATTAGAAATTATTGAAAATATACATAAATATACAAATCTCAGGGGGATATTGGAAAGCTACGAAGAGATAAAATATAAATTATTTTATCCCAATCTTATAAAATACATACGAGTAAATCGCTTTATATACAGTTGTAGAATATGTAATGAAAACAAATATGATCGAAAACCGTTTAAGAAATATTTTAATCATACCGAAACTCCACAAAGACCAAATGAAATTGTTCATATTGACAGATTTACAAAATTTGGTAGCATTCATAAAATAAATGACAAAAACATGATTACTATAAAAGTTGGAAGAAAGAATTGCATTTTCAGGTAAGCCAGCTTTATTGATTATGGACAATGAATTTAACAATTCGTTGATAAACATGTTCTGCAAAGAAAAAGGTATTAAACCACATTTTACAATGCCAAATTCGCATACAGGAAATTCGGACATTGAACGATTGCATTCAACCCTATTAGAACACATACGAATATTAAAAAAGAGAAGATGAAAACGGCGATATTGAAGAATTAGCAATCCGGGCAATAGGTTTTTATAATGATTCAATTCTTTCAACCACAAAACATAAACCAATCGACTTTATTAATCAAGTAAACCGAAATTAAAAATCAGCATAGCTTGGAAGTTCATTTTTGGTCTTAATAATGAGATAAGAGAGCTTGAACACCTAATGACAACCATTTCAATTCATACTATCGGGTTTTTCAATAAGAGCGCTACAAAAGTTGTTTTTAAATAAAACAAAAGCGATTTTAGATATCAATGAAATTCTTTATTCCTGTGAAAGTACGTTCGATGCCATTATGTATGGAACTCGATTTCTTTTGCATGGCCACCACGGGCACGCTTGCAGAAGTCCAGACGCTGAACCCAATTTTCAACGGTTTTCAAGCATAAATCGGCCGATACTGCTGCAATTTCACGTTCGATATTCGTACGAAGTTCATCAATCGTCGCTGGCTTGTTGGCATAGACCATAGACTTGACGTAGGCCCACAGGAAATAATCTAACGGCGTCAAATCGCACGACCGAGGCGGCCAATCGATTGGGCCATTTCGTGAGATAACACGTTCACCAAACTTGGTTTGCAGTAAATTGATTGTGGCATTCACTGTGTGGCTTGTGGCGCCGTCCTGTTGGATCCACATGTCCTCCAAGTCCATATTATCCAATTGGGGCCAAAAATATTCGGTTATCATTGAACGGTAGCGATTCGCATTCACAGTAATGTGCCGGTCTTGATCATCACGGAAGAAGTACGGCCCAATAACGCCGCCGGCCCATAAACCGCACCAAACCGCAATTTTTTCGGGATGCAATGATGACTCATGGAGTACGTGTGGATTGCTGTCTAACCAATAACGCATATTTTGCTTATTGACGAAGTCATTCAGCCAGAAATGACCCTCATAATAAATTGGACGTAGCGTTCGTAAAGTTGAGGCGACTGACTCCGAATTTCGGTAGTAAATTTTAATAATTTCGACTCGTTGTTGGCTCGTATATCTTTGCATGATGAAATGGCAAACCTTACTGAAGAGAAATGTCAAAAGTGCGGGAAAAAATATGGCGTCGTTTGCTGTCACTATCAATTTACTTTTGTAGCGTTTCTTTTGAAAAACCCTTTAGAAAGAAAACAGCTTTAATGAAAATTGGAGGAAAAGCAATAATGATCATTTTAAGAAGTTAAATATAAATCAATACAATTTAGTCAACAATACGCGTAAACAAATTAAAATAAACGATGATTTGCAAAGCTATTTAAAAATATTGGATTAATCGTTGAGTCCCACAAGGAGATTTTTAATCAGACTTATGCCAAGACGATTGAAGAAAGCTTCGCAATTACCAAATATAATAACATTCTAATAAACCAAATAGCAGAGAAAATTGTAAAAATACAGAAAAATATATTAATGTCAAAACATAAAATACTGAATAAATTCTTTCTAACTAAGAAAGAAATAGATTTTTATGATATGATAGCCATAAATTGAAATATATAAAATGTAGTTTGGGATATTTTTATAATGACATAATCCTGTTTGTAATATTAATCCCAAATTTTATTACTGAAGAATTTAAAACAAGAACAATGAAAATTGGTCAGGTGAAAAAGGTCAGGCGGCGAGATGGATTGAGCGACTCCAAAGCAATGAATTCACAATAGAACATCGCAGAGGCTGATGCCACGCAAATGCTGATGCATTATCACGACGTCCTTACAATGTGGAAGGTAAGCACTGTCCTAAGGCTGAAGGGAAAGAAGCAGTAGACGATGTGCGCTTAAAAGCTGTTTTACCAGATAAAGAATGGACAGCAGAGAAAGTAAGAGGAGAACAACGAAATGATCCAGAATTGGCAAAAATCGTGTCAAGTAAGAAAGAATGAAAACGACCAGAATGGAATTAAATCTCTACCGAAAGTCCCGTAACTAAAGCATATTGGGCTCAATGGAATAATTTGAAGTTGCAAGATGGATGCCTCTTCCGCCTGTGGGAGAGCGAAGATGGAAAAACCACGAAGAACTTGATTGTGGTACCCAACCGAAATTCTCAAGGAATACCATAGTGGGCCAAGCGGAGGAATTTGGGAATAACAAAAACAGTTGAGAAAATTAAAACATTATTTTATTGGGCTGGTTGCCAGCAATCGGTAGTTGACTGCATTAGTGCTTGTGACAAGTGTAAGGCTGCCAAGGGACCGAGCCGTCGCAGTCAGTGGAAAATCAATTTATACAACATAGAATCGCCATTTGAGCGTATTGCAATAAACATCGCAGGTGCGGTTCCAATGAGTGATTCCGACGAGAAATATGTTCTCGTCATAATCGACTATTTTAGTAAATGGCCAGAAGTATATCCCATCCCCAATCAAGAAGCTAAGACCGTTGCAGATGCATTTATCAATTATTGGGTCTGCAGATTTGGAGCTCCCCTTCAGTTGCACTCGGATCCAGGCAGAAATTTCGAGTCTACGATATTCAGGGAAATAAGTGAATTGATGGGCACACGCAAAACTCGCACAACCCCTTTGCACCCGCAATCCGATGGAATGGTTGGAAAGTTTAATCGTACGCTTGAGGAATGCCTAAGGAAAGTCGTGGACAGAAACCAGAAATATTGGGACCAGCACATACCCCTGTTCCTAATGGTATACCGTTCGGCAACTCACGATACAATATCTACAACACTAGCTAACGCTATTTTAGATTGTAGTATAAGATTACCTGTAGATCTGCAATTCGGTGCCTAATGATCTACGGAAGTTTCAGCTGAAAAACGAAGACAGTTGATTGAAATTCAAAGAAACATCAGAAATCGCACGCAACTGATGAGTGACAAAATGAAAGCCAGATATGATGTACGAACAAACTCCAAGAGAATTCAGGAAGGGCAACTAGTTATTATTTGATTTAATTTACTAAATTTAAAAAACGTTGACATATAAAACAGGGTCTTTTAAATGCAGCAGGAAATATCAGAATAACAATATACAACAAAAATTACTTACAACTAAGACTAAGAGTATAAATTAAATTAAACTAAATTATTATTATATATGCAAAAAAAATATTTCAATAAGTTAAAATCAAATAAATAAATAATTAAACAATTAAATAATTGAACAAATAAATAAATAAATAAATAGATAATCAAATACTTATAATTAGGGACTAATGCTTCAAAATCCGCAAAGGAAAAAGGGATTATCGCCAAATATTCAAACACACTGAAAGGTCCTTACAAGGTGATAAAGCGGATCAACGATGTAGTATACCGCATCCACTTGGCGAGAAATGTCAGCAGCAAAATGAAATTCGTTCTTCTGGAGAGGCTATCTCCTTATAAAGGTTGTAGTAGTATCCTTGTTCTGGACGAACAATATTAAGCGGAAGGCAATGAAATATAAATGATTTTAGTATCCCATCTGGAGTTTGAGAATGAGTACACCACCCTAGTCAGTTAAGCTAAAACGCAACCATGCAGATAAAAACTTCTTTCGGGGTGTAGAATGTTCTTGAAAATAAAAGCTTACTCAATTTATATATTTTAAGTTAAATGTTACTATATATAAAGGAAGTAAAAAAGAGAAAAAGCTTATTCTTTCGTTCAGAATACTCCAATATCAGTTAAGTCTTTTTTTGAACCTTTTAGTATACTTTCTCCGAAGTAGGTTAGTTTCCAGTTTATTTGGATGCGATCTTAACCACTTAGTGTAGTTTGTGCAGAATTTTAAAATATCTTCTTATACTGTGCTTACTTCCAGATCTTTATAAATATTTGCATTTTTGCTGTACGACGGCACTTTGCAAATAGTTCTTAGTAGTTTAGATCGCCATTTTTGTACCTTTTCTATGTTGGAGCTAGAAGAGGTACTCCAGGACTGTATCCCATAGTTCAATATTGGTTTAATGTTTGTATTGAAAAGAAGAATTTTATTTCCCAATGATAATTTTTAATTTCTACCAATAAGATAGTATATCTTTTCTTTTTTCGTCATATATATTTCCTTTTTTCGTCTCATTTCTAAGTGTTTTCTCCATATTAACCTTTTGTCCAGATACACTCCAAGAAAATTTACTTCTGTCTTTTGTGGACTGGACTGTTCATTAATATGCATAGAGGTACAGTTTTCTCGCCTTAATGTGAAAGTCACATATGCGCATTTTAATTCGTTAATTTCCACCATGTCCGCAGCAAATGTTCTATTTCATTCAGGTGGGTTTGAAGATTACAAGTTGCTATCCTCGGATCAGTATGTGTGCTTAGTATTGCTGTGTCATCTCCAAACGTCGATGTCAGAAATTTTTCATTTCTTTGTAGATCTGAAAATATGGTAGAGAAAGGGACCAACTACACTCTCTTGAGGCACGCCTGCTGTTATTTCGTAACTTCGAGAAGTGAATGTTTTTTGTTTTAGTACGAACTTTCCATCTGTAAGGTAGCTTTTGAGTATATATATATATACGAGGTGTGATCAAAAAAGAACCGTTATTGTGTGATCAAAAAATAAAGTATTTATTTATTCATCAACAACTATCTTGTCCCCTTTAAAGTAATTCCCCTCGGATATAATACACTTATGCCAGCGTTTTTTCCAATCATCGAAACACTTCTGAAACGCTTTTTTTGGTATCGCCTAACAGTAACAGCTCCTGTTTCGATTTTTCTTTTATCTCCTCAATCGTAGCAAAACGCTTTCCTTTCATCGGTGTCTTCAGTTTTGGAAAGAGGAAAAAGTCAGCGGGGGCCAAGTCCGGTGAATACGGTGGTTGAGGCATGATAACGGTTTTGTTTTTGTCCAAAAAATTACGCACAAGCATCGATGTGTGTTTCGAGGATTGGAAAAAACTCTGGCATAAGTGTCTTCGTTTTTCAGCTGAAACTTCCGTAGATCATTAGGCACCGAATTGCAGATCTACAGGTAATCTTATACTACAATCTAAAATAGCGTTAGCTAGTGTTGTAGATATTGTATCGTGAGTTGCCGAACGGTATACCATTAGGAACAGGGGTATGTGCTGGTCCCAATATTTCTGGTTTCTGTCCACGACTTTCCTTAGGCATTCCTCAAGCGTACGATTAAACTTTCCAACCATTCCATCGGATTGCGGGTGCAAAGGGGTTGTGCGAGTTTTGCGTGTGCCCATCAATTCACTTATTTCCCTGAATATCGTAGACTCGAAATTTCTGCCTGGATCCGAGTGCAACTGAAGGGGAGCTCCAAATCTGCAGACCCAATAATTGATAAATGCATCTGCAACGGTCTTAGCTTCTTGATTGGGGATGGGATATACTTCTGGCCATTTACTAAAATAGTCGATTATGACGAGAACATATTTCTCGTCGGAATCACTCATTGGAACCGCGCCTGCGATGTTTATTGCAATACGCTCAAATGGCGATTCTATGTTGTATAAATTGATTTTCCACTGACTGCGACGGCTCGGTCCCTTGGCAGCCTTACACTTGTCACAAGCACTAATGCAGTCAACTACCGATTGCTGGCAACCAGCCCAATAAAATAATGTTTTAATTTTCTCGACTGTTTTTTTTATTCCCAAATTCCTCCGCTTGGCCCACTATGGTATTCCTTGAGAATTTCGGTTGGGTACCACAATCAAGTTCTTCGTGGTTTTTCCATCTTCGCTCTCCCACAGGCGGAAGAGGCATCCATCTTGCAACTTCAAATTATTCCATTGAGCCCAATATGCTTTAGTTACGGGACTTTCGGTAGAGATTTAATTCCATTCT
This sequence comes from Clusia tigrina, assembly GCA_920105625.2. Taxonomy (NCBI): domain Eukaryota; kingdom Metazoa; phylum Arthropoda; class Insecta; order Diptera; family Clusiidae; genus Clusia; species Clusia tigrina. The sequence continues at coordinate 137,745,977 of OV050031.1, forward strand.
GGTCGTTTTCATTCTTTCTTACTTGACACGATTTTTGCCAATTCTGGATCATTTCGTTGTTCTCCTCTTACTTTCTCTGCTGTCCATTCTTTATCTGGTAAAACAGCTTTTAAGCGCACATCGTCTACTGCTTCTTTCCCTTCAGCCTTAGGACAGTGCTTACCTTCCACATTGTAAGGACGTCGTGATAATGCATCAGCATTTGCGTGGCTTCAGCCTCTGCGATGTTCTATTGTGAATTCATTGCTTTGGAGTCGCTCAATCCATCTCGCCGCCTGACCTTTTTCACCTGACCAATTTTCATTGTTCTTGTTTTAAATTCTTCAGTAATAAAATTTGGGATTAATATTACAAACAGGATTATGTCATTATAAAAATATCCCAAACTACATTTTATATATTTCAATTTATGGCTATCATATCATAAAAATCTATTTCTTTCTTAGTTAGAAAGAATTTATTCAGTATTTTATGTTTTGACATTAATATATTTTTCTGTATTTTTACAATTTTCTCTGCTATTTGGTTTATTAGAATGTTATTATATTTGGTAATTGCGAAGCTTTCTTCAATCGTCTTGGCATAAGTCTGATTAAAAATCTCCTTGTGGGACTCAACGATTAATCCAATATTTTTAAATAGCTTTGCAAATCATCGTTTATTTTAATTTGTTTACGCGTATTGTTGACTAAATTGTATTGATTTATATTTAACTTCTTAAAATGATCATTATTGCTCTTCCTCCAATTTTCATTAAAGCTGTTTTCTTTCTAAAGGGTTTTTCAAAAGAAACGCTACAAAAGTAAATTGATAGTGACAGCAAACGACTCCATATTTTTTCCCGCACTTTTGACATTTCTCTTCAGTAAGGTTTGCCATTTCATCATGCAAAGATATACGAGCCAACAACGAGTCGAAATTATTAAAATTTACTACCGAAATTCGGAGTCAGTCGCCTCAACTTTATGAACGCTACGTCCAATTTATTATGAGGGTCATTTCTGGCTGAATGGCTTCGTCAATAAGCAAAATATGCGTTATTGGTTAGACAGCAATCCACACGTACTCCATGAGTCATCATTGCATCCCGAAAAAATTGCGGTTTGGTGCGGTTTATGGGCCGGCGGCGTTATTGGGCCGTACTTCTTCCGTGATGATCAAGACCGGCACATTACTGTGAATGCGAATCGCTACCGTTCAATGATAACCGAATATTTTTGGCCCCAATTGGATAATATGGACTTGGAGGACATGTGGATCCAACAGGACGGCGCCACAAGCCACACAGTGAATGCCACAATCAATTTACTGCAAACCAAGTTTGGTGAACGTGTTATCTCACGAAATGGCCCAGTCGTTTGGCCGCCTCGGTCGTGCGATTTGACGCCGTTAGATTATTTCCTGTGGGCCTACGTCAAGTCTATGGTCTATGCCAACAAGCCAGCGACGATTGATGAACTTCGTACGAATATCGAACGTGAAATTGCAGCAGTATCGGCCGATTTATGCTTGAAAACCGTTGAAAATTGGGTTCAGCGTCTGGACTTCTGCAAGCGTGCCCGTGGTGGCCATGCAAAAGAACTCGAGTTCCATACATAATGGCATCGAACGTACTTTCACAGGAATAAAGAATTTCATTGATATCTAAAATCGCTTTTGTTTTATTTAAAAAAAACTTTTGTAGCGCTCTTATTGAAAAACCCGATAGTATGAATTGAAATGGTTGTCATTAGGTGTTCAAGCTCTCTTATCTCATTATTAAGAAGAACTTCGAAGCTATGCTGATTTTTAATTTCGGTATGGTATCCCTTATTTCCGCTAAATCAATGACGTGTATTAGTTTTGAAAAATTTTTAATTTTTTTATTTAATATTGTTATTATTTATGACTGCGTAACCAGCCCCTGTTTCTAAGTTACCAACAAAAACTGCTGTCTGAATCGATGCCGACAAGACTACAAACATTGTTACTAGGACTGTTACCCGAAAATTTTTTTAAAGGTATTTTAATTTGTGCTATATATATCTTGTTTGGATTATTAGAGTTATATTTTAAATATCTTTTATATATTGGGATTATTGTAATTTGGTAAAGGTTCTCTTTTTGAATTTAATCTATCAATTGCTTTGGATTTTCTTTTATTTGAATACTGTACTATTTTTTCAAGATTTGAGTGTACTTGATTAATAAAGTCGATTGGTTTATGTTTTGTGGTTGAAAGAATTGAATCATTATAAAAACCTATTGCCCGGATTGCTAATTCTTCAATATCGCCGTTTTCATCTTCTCTTTTTAATATTCGTATGTGTTCTAATAGGGTTGAATGCAATCGTTCAATGTCCGAATTTCCTGTATGCGAATTTGGCGTTGTAAAATGTGGTTTAATACCTTTTTCTTTGCAGAACATGTTTATCAACGAATTGTTAAATTCATTGTCCATAATCAATAAAGCTGGCTTACCTGAAAATGCAATTCTTTCTTCCAACTTTTATAGTAATCATGTTTTTGTCATTTATGTTATGAATGCTACCAAATTTTGTAAATCTGTCAATATGAACAATTTCATTTGGTCTTTGTGGAGTTTCGGTATGATTAAAGTATTTCTTTAACGGTTTTCGATCATATTTGTTTTCATTACATATTCTACAACTGTTTATAAAGCGATTTACTCGTATGTATTTTATAAGATTGGGATAAAATAATTTATATTTTATCTCTTCGTAGCTTTCCAATATCCCCCTGAGATTTGTATATTTATGTATATTTTCAATAATTTCTAATGGTTGCACTTCGTTTAAAAGCTATTTTGCTAATTTAGAACATATCGTGCATTTTAAACTTTGGTTATTACTAAATAAATTGATCAACTTTTCTTGTACTCGTATAATGTTCTATTTGCTATCTTGTATTTCCGAATAGACTATTGTTCCTTTCTTTAGGTTTTCCATAAATAAATTGGTTAAGTATTTGTCATTCTTCAAGTAATTCTCAGCTATATACAGGACTTTATATTTATTGAATAAAATTTCCATTTGTTTATCTTTTCTTTTCATGATTCTAATTTGAGTTATATATATATTAACAACTGTTTCATTGATTTTAAAATGTTCGTTCAAATTTTCGTGTGCACTATGAATGATTTCGATTTCAAATAAAGATTTTATATTAGAACTTTACTCATTGTTCAAAAAAATTTCAGTGACATTGTCAGGTTTTTCTATTCTGCTTAGAAAGTCTCATTGTAGAAGTTGTGGAAATTCAGAAGAGAAGGAAACCTTAATCCATTTTCTTTGCGAATGCCCGGCTCTGGCGGCCGCAAGAAATAGAACACTAGGAAACTATTTCCTAGCGAGTTTATCCGATTTCTCGGGTGTAAAACCGAAAGATCTTTTAAGATACCTAAACTCCATAAAGTGGATTTAGTGAACAACCCATCGTTTTCTCCGGCGTTAGGAGAGGTTGTGGTATCAAAACGTCGTTAAGGCGATAATTGTGATCCATGTGAGGACCGACTTGGATCAGCCATTGAAACCAACCAACCAACCAACTCCACTATTACACCCCACCAGATTCATATTTAATGTTATATAATAAATTTACCAACTGGATATACTACAGAAAATTCATAAGCACTCACCTTCAGTATGACTGTAAACTGACAAACTCCCATGATATAGATTGTGCGATTACATTATATCAGCTGATGCTATTAGGGGCTAAAGTTGCTACTCCTGTAAAAAAAAACCAATGCAGAATTTGAACCTCAATCTTCAGTTCTAATGAAATCGAAGCTCTAGTTAAACAGAAAAGGAACCTGAGAAGGAAATGGCAGCAATCCAGATCACCAAACCTTAGAAAGCAACTGTCATGCTGCTCCAGGAAGCTTAGAACGATCCTTAAAGCGACAAAAGTGAAAGAACTTCAGCAGTATCTTGAAAACTTATCCCCCACTATATCTACTGATTATTCCTTGTGGAGAGCAGCGAGAAACTTGAAGCGTCCCGTCCTCACCAACCCGCCACTACGTTTAAGTGAAGTGGGCTAGAAGTTGCAGTGAAAGGGTACTCTGTTCGATAGCTACCTTAAAGGAGTTTTCACCCCAAATCCGCCAACAACGAGCTTCTACTTTCCGACTTTGCTTTCGAAGCACATACAAATACCACTCGTAATAAAAAATTAAAATGTACTTCAAGCGGTGTACAAAGACCTAAACATTGAAAAAGCCCCGGGATATGACCAAATAACAGGCAGGATAATAAAAGAACTACCCAATTCAGCTTGTATTCGTTTAGTGCATCTCTTCAGCGCTATCCTTCGATTCGGCTATTACCCAATAGACTGGAAAATGTCCAAAATTATTATGGTAGCGAAACCCGGCAAGGACCATACGCTCGTGTCGTCTTACAGGCGTATCAGTCTCCTACCTCTGCTTTCGAAAATATTTGAAAAACTGTTTGTTAAGGCAATATCCCCTATAATAACAGATGGGCAAATGATCCCTCAACACCAGTTTGGCTTCAGAAAATATCATAGCACGATAGAACAAGTGCATCGCATTGTCTCGATTATTAGGAAGTCATTCGAAAATAAAGGATATTGCCCAGCAGTCTTCCTGGATATAACTCAGGCTTTTGACAAAGTATGGCACGAGGGCCTGTTATACAAACTTAAAAAGTTAATGCGTCCACAATCTATTCACAAACTATTTGTCGCAGAGGAAATTTGTGGTGATTGATGGATTTTTTCGTGGAGAGGATCAATAGCTCTCACAATTTTTACTGCTGCATAATTGATTTCTCTCAACAAATTTTTGTAGATGTAAGTTTAAATTGCTGCAGTGTTTATTTACTCTTTAATTTGTACTATTTTGAGTGTTTTGATGTAAAATTCATATATATAAATTTAAGTCAGTTACTAGTTTGCACGGTTATCCACAGTTCGTTGCGCTACTTCAAATTCTTTTGGAAGCTACTCTTGGGCACAGAGATTAACAATAGTGCCGGTATTGCCATGCCTTTACTTGCTTGCTAAAAATATGAATGCTTTAATTAAGTCTTCAGTGAATTCCAATGAAACTAACTTTTATATGATTCGTATTCTTAGCCGAATTGAAATGGGAACAAAGATATGTCATATTAATGCACAGAGCTTGGTTAACAAAATTGATGAATTTAGATACTTGTTTGGGGGCTTGGTTTGTGCCATCAATGCAGAACAACTTGTTCAGAGTTAATGGTTACAGGCTGTTTCGATCTGATAGAGTGAGCCTTGCTGGGGGGTAGCTATTTTTGTGCGGGATGACATTGCTTGCCACATCCACAGTAAATCGGATATTGATAGTGAAATTGAATATGTATTCTTAAGTGTTTGCAATGGTGTTGAGAGTCTACTTGTTGGTTGTGTTTATAGACCGAATCGTAGAATTGATATGCAATTGTTTCTAGACCATCTTCGGGGGATTTCGTTGAATTTTCAAAGTATTGTGGTGGCAGGGGACTTCAACAGCAATCTCTTGATTGAGAATGGATTGATATCTGAAATGTCTGCATTGGGTCTGGTTTCGGTACATTTATTGTCACCGACTCATTTTACAAAAACTAACAGTTCACTGTTGGATTTATATTTTATTGACGATAGAGGGAAGGTTAAACTGTATGAACAGCTCTCAGCCACTTGTTTCTCTAAACATGACTTAATTTTTTTGACAATTGATTTTAAACTTAAAATTACGCCAAATATTATAAGTTATCGTGACATCAATAATATTGACTACCAACATTTATGTACTAAGCTCGACAGTGTCGATTGGGATTCCATCCTGCTGATGACCTCAATAAATGACAAAGTGGAGTACCTGCATTCTAACATTAAGCAACTTTTCGATGAATTTGTTCCGGAAAAAGTGCTCTCTATACGCCATGGAGTGCGGCCTTGGTTTAACAATAAATTAAAGACATTAATAGACTTACGTGACGCAGCATATAAACGATGGAAACGTTACAAGATACCTCTTTTTCACGAAACATATAGAAACTTTAGAAGACAGGTCATAAAGGAGGTTAGGATTGCTAAATGCAAATATTATGAGGGTAAATTCTCTAATGCTGTAAGTAGCAATCAGACGTGGAGACATATTCGGGGCATTGGCTTGGGGAAGAGCGGTGCACTTCCAAATATTGATTCTGATCTTAACGAGCTGAATCAGAGGTTTATTAACCTCCCGATCGAACCAGCATGGGAATAGTTATTTAGATTCTTGTAGTCTTGTGTCTTCTGAGTGTATGTTTGGTTTTGGTGGTGTAGAGGAGTCAGATGTGTTGGAGTGTTTTTTGAGTGTAAAGTCGAATGCTTGTGGTACTGATTAGATTCATCCCGTTTTTGTTAAGGCACTTCTTCCTGGGCTGCTTCCGGTCATTACCCATATTTTTATGATAATGACATCAACATTTCCAACATGTTGGAAGGTAGCAAAATTGCGGCCCACACCAAAATCAAGCAATGACCACCAACCAATTGCTATTTTGCCATATTTGTCTAAATTATTTAAATTACTTATGGCTAAACAAATGAGGAAATTTTTATTGGGAAATGGGATTATCACTGAAAGACAATATGGTTTTAGCTGCATAACGGCCCTAATTGATGTAGTGGAAGATATTCGGGTGACACTTGACTCTAATAGGATGTGTTTCTTGACACTGTTGGACCATTCTAAAGCGTTTGACTGTGTTGACCATGATATTTTATGTACAAAACTATCGAAAATGTATAACTTCTCACCAACTGCGGTAAAGTTATTAAAATCGTGCCTCACAGATAGAACACAGGCGGTTTACCAACCGTGTAGCAGTACTGTTGTGGCATCTAATTATCTTTCTGTGGCTCGAGGTGTGCCACAGGGCTCCATTTTGGGTCCACTTCTCTTTTGCATATACATAAATGACCTGCCGACTGTCTTACAATATTGTAATATTCAAATGTATGCTGATGATGTTCAGATTTACATCAGTTGTACACCGAACGAAGTTGCCGATTGTGTCACCAAAATTAATAAAGACCTGAATAATATATATGTGTGGGCAGGAAGGAATGGTTTGTGTCTTAATCCGGCTAAATCTAAGTGTTTGGTGATCTACAAGAAACACATCGTAACCGCGGGCCTCCCTGGGATATTTATGCATTCATCGGCAATTAATTATGTAAATGTGATTAAAAATTTGGGGGTCATATTTGATGGTGCTCTATCGTGGAATAATCATATTGCAGTAACGGTTGGTAAAGCCTATGGTATGCTACGATCCCTATGGGCTACGCAATATTTTACGCCTTTCAGGATTAGAATGATACTAGGCAAGTCCTACCTTCTCCCAACTATGTTATATGGTTGTGTAATATTTGGGAATTGTGATGCAGTAAGCAAACGAAAACTCAATGTGTTATTTAACACTATAACGAGGTATATGTCGACGAGATGGTTTAAGTCGACGAGATCATGTGTCTGGGCGCGCAATAGAAATTTTTCACATCACATTCGATCAGCTTCTTGACACTCGAAGTATTCTATTGTTGCATAAGATTATTTGCACTCAGGAGCCTCCATATTTGTTTAGGCGCCTTAAATTTACTCGCTCTGGCCGTTCTAATCGGCTTGTCCCGTTAAGACATTCCTCACTTATGTCTCATCGTCAATTTTTCGTTAATGCTGTGAGACTTTGGAATTCACTGCCTGTAAGGATTCAAGGTATTGGCAATGCTAATCTATTCAAAATTGAGCTTAATAAACACTTCCAGGGGCAATGAATTTATGAGCTGAATTGGGTTGCGCTATGGATTGTGTGTGACCGCGTACACTGTTTATATGTATGCATCCTTTTCTGACTAATAACAAATTTAAAGCTGTACATTTTTATTGATTCAAAGCTGTTTTGTATTGAGGAATTGAAAGATGAATTGTTGAAATTCATATTCTAATGTTCTGATTTTGTACTCTGTGAGCTATTGTATTTTATATTATAAGTTAAATTATGTCCGGATTATTGTACTAAATGTATCATTTCATGTTATTGGGACAATCTTACAAGGTTTTGCCTTAATGTCCCAAGGTGAACGTAAATTAATAATAAATAAATAAATAAATTCATAAAGGGTTCACTTCAGTCCCATGTGACATTCATGCCGATGTCCCGCAGGGGAGTGTACTGGGTCCTCTGCTATATTTGCTCTACACATCAGACATGCCGACCAGCAGTCACACACTTACCTCGATGTTTGCGGATGATACAGCAATTTTTTGCTGAAACGCTTGGCCTGAAACAGCTATCAGTCACCTTCAAAAATATCTTAGCTTGCTGGAGGTCTGGCTAGCTAACTGGACAATTAAAGTCAACGCATCCAAATGTGCTCACGTCACGTTCACTCTGAGAGTGGGAAAATTCCCTTCTCTAAAAATATACGGACAATCTATCCCACAGACCGAAAACATTAAGTACTTAGGGATTCATCTTGACCGGAGGCTCACACTGGGTAAACATATAGGAGCTAAAAAAACTCAAATAAAACTAAAAATCAATCAACTTCACTGGCTTGTAAGCAAAAAGTCAAAATTATCCCTATCTTACAAAATACTACTATACAAAGGCGTTGTAAAGCCAATATGGACCTACGGAATCCAGCTGTGGGGAACCGCATCGCCATCTAATATTGTTAAACTCAAACGTAGCCAATCAAAATGCCTTAGGACAATTACAAGTGCACCCTGGTACTTAAAAAATGAGAATATCCACAGAGATTTAAACGTATCTACAATAAAAGAAGAAATAAAAAAATGCTGCAGAAGTTACTCACAGAAGCTGAAATTATACCCGAACACTTTAGCAAGGGAGCTATTGTCAAACAAAGGGTCACGGACGTTTAAAAAGGAGAGATACCATTAACTTGCTACAATAGAAATTAACTATGAATATAGAATCTGAACTGTTTTGTATTGTTCGCGCCGGAGCCCTCCTGACGGTGGCTGCTGCCTGCTCACAGTCACCATGAGATTCTGAGCGGGACTCAGTGCGGAGAGAATTCCCCTCATTGAGTCCCGCCAGGTCGTACAGCAGGCCGCAGCCATCTTTTCGCTGTGGTGAGAATGAAGGCGCAGGCGAAGCAGGAGAGACGGTGACGAAATAAGATCAGTTGCAATTAAATCACCGATCGTGCGGCTGTGCATAGCGTATATTAATAGTTCATACAAAAACTGTATTAAATTGCCTTTCTTTTTATTATAACGTATATTAATAATTCATACAACAACTGTATTAAACTGCCTTTTTTATTACAACGTATAATAATGGATTCGATAACTCCTCACGGTCCATTAAGAGACATGGTCCTTCGAGCCGGATATCACCTGCGTCCGGTAAGTGTTTAATATTTATTTTTATTTTTAATATATTATTAAACCATTTTTGTGTAATTGCAATATTGCATATCTATTTTTAATTTTTTCTATCGCGTAATTTCCGGTTGGGTACGGTCGTTACGGTAAAAGGTCCATTTTCGTATCGTCACTCGTGTGCATGTGTGTGTGTGTGTAAATTCCTGCACAGCAGTAGGTACTGGAATTTGTATTTCTTTTAAATAAATTCTAAGCACGGCCACTGCGTAAATCGGTTCACAGTCTGCAGCTCAATGCGCTGCCGACGCCGCTTACTATAAGCCGTGTACAGCTGTTTGTGCGCAGGTTTTTTCACTGCCGCAATTGGTACCTTTCGCTTGTGCATGCTATTGCCGCTGTTCCGATTTGAATTCGGTGCCCTAGTTTTGCGATTTGGTTTGTTCGTTGGTGCGATTTAAGGCGGGTGTCACACTCACAACTCTTGTGGGTCAGCTGTTCGGGTTATCTGTATTGCGTGCGCATATCGCCGCATCGAAGCAGTGTAGTATTGCAAATTAGTACTAGGAGCATATTGTTTTTGCTTCTACGTATGCGTGGGGGTCTGCAGCTCACTGCGCTGCCAACAGCTTTTACTGTACGTTGCGTACCGTTGTTGGTGAACCGGTAACTTACGCCGTTGCCGGTGGTTTTCCGTACTAACGGGTCAACAACTGTTAACGTGGTGGATAATCGACATTTTCGACACAAGTGCGGTGTAATTAGGTTCGCAGTCCGCAGCGCACAGCGCTGCCGACGCCTTTTTACAGCAAACCGTGTGCCGGTGCTTGAACTTCCCCATATTACTACGCTGCAAAATACGTATACTCTTCGATCTCCGTACATCACAGTTTTCGCAGCTCACAGCGCTGCCAACTTTTTCTTTTTGTTGTCCGTTATATTTACCCTGTATCGGTGTACCCACGAGTGACGCAAGGTCCGGGTCACATACAGCAGCTCATAGCGCTGCATTGGGTATTTCAAGTTGGGGTTCTACTTAAATTTTTCCGATTGTAGTTGCTCAGTGCTGTCGTCACTGCCTTGGCTTCGCGTAGTCCATTCTGTCTTTTACGTTGTGTGGACTTCTCAGTGATAATAAGGCGGATGTTATATCAGTCCCGTTAGCGGGTCAACTGTGTACACATATAGTTGGGTAACTGGGTGTATCGACGTGAACTTGTAGTGTTTTCCCGTGTTCTGCTTGAGTTTTGCCACCATTGAGCTGCGTTCTCAGGTCAAACGGTCTGCAACTATGCTTACTCCGCTGATAGACGCGGCTGATAGCCTGACCGCGTTTGTTACTGAGTTCCAGCGAAACTCGTCCGCCTCCTACAACCTTGACTATATTCGCCTTGATCTGACTGAATTGGCAAACCTATGGCAGGCGTTGAAGGAGGCGAAGGCTGCAGCGGTCATTGAAGCGAATTTAGATGAAACCGCACAGCCATTAAAGAGTCCATACGGCAACGATTCGCAGCAAGTTTTGCCATGTATAAACAGGGTCATGCTCAGATCAGTGGTCTAATGGAATCCCTGACCGTCTCTCCAGCGGTGCCTTCCGAAGCATCTGCTGAGCTGTCTTCTCAATCACATAGTATCCCGGTGCCTCCCTGTGATATTGAGCTTTTCGGGGGGTGTACTCTAAGTGGATTCCGTGATATGTTCACGGCGCTATTCCTTCGGAACGCTCGTCTATCTAACATCGAGCGGCTGTACCACCTAAGGGCAAAGACTAGGGGGGAGGCGCGAGAAATCGTGGACCAATGCCAATTGACCATTAGCGGCTTTGATCAGGCGTGGGCGAGGCTTACTGCCCGGTACGAAAATTGGCGCAAGCTTATTAATTGTCAGCTGAAGTCCTTATTTACGATGCGTACCATAGGTAAAGAAAGTGGGTCGGAGCTAAAAAGGCTGCAGAGGGAAGTTAGCAACTGCAATATGGCGCTGCAGGAGCTGTCGGTATATGTAAGCAGTTGGGATCCAATTTTTATATACTGGAGTTCCATTCGGTTGCCGGAGAGGACCCTTTCTCTTTGGGAGCAGTCCCTTGAAGATCATGCGGATATACCGACTTGGGTGGCGATGGAGGAGTTCCTCTCGAAACGGTTCCAAACTTTGGAGGCGGTCTCTGATGTCTGCCAAGCGGATCACTCGCGGGAGCCTGCGGGGAACCGCTCAACACCACTCCGTAATAGCCACGTGCAGGCTCATCAGGCAAGGGTCAATCCGGAAGGGTGTAAGATATGTACACTACCAGGCCATCGGGTCTCAAACTGCTCTACATTCATCAACGCTGATGTATCAGAGCGATGAGGATGGGTAAACCGCTTCCACTTGTGCGTGAATTGTTTGAAGGGACATCATCGTGTGACAAATTGCACGAGTAACTACCGGTGTTTTATGTGCCAAGAGCGGCACCATACTCTGCTACACCGTGAGCCGCCCCCGAACCGGAGCATAAGAGCCCCACCACGCACGACGCCGCTTCGAGGCAGACGACCATCCAACGGACGCAACGCGGCTACCACGTCGGCCCAACCTGCTACACCATCCTTCGCCCACGCTGCACAGGTGGTACCCGCTACAGTCCAGGGACGATCCGGTCCATATCGAGCCCGAGGTCGGCTACCCAAACGCGTGCTTTTAGGTACCGCCATTATTCACGTCTGGTATCAGGGAGTCAATTCCATGGCCCGGGCATTGATCGACCGGAAGGGTCTTTTATCTCCGATCAGCTCCAACGACGCCTGCGACTCCCTACGCGTACCGTGCATGCCCAAGTGTCCGGGGTAAGCAATGTGGTGGCCGCTAACGTGACAAAAGCGTGCGACCTAATGTTAGGGTCACCTCTCGACAGTACTGTGCGGCTCCCGGTGTCAGCATTAGTACTACCGACCTTAACCAGCGAATTACCCCGACTAGGGGTATCCACGCAACAATATGCCCAATTGGCCGGCTAACAAATGGCTGATCCAAGCCTTTCAAACTCTTCACAAGTCGACATTTTAATAGGGGGTGATTTATATCCGATGGTGTTGCTTGATGGGTTGAAGCGTGATGTTATTGGGTCATTGATTGCACAGGAAACTGTATTTGGGTGGATTCTCATAGGACCCATGCCTGAGAGCTCGACACAGACATTTTGTGCAAGGGTACAAATTGAGACCGGGCACCCGGTCGAAGAGCACTTGCAGAGATTCTGGGAGGTAGAGGAGCCACCTAAGGAGAAACGGTTATCGCCCGGTGACCAGGCTTGTCTGGACTTGTATTCCCGGACCACTTACAGAGAATCTTCTGGGCGGTATGTAGTAGAACTGCCGTTCAAACCAAGACACCTGCCTGAGGAGTCACTTGGGGCTTTTCGCCACATTGCGTTAAAGCAGTTCGAACGCAATGAAAGCCGATTACTTCGTAACCCTGAGCAGAAAAACCAGTATGACTCCGTGGTACAGGAGTATTTGACTCTTGATCATATGATCAAAGTCCCGCCTCCGCCTTCAGGCGCTCTTGCTCACTATTATTTGCCTCATCATGCGGTAATGAAACCCGAGAGTAAGTCCACCAAGTTGCGAGTGGTGTTCAGTACATCTCAAGCAACCACCAGTACCCTCAGCTTGAACGATGTCCTATACACGGGTCCCACCTTGCAGGATGACTTAACACAACTTATCGTGCGATGGCGAATGTGTCAGTTCGTTTTTAATGGGGATCTGCAAAAGATGTATCGGCAGATTAGAGTAGCTCCAAAGCACACCCCGTACCAACGAATTATTTTTAGGGCCTCTCCTGAAGCGCCAGTGTCCGACTACGAGTTACAAACGGTTACCTTCGGAGTCAACTGTGCACCCTACTTAGCGATTAGGACATTAGAACAGCTCGCGACGGACGTCGAGGAGGACCTACTCCTAGCAGCCCAGATATTGCGTGAATGTATGTATGTGGACGACGCCTTGGTCGGCACATATGATGTTAACGTGGGGATACAGACTCGAGATGAATTGATCCGTGCACTCGACTCTGCCGGCTTTTCCATGCGAAAGTGGACAGCTAACACAGAAGCCGTTCTCACCTCTTTGCCTCCGGACCACTTGCTCCGAGAGGACTTTCTGAAGCTGAATGAAGCTAGTCTAACCAAGACATTAGGAGTTCGGTGGAACGCAAAGACCGATCATTTATACTTTCACCTTCAGCCCATTTGCTTCGACCCACGAGCCACGCAAGGTGCTATCGATTATAGCCCTACTTTTTGATCCAGCCGGATGGCTGGCACCTGTTGTGATCGTGTCCAAGATCTTGATGCAGCAGATTTGGGAGGACAAAACTGACTGGGACGAATGATATGACGACATCTCGCAGATTCGTATTCCGCGTTGGGTGGGGTCTGCACCGGATGTAGATATCCAGTTCCATGCGTTTTGCGATGCATCGCAAGCGGCTTACGCCACCGTGCTGTATGTGCGATGCCAGTGCGGCGATGCTGTCACGTCCCACTTATTAGTGGCTAAATCGCGGGTAGCACCTCTTAAGACGTTGTCCTTACCCCGCTTAGAACTCTGTGGCGCGGTATTGTTATGCGAGTTGGTAGCAGCATTTCGGACAAGGGTGGGAGTCACCTCCGGCAACTTGTTTTGTTGGACGGATTCGACCATAGTTTTAGCTTGGCTCCATAAATCCCCGCATACATGGAAAACCTTCGTAGCTAATCGGGTCACCACCACTTCAAGCAAAGTAGGTGTGGAATGCTGGAGACACGTCAAGTCGGCAGACAATCCAGCTGACCTTGCCAGTCGGGGGGTAACTCCGGCAGCGCTCGTTCACAACCATTTGTGGTGGAACGGTCCGGGATGGCTTACCCATGACTCAAATTCCTGGCCTCAGCCTTCGAAAATAGCTAGCCCGGACGCCCTGGAGGAACAGCGCAACATTGCTACGCATACAATCCAGGTCAAACAGCATGACAACTTGATGCTGCGTTTCTCATCGTTGCCGCGAGCAATGCGGGTCGTTTGCTATATCCAGCGCTTCTCTAGATACGCTACGCGAAAGCTGCGTGACCACGCCCCAGCCCCGGGGTCGCCTATCACGACTGCAGAGATTGTTGCCGCTACACTTCTCGTAACGACCATAACGCAGCAGATGTACTACCCCGAGGAGTATGGATGCCTGCAGAACGGGCAACCCATTTCCAATTCGAGTTCTGGAAATCAGCTTATGCTTCGGCTCCTTCGAACTCAATATTGGGTTCCACGCGCAAAGGCTTTAGTCAAGGGTGCCATTTTACGGTGTAAAACTTGCCTGGTAGAAAAGAAACGTAGATTGAGCCAGATCATGGCGCCTTTGCCCCCGGAACGCACCACCCTGTCTTGTCCTTTCAGCACCGCGGGGGTTGACTTTGCGGGCCCTTTTGAAATTAAAACATTTCAAGGGCGGGGGTATAAAATGACAAAAGGCTACGTGTGCATTTTTGTGTGTTTCGCCACCAAGGCCGCCCATTTAGAAGCTACCACGGATTTAACTACCCAGGCCTTTTTAGCCGCCCTGTCTAGATTCATTGGACGGGGGTGCCCAGCTAACATTTATTCCGACAATGGAAAGAATTTTGTGGGAGCAGAAAAGGTAGTGCGCATGGAGTTCGCACGTGTGATTCGAGAAGCTAAGGACCAGGCAACCACGCAGCATTGGTTTCACCAATTGAAATGGCATTTTATACCTCCAAACGCTCCCCATATGGGAGGACTGTGGGAAGCCGCAGTAAAGAGCTTCAAACCCCATTTCAAACGAATGGGTGGGCAGATCCTGTATACGTATGAAGAGTTGGCGATGGTATTAGCCCGGGTCATGTCGACATCAACGTCACTTGAGAAACCTCAGGTTTCAACCAAACTGCCAGTCAATTGGGCAACATAAATTAATTGTTTCGAAACATACATACAATGGTTTCGAAACAATTAACCGAATAAAGAATCTAAAAACATTTAACTCAAAAACATATTCTCGGATTACAGAACATTTTGTCATGTGCCGCTGTTGCTTAACCCAAAATTCAACAGCGTCGGCAATGTGTAAACAATGTATCGAATTGCTCTTGCAATCCAACTGACCCACCTAAGTGTTTTGGGTTTTCATACGTAAACAATTTTAAATATTGGTTGCAACACAAAAAATGCAATCAAAGGCAGGAAATATGTATTTTGTATTTTTGTAGTAATGTATTTCTTTTGTATCTTAAGAGGTTACATTGGATTGTAATATTTTTAAGTAAGTCAGTCTTAATCTGAATTTAAAGAAATAAAGAAACCTTCGGGTTAATAAAAATAAAAACTTATTTTTTTCCTTTACTTCTAAAGAAGTAATGTTAGTTTTTTTTCCTTTACTTCTAAAGAAGTAATGTTAGTGGCGCAGTCGAATCAGGAGTATTAATCAAAAGATTGATACTGAACTTTTAACTCTTGAGTAACTAAAGTAACTAAGTGAATTAAAAATTAAATCAAAAGATTTAAATAACTCTAAATTAATTCAAATATTGGTACCCAATAAAGTGAAATCTAGTGAACTAAAAACTTTAAATCAAAAGATTTAAATAAGTCAATAGACTGACCGGAATAAAAAAAAAAAAGCTTAATTTAAGAGGCGAATGCCAAAGTACGAGAAAAATAAAACAAGTCTACAGTATAATAAAACAACAAATATTATGGAAAAGCATGAGGCAGCAGCAGCAGCGGCGGCAGCAGAAGCAATGAGGCAACACCAAGCAGCTACGACGGCCCAGCAGATTCCAGCATCGGAAATTATAAAGGAAGCTGCGAGAATTAGGGAATTCCGAGGAAACAAGGACTATGACTTATCATCGTTCATTAGGGAAGTGGAACTGATCCTTCCAATGTTTGATGTTAACCCTGCTCTAAAGGATTTTATTTTCCAACGCCACATCATGACTAAAATACAAGGAACAGCATTACAAGCAGTGAGGACGCTGGGACAGAACCCATCGTGGATGGAAGTTAAAACAGAGCTGGTCAGGAATTTTGGTATAAGAGAAACATATCACAACCTGTTTCACCAAGCAATCAACACAAAATGTCTTAATGTAAGTGACTACTTTTATCAGTTAAGAAACATATTAGATAAACTAAACACTAAATATGATTTCGATGAAAATAAACCGGTAGAGTTTTCACCTATTGTAAATGAATCTATAATTTTAAAAACATTCGTTAATGGACTAGATGCCAATCTAGCCAGCATCATCCACAGTAGGAATATTCAAAATCTAAGATTAGCGTTTTATACATTACAAGAAACGGGTATGATAGAACAAGTAGAGAAAAAAGCGTACAAAAATAGAAACACAAACTCGCGAAATTTTAGAAACACAAACTTTACACAGAATTCATTTAGACCGAATTACAACCAAGTTGAAAATCAGAATTCATTTAGACAAAACTATAACCAAATAGAAAATCAGTTTAGACAAAATAACAACTCTGGACAATTTAGAAACCCGTTCAGACAAAATCCGCAAAATACAGGCGAAAGAAATTCGGACCAAACTAGGACGAGTAGAATGGATGTAGACCATATAGAACAAAATGAGGTAAATTTTCAATTGCCGGGGGAGGACCTAATTTACCGATAGTTGAGCTGACTGTAGGAGATGAAAAAATAAAATGCTTGATTGATACAGGATCGACAACAACACTTATCAACGAGGACAAATTATCAAAATATAAAAGACTAAAATTAAAAAATAATCTACAATTTAATACACTCAGTGGACAAACAAACATAAGCCATGAAATAATAACGGAACTCCCACAAGAGTTTAACGAAAAAAAATATTTGAGCTGGAAACTTACAAAGTTCAAAAATAAAAAATTCGACGCACTTATTGGACAAAATATACTTGCACCAATGCAAGCAATTATTAATCTTAGAGAGGGGTACATTGAAATCAATAAGGTAAAAACTACATTTTTGAGTGAATGTCCGTACAAATTTGACGAAATTTATACAATTGAAAATTCGTTTATTAACCAAAGCGTTATTGAAAAATTAAAAAGAATAGAGATGAACTCTGAAGAGATAGATTATCTAAAATATTTAATAAATAAGCACAAAGACTTATTTTTTCAAGAAGGACAAAAATTGACTCATACACACGAAATTCAGCACGAAATAGTGACTACAACAAGTAGGCCACTTTACTCAAAAATGTATAGATATCCACAGATACACGAGACCGAAATCAATAAACAAATAAAAGAAATGTTAGAACAGGGAATAATAAAGGAAAGCAACTCACCGTACAACTCACCGCTTTGGATCGTTCCAAAGAAGGCGGACAATTCCGGTACAAAGAAATGGCGTATAGTCATCGATTACAGGAAATTGAACGAAGAAACTATTAGCGATAAATTTCCCATCCCTAATATTGAAAATATCTTAGAGAAACTAGGAAGGTCCCAATATTTCACAACACTAGACTTAGCGAAAGGGTTTCATCAGGTTTTAATAAAAGAATGCGATAGACAAAAGACAGCATTTTCTACTCCTCTTGGGCACTATGAGTTTACGAGAATGCCATTCGGACTCAAAAATGCCCCAGCCACGTTCCAAAGATTAATCAATTCAGTCCTTAGAGAATTTATTAACAAAATATGTGTTGTCTACCTTGATGACATACTTATTTTTAGCACTTCACTAGAAGAACATTTGGAAAGCCTCGAAAAAATTTTTAATAAATTGAGACAACATAATTTAAAAATTCAGGTAGATAAATGTAAATTTTTTGCTAAGGAAACTGAATACTTAGGGCACATTCTAACAACAGAAGGAGTAAAGCCGAATGAGAGTAAAATTGAAAACATTCAAAAGCTTAAACTCCCTGAAACAACAAAACAAATCAAGTCATTTTTAGGAATTACCGGTTATTATAGAAAGTTTGTGAAGGATTATGCCAAAGTAGCTCATGGAATGACGAAATATTTGAAGAAAAATGCAAAAATTAATAAACAAGATCCACAGTACATAGATGCCTTTCAGAAATTGAAACGATTATTAACAGAAGCTCCAATACTTAGATACCCCGACTTTGATAAACGTTTTAAAATAGCCACAGATGCTAGTGATTTCGCTATTGGTGCAGTTCTCACTCAAAGTGAGCATCCAATTAGCTATGCAAGTAGAACCCTAAACGAGCACGAAAGAAAATATTCTACAACAGAGAAAGAACTGTTAGCTATTGTATGGGCGGTTAACTATTTTCGACCATATATCTACGGACGAAATTTTGATTTGATAACTGATCATCAACCATTAGTGTGGTTGAAAATCAAAAACACTGGCAAAGATATCAATCCAAGATTACAACGTTGGTTACTTAAGTTAGGAGAATATGACATTAAAATAAACTATATAAAAGGTAAGGAAAATATAGCTGCCGATTTTATGAGTCGTATAAATGCGGATTTAGGACAGATAAATGCAATTGATTCACGTAACCAAGATACCGAAGTTCAACACGAAGACAACAGAAGCACAGATGCTACAATTCATTCTCAAGAAGAGGAACAAAATGACCATTTTATTATATTGGACACAATAGTGAATAGATTTAACACACAGCTAATTTTAACTAACAACAAGGTAAGAGAAATTGAAGTAGTTCATGATAAAAGAAAAATTTTTATTAGTCCTGAAGATATTAAAAATAATTTTATGACAGATATATTTAGAAGATATTTAAAAACAGGTAAAACAGGCATTTACTCGGAAATAACGGACCATGAATATAACATAGTACAACAGAAACTAGTAGAACTCTTCGGTTCAACTCTTAAATTCTATAGATGCTCATACCATGCCACAGATATGTCAAACGAAGAGGAAACATATAAACAAATAGGAAAATATCATAAATTAGAGACAGGACATGGTGGCATACAGGCAAATTACGAGGGATTGAAAAAACTTATCTATTATAAGGACCTAAAGAAATTAATACAGAAGTACGTGAATAATTGCGACATCTGTAGTAGGGCCAAATACGACAGGAAACCAATCAAACCGAAATATTTTTTAACAGAAACCCCAACCGACAAAAATCAGATTATACACGTAGATGTTTATACAAATAAGAAACACAGTTTTATGTCATTTATAGATAAATTTTCTAAATTCGCGGTCATTCTTTACTTAGAAGATAGAAATAGCAACACTTTAATAGAAAAATTTAGACTGTACTTGTCAATAAAAAGTAAACCAGACAAAATTGTTATGGATAACGAGTTCAATTCTGTCAATGTTAGAGAATTTATGAGACAAGAAGAAATATTAGTGCATTTTACAAAACCCAATAGTCACACTGGAAATTCCGACATAGAAAGATTCCATAGCACTATTGCTGAAAAATTCAGAGCACTAGAAGCAGAAAAGTCTAGTTTATCGACGCAAGAACGTATATTTAAATGTGTAGAATGGTATAACAGATCAGTGCATTCAACTCTAAAAGAAAAACCTATTGATGTAGAAGAAGGTAAAATCGATAAAGAAAAAATTAGGCAGTTAATTCAAAGTAAAAAAGAGCAAAATATTGATAAACTTAACAGGAAACGTGAGGATTTTACACACAATAAACAAGAAGGATATGTAAAGAATTATAAAGCACTCAGACACAAATACGAACCAAGATATAGAAGATTAAAGATAGAAAATATTCATCCAACAAATATTAAAAGACCAACCAAATTTTCAGATCAATTGGACATTACTCGTTTTGACCTTACTAATAATGATAACTAAGGCTTGTGGAACACTTATGATCGACAAAATAGAAACCGACGATGGATTCATTGAAATAAAACTGGAAAACGCACAAATCATTAAGAACTACAACATGATTTTACATATAATTAACCCATCCGAAATAGAAAGTATCATAGACGACTTTACATCCGAAATACAACAATTAAAGTTATTAGAAAACAAGCAACTTTTAAATTCACAACTTAAAACACTTAGACGGAAAATTCAAACCATCCTACCACATAGACAGAAGAGGGGACTTATAAACATTTTTGGAACAGGACTTAAATGGCTTTATGGGACAATGGACGACAATGATAGGACAGAAATAGAAGAACATTTAAAAATTATTGACACAAATAATCATATGGCAATTGAAAATATTAACAAAAATATCCAAATAAATGACCATTTTAATAAAACATTCGAAATGCTAAGGAAAACAATAGAGTCGGACAGAAATAAAATAAATGAAAAATTTAATGACATAGAAGAAACGAATTCAAGAATGTATGCGCAATTTCTTTACTTAGACTTTTTATTAAAAATTAAAATTTTGGAGGATCACATTGAACATATACAAAATAACATCGCTTCAGCAAGACTCGACATAATGACAAGTAACATATTAACAGACGACGAAATAACTCGATACAACATCGACATTGACAAACTTAGAAACATACGACTAGGTGTAGGTGAATATAAAAATAACGAAATTATATTTGTAATAGAAATTCCTAAAAATATGCTTTCTGTACCAAGATCATTAGTAGTACCCGTTTCAAACGCAAAACATGAAGAATTACTTATTAGTATGCAAGAAGTAATAAAAATAAATAATACTTTTTATGATTATAATAGTGATGTAAACATTAAAAACTTTAAAAAATCAAAGCTATGTATTTACAAAGATAACTGTCTAAAAGTCAAAAACAATCATTCAGAAATTATTAATATAAAACCTGGTCTAATTTTGTTAAAAAATCAAATAAATTCACAATTAAATAGTACATGTGATTATAGAAAAACTAAACTAAATGGAAACTACTTAATTTCTTTTAATGATTGTAAAATAAAAGTAAATGAAGAACATTTTTCAAATAAAGAATTAATATTTCATGAAAGATTTGCTGTACCATCAATAAAAAAATTAAATAGTTCAAAAACCCAACTAACCTTTGAAGAAATTGTTATTCAACAAATAGAAAACATAGAAAAAATAAAAGAATTAAAGTATCACAGAAAGAATTTTACAACTGTCAATCTCATTGTACTTATTTCTTCTCTTATGATATTATCCCTATCAGCAATATTTGTATACATATATTTTGTAAGAAAGAACAGAACACTTAAGATAAGTATCCTCAACCCTCAAACTCAGGAGAGTTCTCAATCCAAGGGGGGAGGGGTCATGTCGACATCAACGTCACTTGAGAAACCTCAGGTTTCAACCAAACTGCCAGTCAATTGGGCAACATAAATTAATTGTTTCGAAACATACATACAATGGTTTCGAAACAATTAACCGAATAAAGAATCTAAAAACATTTAACTCAAAAACATATTCTCGGATTACAGAACATTTTGTCATGTGCCGCTGTTGCTTAACCCAAAATTCAACAGCGTCGGCAATGTGTAAACAATGTATCGAATTGCTCTTGCAATCCAACTGACCCACCTAAGTGTTTTGGGTTTTCATACGTAAACAATTTTAAATATTGGTTGCAACACAAAAAATGCAATCAAAGGCAGGAAATATGTATTTTGTATTTTTGTAGTAATGTATTTCTTTTGTATCTTAAGAGGTTACATTGGATTGTAATATTTTTAAGTAAGTCAGTCTTAATCTGAATTTAAAGAAATAAAGAAACCTTCGGGTTAATAAAAATAAAAACTTATTTTTTTCCTTTACTTCTAAAGAAGTAATGTTAGTTTTTTTTCCTTTACTTCTAAAGAAGTAATGTTAGTCCCGCGTTGAGGGATGTCTGAATTCTCGACCGATTACCGCACTCAGTGACGATCCCGACGACTTCCAACCACTTACCCCACGGCACTTTCTAGTAGGGGGACCACTTCTTGCTCCAGCCATCTCGGAGGAGACCACCCCTTTTCTTTCCATTCTTAATAGATGGCGTAGGCTTCAAGTTCTCTCCCAACAGTTCTCAGTAAGCTGGAAACATGAGTATCTTCTGGAGTACCATCGCAGGACGAAGTGGAAGATCATCCAAGAAAATGCAGCGAAAGAAGATATGGTTGTATTAGAGGATGACCACGTTCCACCCAACGAATGGCGATTGGGAAGGATCACTGAGGTCCACCCGGACTCAGACGGTAGGGTGCGAGTCGCAAAAGGGCGGACAGCACGCGGAATCGTTACAAGGCCCATCACCAAGATGGTTGTACTCCCTCGAGCGGGAGTGCAGGCTGAGTAATCCCGGCATCCGGTCTTTTGGCCGTATCTGTAGCTAGTCCCATTATTCGTAGCCTCTAGTTTGTAGCCTTTCCTTTTTATATATTCCTTCTCGTTTCTTCCATGGAATCCTTAGTCTTCCTCGTTAAACGGTAGTCGTAGATATTGCCTGGCCATAAAGTTGTAGCCACGGGATAAAGTTGTAGTACTCTACGCAGTCTTGTCGCCGTTACTTCTCCTACTATTAGCGTCCTAACTCCTATTATTAGCTTTCTCGTAAGCCCATGACTAATAATAAATTTGATTTTCCACAGACTTTCCCATCGTGCCGTGCTGACTGGCGGGGAAAACGGTACATTGGTCCTTGTTTTACTTGTGCTCCAAAGGTGCAGCAGGTGTTCCCAGCCCCCGTGATGCTACAGGGGTCGACACCATCTCGCAATCTAGGGGCAGCGGCGCCGTCTCGCACCCGCGATGTCGCGACAATGGCCAGCACCACAGCGGCAGCTGCGCCATCGCGCATCCGCGCCCGATCTGCACCACCTGCAGCGCGTTCGCCATCAATGGGGCCGATGAGCGTCCACCGTCGTCATAACCAGGGGTCAACGCCAGGGCGCGTCTGCATCACCGCTGCGCCACTTGCCTCACGTTCGCCATCTCGCGCCACGGTAGCAGAGGTGCCATGCCGCGTCCGTAAGCAAAGGGGATCCCAGCGCCGCCGGAACCAGAAAGTTGCGCCATCTCAAGCCGCGGTGGCGGCTGCGCCATATCGCGCCCCAGTGGTGGTTGCGACACCCGCGCCCCAGTGGCGGCTGCGCCACCTCGCGCCCCAGTGGTGGCTGCGATATCCCGCGCCCAAGTGGCGGCTGCGCCATCTCGCGCCCCAATGGTGGCTGCGACATCCCGCGCCCCAGTGGCGGTTGCGGCATCTCGCGTAACATCCGCAGCTACAGCAGGCTCGCACCAGGTAGCGGCTCCACAACGCCCGTGCGAAATGTGGGGACATACCATCGCCGTATGCAGGACATTCCTGCAGCTGTCAACGCGGCGCAGGAGAGAGGTAGCCACGAGCCACAAACTTTGTTTTGTGTGCCTGGGGGAAAACACTTTACCCACAGCTGCAAACATCCGGGGTGCTCCCGGTGCCACCAACGACACCACCATCTCCTCCATGGGAGCCGGCGGGAATGGATTGTCATCTCTCTTGCAATATTGCAAGGGGGTGGCATGTTCGCGCCGGAGCCCTCCTGACGGTGGCTGCTGCCTGCTCACAGTCACCATGAGATTCTGAGCGGGACTCAGTGCGGAGAGAATTCCCCTCATTGGGTCCCACCAGGTCGTACAGCAGGCCGCAGCCATCTTTTCGCTGTGGTGAGAATGAAGGCGCAGGCGCAGCAGGAGAGCCGGTGACGAAATAAGATCAGTTTCAACTGACTCACCTTTTTTATTACAACGTATACTAATGGATTCGATAACTCCTCACGCTCCGTTAAGAGACAGTATAATGTAATGTGTACCTATGTAATCCTATGCTAATTCATGTTATGTTCGGACCATTAGCGAAGAACATATTAATTTTAAATTAGTTCTTAACTCTCGAAAACTTATTGTGAGTTTCTTATATTCTAAGAAAGATTCAATAAATAATATATATGGAAAAAAAATTTCTAATTAAAAAAGTAATCGACAACGAGGGTGTTGGCGAACTGGAAAGCTGTAAAAAACCCTAATCCGTAACATCTTATCAAAACTAAAAATTGCCTTCAAGCATGAAACTGATTAAATTGACTTCGACAAGAATAAAAATTGGAATTACGAAACACAACTCTCTAATTGCTCCAAGGGAGTGATATACTCTAATGACGTAAGAAAAGGTGCCCATCAGACCATATATTCCTTTCCCTCTGCGTTGCCGAAAATGCTTTACATTTGGCCACTATATCAGTTTCTGCAAAAACGATAAATAATGTGTGACCTGTTCTAACAAAGAGCATTTGTGCTTGGACGAAAGGTGCACAAACCCAATACTCTGCATCAACTGCAAAGAGAGCATCTTACCGGACAGCAGCCACTTTGTTTTTTCTACAATATGCCCTGCGTTTATTAAGAGTATAGAGCTGCAAGCAATTATAACTCTTATAAACACATAACAGATATGAAAACAGCAAAAACAATATACGGTCGCAATAAAAACTTGATAGCATACTCCCCCACCTTGAAACACAACGAATATGACAACCAAAGTTTTGAGATACCGAGATTTTAAAAATATTGACTACCAACATTTGTGTTCTAAACTTGACACTGTACAATGGAACTTGATATATTTTATGCCCTCAGTAAATGACAAAGTGGAATATCTACAATCTAATATTAAATGTCTTTTTGATGAGTTTGTCCCAAAGAAAGTGCGCACCGTTGAGCATAAAGAGCAGCCTTGGTTTACTAATAAAATCAAGAATTTAATTAACATACGTGACACTGCATACAGACGATGGAAGCGATATAAGCTACCTCTTCTATATGAAACTTACAGAAATCTTAGAAGGCAGGTTACTAAAGATGTCAAAGCCGCTAAATACTCCCACTTCGGAAAAACATTTAGCAGTGCAGTAACCAGTAAACAAACATGGAGACATATTCGCAGCATAGGTATAGGGAATATTGCTACTTTTGGGAACATTACCATGGACCTAAATGATTTAAATAGGAAATTTGTCAATCTTCCAATTGAAGCAGTGCAAAAGAATGCTTATGCAAACTGTTGTAGTTCTGTGTCCTCTGATATTATGTTTGGGTTTTCTGGTGTTGACGAGTCAGATGTATTGGAGTGCTTTCTGGGTATAAAGTCAAATGCTTGTGGTACTGATGAGCTTCACCCTGTCTTTGTTAAGGCCGTACTTTCTAAGCTGCTGCCAGTCATAACTCATATTTTTAATACTGTTATAACGACATCAACTTTCCCTAATTGTTGGAAGTTAGGGAAAATTATTCCAACCCTAAAGTCTGTTAACGATTATAGACCAATAGCAATTTTACCATACCTGTCCAAGGTATTTGAACTAGTAATGGCGAAACAATTAAAAAAGTATTTAGCAGACAATAACATTATAACGACAGTCTGGGTTCATGCCAAGGAGGAGCTGCGTAACGGCTCTGACTGATGTGGTGGAGAGTATTCGCGCATCACTTGACTTAAATAGGGTGTCTCTCTTGGTATTATTGGACCATTCAAAGGCATTTGACTGTGTTGACCACAATATTTTATGTACGAAGCTTCTGAGAATGTACAATTTCTCATCCGGCGCAGTGAAATTTATAGAATCATACCTTACAGATAGAACCCAAGCGGTTTACCAACCCAGTCAGTGTGATGATGAGGCATCGGATTTCCTGTCGGTAGTGCGAGGTGTACCTCAGGGGTCCATATTGGGGCCTCTTCTTTTTTGTATATATATAAATGATCTACCGACTGCATTGCATGATTGTGATATTCATCTGTATGCTGATGACGTCCAAATTTACATAAGCTGTAAAAGGGACGAAATTATTAATTGTGTCACTCAAATTAATAATGACTTATTTAATGTTTATAACTGGGCAAAGAAAAAGGGGCTTTGCCTTAATCCTGCTAAGTCAAAATGTTTAGTGACTTACAAGAAACACTTTGATACCACAATACTACCCAGTATTATAATGAATGGGTCTGTGATTGAACGTGTAAACACGGCTAAAAACCTGGGAGTTATATTTGATGGCACTCTAACATGGAGTAACCACGTTTACGCAAAGTTTACGGTATGCTGCGTTCACTGTGGTCAACGCAATATTTCACCCCACAAGGAATCAGAATGCTGTTGGCTAAGGCCTACCTTCTCCCAACATTGCTGTATGGTTGTGAAATTTTTGCGAATTGTGATGCAGCTAGCAAACGAAAGCTTAATGTCCTATTTAATAATATAACAAGGTATATTTATGGCTTGACTAGAACAGATCATGTATCCACTTTATCAAGGCAAGTTTTTGGGATCACATTCGATCAACTCTTGGAGTCTAAGACTATCATCTTTCTTCACAAGATTAATTACACCCGGGAACCTCCATATTTGTTTAGATGTCTCAGGTTCACACGTTCCTGTCGTTGTAACCAACTTGTCCCGTGCAAACACTCGTCTCTTATGTCTGATCGTCA
Source organism: Clusia tigrina (assembly GCA_920105625.2). Classification (NCBI taxonomy): domain Eukaryota; kingdom Metazoa; phylum Arthropoda; class Insecta; order Diptera; family Clusiidae; genus Clusia; species Clusia tigrina. The sequence continues at coordinate 137,772,803 of OV050031.1, forward strand.
GCTTTCCGTGTATGCAGTAAGACTCTGGAACTCACTTCCTGTACGGCTGCGAAGTATTCGCAACACTGCACAGTTCAGGAATGAACTTGAGGGCTACTTTCGGGCGCGGTGAATTTCTGGGCAATCTGTATTGCTTTGTTCATAAATTGTGATCTGTATTTATCTTATTGTTTATTGTTTTGTTGTTATATTTTTTAAATTTAATATTTAAAGAACGGAGAGTACGTTTAACAATATTTAATTTTAATTGTTTAAATCATCCACTTATATAATTTTATAATTTTAAAACTTTATAATTTTATTTGTGTAAATCAATTTCTTTTATAATTTATATTTCATTTTACCTTGGAATGAATTGTTCCAGTTAAGTTAATTATTGAAAATATATATATACTTCATGTCGTTAGGACATCTTAAAAAGGTTATTACCTTAATGTCCTAAGATCAATTTGTAGAGATAAATAAATAAATAAATATGTGGATGCGTTAAAACGAAAATAACAAATCAACTCAAAATTACACGACTTCAACTGGCCATACCACTGCCAGCTCTACACTGCCAGCAATATCGCCACAACGATCATTCCCGAAATATCTCGATAAAAATTGTTTCTCGAAAAAGCTCCTTTTATTGAACTAGAAAAATCTTGCCGTTCATAGGTCTCATACAGCGACATTGATATTAGCGATGCAGGAGCCACATCCAAACCAATTGTTTATTGGTAACTACACTAATCGTTTAAAAGAGAATATTAAGTACTTAACACTAAATTTACTCGTAAAACATTGTATTTATAAGATACAGCATTACTATCCACTAAATAGCAACAATGACTTTCCGTATAATCCAATGGAACATGAGAGGGTATTCCAATAACTACAACGAGTTATTAACTATCATCAAACGTTACAATCCAAAGGTTATTTTAATTCATGAATCCCATCTCCACTCCCTCTCCTATATCCCAATTTCATTCATTAATTTCAGCATAGACTCTTTAAATACTTCGAATTTATCTTATGGTGGAGTTGCTTATGTGACAATTAACAAATCCCTCTCTGTATCGGCTTTGATGCGATAACAATTCAAGTCCACTCAAAGCTAAAATCAGCATACATACCCCCACAAAAAGTGATCATTTTCCAATCATTATTGATTTCGTCCCCGCTAATTCGCATACAAATTCCACATCCCCCCCTCGATTCATAACAGATTCAACCGATTAGCCTTTATTTATTCAAAACTGTTTCAAACATGATTACACTCAAACGTCAATAAAGAAGCTCCCTATATAAAAAAATTAATATCCAGGCAGCTAATGTGTCAATACGACAATCCTCCAAGAAAAATAAACCTTATAACGTTCCCTGGTAGAACCCACGGCAAGATCAAAAAATAAAGATAAAAAGATAAAAACGAGCACTGGCATACATTTAAAAGAAACATGAATATAACAAATATCTTTCATTACAAAAAAGCTAAAGCCAAACTAAAACGCAAATTAGGTTAGCTAAAAACAATCAATCATTTTACAGCCGAAATTAATCTAATGACGGTAATTGCGAAAATTTGAACCAATATAAGGCGATTCTGTGTTTATAAAATCACCCATGGTAAACATTGCATTCACGACCCACCAAAGAAAAAATTCGAATTTCCAATATTTTTAGCGAAGACTGGTCTAACAATACTTCTGAATCAAAGTTTCCAATATTCTTTCAACAGACAAAGTACAAAAAATTTTACCATTTAGTACTCCCCCAACCATGCTCTACAGCTCTCTTAATTGATCATGAAATCAACCAACTAGAATTTTCGAACAAATTGAAGCCCGGTATTGACAAAATAAATAAATTCATGATTCGAAAAGCAGCTACTGTACAGAAGTACACGCTGGTTAGTTTCTATAAAAACATTTTTAATAACTACATCCCCAACAATACAATACTAGTCTTATAATCCCTATACTAAAATCAATGGTTGGTGGATAATTTTTTTTTTACCAACCATTTTAAACAATATAAAATATCTAAAAAAAAAAACACTACCTACATGTTTCAAGGCGAGCACCAGACAGAATTTGTTTTATTGAAGTACCTTCAGTGGTGCAATATACTAATGAGAGAAGTTAACTGTTATTTTAAAGAGTGAATACATTTGATAAAGAATAAGAAATTAATAAAAATAAGAATTAAAAAGAGAAATTATAAATAGAGAATTTACAACTATTTATGCTGCTGACAACAACCAACAAGTGACAAAACTGAAACAAAATCATGCAGGCCGATATCCCTGAAATGGTTGCCAATTGTCTGTGGTGGTTTACCACAACGAATAAACTACTCAATTGTCATCAAATGGGATTCAAAAGAGGAAAATCGACAACTGATACTCTGCTATACTCGTATGTAGATTATCTCATTGAAAACTGTCTCTCTCAAAATAACCACTAGATTTCAAAAAAGCCTTATATAAAATAGTTATCCACATAGTCATTGACCAGCCCATGAATGGAAACAGTGTTGCACAATTACGTACTTTCGCACCATTTAGAGTACCTTTTTATGATTGCGAGTACTAAGCATATTTATTTATATATATATATATATATATATATATATATATATATATATATATATATATATATATATATATATATATATATATATATATATATATATATATATATATATATATATATATATTTTGTTGTTTTGTTGTTATATTTTTTAAATTTAATATTTAAAGAACGGAGAGTACGTTTAACAATATTTAATTTTAATTGTTTAAATCATCCACTTATATAATTTTATAATTTTAAAACTTTATAATTTTATTTGTGTAAATCAATTTCTTTTATAATTTATATTTCATTTTACCTTGGAATGAATTGTTCCAGTTAAGTTAATTATTGAAAATATATATATACTTCATGTCGTTAGGACATCTTAAAAAGGTTATTACCTTAATGTCCTAAGATCAATTTGTAGAGATAAATAAATAAATAAATATGTGGATGCGTTAAAACGAAAATAACAAATCAACTCAAAATTACACGACTTCAACTGGCCATACCACTGCCAGCTCTACACTGCCAGCAATATCGCCACAACGATCATTCCCGAAATATCTCGATAAAAATTGTTTCTCGAAAAAGCTCCTTTTATTGAACTAGAAAAATCTTGCCGTTCATAGGTCTCATACAGCGACATTGATATTAGCGATGCAGGAGCCACATCCAAACCAATTGTTTATTGGTAACTACACTAATCGTTTAAAAGAGAATATTAAGTACTTAACACTAAATTTACTCGTAAAACATTGTATTTATAAGATACAGCATTACTATCCACTAAATAGCAACAATGACTTTCCGTATAATCCAATGGAACATGAGAGGGTATTCCAATAACTACAACGAGTTATTAACTATCATCAAACGTTACAATCCAAAGGTTATTTTAATTCATGAATCCCATCTCCACTCCCTCTCCTATATCCCAATTTCATTCATTAATTTCAGCATAGACTCTTTAAATACTTCGAATTTATCTTATGGTGGAGTTGCTTATGTGACAATTAACAAATCCCTCTCTGTATCGGCTTTGATGCGATAACAATTCAAGTCCACTCAAAGCTAAAATCAGCATACATACCCCCACAAAAAGTGATCATTTTCCAATCATTATTGATTTCGTCCCCGCTAATTCGCATACAAATTCCACATCCCCCCCTCGATTCATAACAGATTCAACCGATTAGCCTTTATTTATTCAAAACTGTTTCAAACATGATTACACTCAAACGTCAATAAAGAAGCTCCCTATATAAAAAAATTAATATCCAGGCAGCTAATGTGTCAATACGACAATCCTCCAAGAAAACAACAACAACAACGACAACAACCAACAAGTGACAAAACTGAAACAAAATCATGCAGGCCGATATCCCTGAAATGGTTGCCAATTGTCTGTGGTGGTTTACCACAACGAATAAACTACTCAATTGTCATCAAATGGGATTCAAAAGAGGAAAAACGACAACTGATACTCTGCTATACTCGTATGTAGATTATCTCATTGAAAACTGTCTCTCTCAAAATAACCACTAGATTTCAAAAAAGCCTTATATAAAATAGTTATCCACATAGTCATTGACCAGCCCATGAATGGAAACAGTGTTGCACAATTACGTACTTTCGCACCATTTACAGATTTATTTAGAGTACCTTTTTATGATTGCGAGTACTAAGCATATTTATATATATATATATATATATATATATATATATATATATATATATATATATATATATATATATATATATATATATATATATATATATATATTATATATATATATATATATATATATATATATATATATATATATATATATATATATATATATATATATATATATATATATATATATATAGTTTTCTTGTTGCTAAAGAATCAAAGAGTCTTTTATTTCAGCGACGGATTGTTCAGGTTCAAGTGCTTGAACAATCAAATCATTATTCCTAGTCTCATATTGGTTCAAGTACCTGTATGAGACGTCAATAAGGAATACATCACTACAGTCAAACGAGGCTGTATTTACATTTGGTGACCCCGACGTGACAGAAGGACGTGATACACAGGACATAAAATTGATTCAGCAAAAGCACAGCAGTGTGAGCATTCAATTTTATCACAATTCATCAATCGGTTTTAGTTCGAGCACACAGGGTGCTACAAAACACGATACTTAAGAAGCAAGAGCACAATAGTGTGAGCGTTTATAATGACAACTATCGACGATCTCGTCCGTCATCAGGACGACAATGCAATTCATCTCCAAAAGGCCATTGCATCCTATAAGAAGAGGCCGAAAGATCGGAAGACACTCGACTATATTGAAAGGAAATCCAGAGAAATTGAGGAGCTATGGTTAACTTTGCAACGTATTGACAACCAAATTAGAAGGGATCCAACGGCAGCTAATGACCATCCATACTTTGTGAAGGATCTATACGCATCAATGGGCAACCGATACCAAGACTTCCTTGCAGACGTCAAGGAGAGCAAACAAATATTCACAGCAAAGGGCATAACTCAACCACAAGCAGTTAGTGTCCCAAGTTGCTCAACGGAATCTGCAGAGAAGGGCATAACTCAACCACAAGAAGTTAGTGGCCCAACTCGTTCAGCAGAACCCATAGAGAAGAGGCTTCAAAAGACTAATATGCCTAACATGGTGCACAAGCAAAAAACAGTTATTGCACTCGTGCAACGCATGTTAGACGATGTATTGGCTGATGACACACCCCATTCATGCCAATATTATACTACAAAGGCCAACCTTATAGAACATCATTGGAATGCAGCCCGGAGATTTAATGATGTTATACTGGATTCTATAGATGACATGAATTCTGACGATTATAATTTGAAGAATACCTGAGCATAGAGATGCATGTCAGTAACAGAATTCTTATGCTTCAAGAGAAGGGAGTGACCGTTCCTGCAATTTCGAATCGAGCGTCACTCGCCGAACATTTGCCAAAGGTAATACTGCCAAAATTCGATGGAGATTACCTGAAGTGGCAACAATTTTATGATTTATTCAATGAAATGATCCACAAAAGGCCACTTCCAACAATACAGAAGATGTGGTATCTTAAAACAAATTTGATCGGAGAAGCAGAACGATTAATTAGACACCTCACTCTAACTGAGAGTAACTACCAAACTGCATGGGTATCACTCCAGGATCGATATAGCAATGTGCGATTGCTAACTTCAGCTCTGTTGGAAAAACTATTGGGGCAAAACAAACACTCAACAGACTATCCATCAGCGGCAGCACTAAAGGGACTTCATGATACAACCCAGTAAACCTTACTGGCATTAAGAAACCTTGGTTTAGACACGAATTCTTGGGATCCAATTATTCTCCACCTCCTAGTGAAGAAATTAGACAACGGCACGCGGATTGCATATGAGCAGTCATTGGAGAAGCCAAAGGAATTACCTACCCTAAGGCAATTCTTAAAGTTTATTAAAACAAGATTCCAGTCTCTCGAGGCAATCGGCCAAAGAGAGCATACGGCAAAAACATTGACAACGGTAATAGCCACAAAACAAGGAATCAACAAATGCTTGTCTTGCAATAGCCAAACACATCCGCTGTTTGCATGCCAAAGCTTTTTGAAACTTTCTGTTCAGAAGAGGTTACAGTTCCTAAAAACACATAAGCTATGCATTAATTGTCTAAAGCCTGAACACTGAACAAAGGATTGTATGTCAAGAAAATGTACTAAGTGTAATTACAGTCACAATACATTAGTACATTCTGAAGGATATCGCAGCGAACCAGCCGTAAACCAGGTCAAGTATGAACCACACCCTCAACAGTCCACAACACTAGTAGCTTCGAAGGAGTCGAAGCAACAGGGATATGTGCTCCTCAGCCCTGCAATGGTGAAAATAGTCATCAACAACGGGCAGGAAGTTGAATGCAGAGCCATTGTGGACTCCGGATCTCAGATCAATATCGTGAGTGAACGGCTTGTCAAGAGACTTGGAGCTTCAACGAAGTCCACAACAATGAATATCCAAGGAATAGGCAAGGGAACTCGGAGAGCACAGCGGCGAGTTAGCCTTGAACTACAGTCACGAATTAACGGCTTTTCCACTCGACTGGAGGCGTTCGTTCTAGGAGATATAATTTCTCCGCAACCGACAAAACCATTTGACATATCCCAATGGCCAATTCCGAAGAACATCACTTTAGCGGATCCAGTATTCAACCGTCCTGACAAAATCGATGTTTTATTAGGAGCGGAATTCTATCACCAAGTATTGTCAATTGGACAGATACGATTAGCAATCGAACTTCCAACACTACAAAACACAGTGTTTGGCTGGATACTATCAGGAAGGATAGGAGAACTTCAGATGGCGTCAGCAACTTGCGGTATTTGCAGTGAGGATGATGATGATACAAACCAACTTATTGAACGGCTATGGAAACTGGACGAAGTCAAACTAGCTGAATCAATTTTATGTCCTGTGTATCACGTCGGGGTCACCAAATGTAAATACAGCCTCGTTTGACTGTAGTGATGTATTCCTTATTGACGTCTCATACAGGTACTTGAACCAATATGAGACTAGGAATAATGATTTGATTGTTCAAGCACTTGAACCTGACCAATCCGTCGCTGAAATAAAAGACTCAGTTTTCTTGTTGCTAAACAATCAAAGAGTGATTTATTTATTGAAATTCATCGTCTTAAATAATAACTTATTGCTAACATCATCAATAATAATTAATATGTACTAAAAATAAATATCTGCAGAATATAACAGCAGCGCATAGCAGCATGTGCAAGTTCAATGAACATACGTTTCAATGCCACCCAAAGGCTTATGTTGCATTTTTGGGAATGCACCTAATTCTTGTGCAAGTGTCATTTGAGCCACAATGCTACTGCACGCGCAGACTGCATATTCCTTGTTGTTGTTGTGGGTACAAACGTACGGATACATACAAATATACAGTTGAAGGTTGTGCGATTGATATTTATATGAATTCGTACACAGAGGAAAGTTCTAAAGTTAACAAATTTACAAAAGCAAAGTTATAAAATATAATATATACTCGTATATATTTTAAACAAGAGTACTTTTTTATTTTTCTCTCGTGCAACAATGAGGGGAAAGTAGGACCTTAACTAATCAACTTTGTAAAATGTAAAATGCAAAAGAGAAAACAGCTGATTATCAAATTTAAAAAATGGATTCAAAAACCGGGTTAATAGACTGGCTTTCTAAAAAAGGTATACTTATTGCCAGAAAAATGTTAGAGTATCATTAAATAAAACTTTTTATTCATCTTATATAACATAAATTCATATTATCGCGACATATACTATACGAATTTAAGCATATTTAACTAAAATTCTTTCACGACAAATATTTAAAATATGTGGTCACAAGGTAGCTGTAGCTGCGGGGACTTCATCATTCTGTTCGTATTTTTCGTTGACAGCGCTTAATTTTTATTGAGCTTGATAGTCAGCAACAGCCGCAAGCTTCAACGTCACATTGTGCTCCCTGCTTAAGGTTCTCAGAACATTGGAATATATGCTACATACCAGTGTGCACTAAGAAGATGGCCGCAAGGCTAGAATAAATCTACAAAAACCATAATTTCCAGATTTGACATGTCAGTGGAGTGAAAAAGCTCTCACTTTCGACAAGTTAAAATAAGATTTTAGATTTGAGCAGGGTGCACTACTCCGTGTGCCCTGGATTTGAATTTAAATTTATATTTTGCGAATTTGATAGTGATGAAAATTAAATAAAATCTAATAAATGTAGAAAAACAGACATTTCGGCAAAATTAAATTATGTGGGAATGTGAAAATATTTAAATGGAAACATTTTTAATACTGTGTGTTCCCACACACGCTGGACACAATTGTGCGTGGGAGGTGTACCAAGTGACAATGTGCGGCCGCCAGCTGCAGAGATAGCAATATGCATGTGCATTGAATTCTAGAAGATGCTTGGCCAAAGGTATGAAATGCTTTTAAAGTAATGGTTTTCTTATAAAAATGTAAACATTTTCTAAAAGTATTATTAATAGTAGACACTTGTTTATTAGGAATAACAGAGACTTGATATGTGTAGAACGGATTTTTGGATTCCAAATAATTTAATAAATTTTTGCAATTTAACGCAAATGTGGCTTCCCAATAATACGTTGTATTAGTTGCAAACATCAATCGCCATATCCATTTTTGAAATCAACCCCAAAGGAGCAGCAACTACGAGGGCGGATTGATATTGAAGCTACCTAGCGCTAGATGGCAGCACAAACACCAAAACTTTTTTTTTTAGAAATTGCGATCTGTCAAACGTCAGCTGTTAAAATTTCACCCAAATTCATCGAACAGTTTATTTGTTGTAGTCGTTTGAAGTAAGCAACTTTTGTGTTTCTTGAAAAATGGAAAAACGCGAATTTCGTGCAGTGATTAAACACTATTATTTGAAAGGGAAAAGCTCGATCTGCTCCGTCAGATAACATGGTAAAATATTGGATTGCTGCATTTAAATGCGGCCGAACAAGCACTGCAACAATACCATCAACAGGAAGGCCAAAAGGGGTGGTTACTGAAGAAAATAGCAAGAAAATCCTCGATATCGTTATGAATGATCGCCGAGTCAAGTTGCGTGAGATTGTTCAAATGGTAAATATATCATATGAACGTGTGTTCAACATTTTGCATGAACATTTGCATATGAAAAAGCTATCGGCAAGATGGGTGCGGCGATTGCTCAGTGTCGAACAAAAACGAGTTTGACAGACCACTTCACAGCGGTGTTTGGACATGATAAAGCGTAATCCTGTTGATTTTTGGCGTCGATTAATAACTGTTGATGAAACGTAGGTCCACCACTACACACCTGAAACCAAAAATCAATCGAAACAATGGGTGGAAGCTGGTGGAAGTGCTCCGAAGAAGGCGAAGAAGGCGAAGGCAGTGAAATCGGCTGGCAAGGTTATGGCCACTGTATTTTGGGATGCCCACGGTTTTTCCTACTTAGGTAGCTTCAATATCAATCCGACCTCGTAAATGGTATAATTTCTAATTTTCAGGCAGCTTCATTTTTTGATAACTATTTATTTTCACCTAACAACTATACCGATTATACACAGAAGCGCAACAATGCACTGCCGAAATCGCAAAAGCTCATGCAGATATAAAGGTTCAAATGCATTCAAACCGTATACCTGCATATAATACGCATACAAATACACAGCAGCACCCACTTCCAATGTCAGTAAATGTGCATCATTTAAAGTAATGTGTTAATTGCATTAACAGTTGATGTGCAAACCTTTTGGGAAGTTATTTAACATTCAAGCTTTTAATGTATAACATCTTATTTTGCGTACAATTACGGTAGGTTAAGCAAACCTTGCCAGCATAACGTTGCAACTTTCATTGTTGACAAAAACTTTAATAATTTACTACAGCAGCGAAGGCATTGCGCTGGATGATATATGATATCAAGTGCATCGCTCTGAAGAACTCAAGTCAAGGCCAGCTTGCAAATTTGTCAATAATGCACTTTTCATGGTTATGCTACAAATTCGATAATATCGAAATATATGTATAGACAAATTATATGTAATGTATGTATAGAAAAAATAAGTAAAAATACATGACTGGCGCAGCTAAATGTCAGTCAATCAGTAAGAGTGTTTTCACTTTAACTAAGCATTGATTGATTCTCCGACATGTTGGGGTCCACGTGTCTGCTTGTCGCCGAGAGCGACGTCCTGTCGCCGTTTTCAGGCGAGTGGCTGAAAAATCAAGAGCCCTAACGTAGAATTTAAACACTACCACTTTTCGGCTTCAAAACACAAGAGAGCTTTATTCTTAAAAATACTAGTTCTTATATACTATTTACCAATAAACATTTATCTCAGTCTGTGAACTGACCTTTCTGGTGTTCCAGTTCTGCACCTGCTAATTGGTGTCAGTTGGTCAAGCCAACTGACCCACTTCAAAAGTGGCGACGGTGCATTACGCTGCCCTCCTCGACTCGACTGCGGAACTGTAACACCCTAAAAGCTTACATAATAACGTTGCACAGATCACATTAACCTGAAATACTTAAACCCTAGAAGTATGCCTTATTATAACACCGTTTTAGCACATGCTAATTCAACATAGTGTGGCATCTATTAGGAGTCGGTGCTGTGAGTAAACTACACGTAGGTAGTATGGTCCTAACTCACAACATCCCTCCCCTCTTTCTAAAAGAAGTTAGCGCAACTAACTTCTAATGGAAATTTACATTTATTTCTGCACTTCAAACAGTCAGTGCATTTTCTTAAATCAATACATAATTTTTCTTCTTTCTTTTTCTTTTAAATTCGCCTTATTTTATACCTTGGGTTCTTTTTATTTCTTTTTTTTCATATTTTCTTTTTGTTTTTTCTTTTCTTTTTCCTTTTCTTTATGTTTTTTTTTTCTTTTTGTTTTTGAATCATGTTTTTTTTCTTTTTTTTTTTTTATATACTCTCCCCTTTTTATATTTGGTCTATCATCGACTCTTTTCTCACTGGCGTACAATACATTTCATTCTCATACTTAAATATTATATTCCGCTATGATATTTATACCTAAAATCTTACATTATATTGCGCCCTCCGCTACCTGCTGGTCCAGTTGACGACCGCCGCTGTCGGTATGGTTGTTGTGCTGCGCCGTTGGTGTGGTTCTCGTTGTGGGTATCCTTAACTGGCAGAATATAAACGATCACTGCCAGCGTTACGATCGCGGCGATCCCTCCCTTCTCCAACGAGGAGTGCGATCAAAAATGTACTACTCGGAATGGTTTCCGGATAAAACGACACTCCATTGGTAAGAATGTGCCGCCGTTCAAAGTCTGAGTATACGGTTCGCAGGTGGCTGTCTGGGTGAACGTAGAATAGACCAAAAATACGTAATCAGCATTAGCGACGTCTTCAACGGAGATGCAGAAATGATTGCTCTGTATAAGTAAATTGTTCAATTCGCTGAAAAGCCGTTTGCTTTCTTTGAATGTGTGTTCATTGGCAATTTCCTGTCTCGTGCAATAACTACAAGGGAGCCTGGTGTCATTCTGCATGCGCCGACTCATTGACTCGTCAGGGCTTGTGTGTCAATATCCAATTGATTTACAGATCCTTGAGAGTTACACTCCAACTCGTTGGATGCAAATAGCAGGTCATTATCCTCCTCCCCGTTCTTAGCCAAATGCAATACTCTGTATTTATCCACCTCGGCGTTCTGCCCAATAATAATGCTATAGCAGAAATCATGTTCAATAGCACGTTTGTGGAGGTAATTTTCGTCTGTGCGTATCGCGGAGTCCCGAACTATTTACAAAAATGTTAGATTTTGGAACTCGTTCAGCACTTAATTGACAAATAATTAGATTAAAGCACTGAACCACAACCCACAAGATCAGAGTCAACATGCTGCGCGTTCTTTGCTACCCCGAAATGACATAGCTTGCTCGTTTCGTCTGAGCCTTGCTATTATCGATTCTGCTTCCGTTATATCACACCCTCTCTTACTTCCGTCAGATCCTGCCGTATTTGCTCTTAACTCGCAAAACTCCGTTGTTTTCTCTTGCAAGTCTTCTAGTTTTTTCAGTACTGGCTCCAGGTCAGCATCGCGAAACTCCGATATCACCACCCACTCGTCGTTCGAGAACCAAACATTATCCAGGGATTCCAAAATCAGGTCCGTTTCTGCCAAGGGTTCCACCCGCACTTCCGTTTCGCTGCATTTCGCTGGAATTCTCAAATAGGCTACCAAGAACACAGCTGCCCTACACATATACTGTAGTAATCGCTATAATAACTTAACTAATAAATATTTCTATTTCTCTAAATATTTAAATAATCATTATGGTTATATTATTGCTACATTATCATTATCACTATTTTACATTAACATCCATCATCGACCGACCTTTTATATTCATAAATTACTAAATCTACAATTGAATGCTATATCATTCAATTCCCCGTCCACTCGTCTTCTCCCCTTACATTCTCGGATTTGCTACCGCATCCCAGAGGAAAAGAGGACTGGACTATGTTTCATTATTGCCATATAGTGCATTAGTTCCGCTTTGACTAATTTTCCTCTTTTCAATACGTGAGTTATCACTCATTCTAGTTTCGAACCAAATTATTGATCCTCCGACAAAATCAGATTATAAAAAATAATCCCATTTGTGTCAAAACTTTGTCCATTGCATCTTTCATCGCATACAATTACTTTTTATTTAAATTTACTTCTAGCCTGATATGTATATATCCATTAACGATCGTCTCTTCCTAGATCGTACATGGCTACATACATACATTCAAGGCGCTTTAAATTACCTAGAATTAATTACTAACGTTATTTTCCCCAATTAACTATACATTTTTTCAAATTTCCATACGCTAATTTCCTAATCAATAAACAGTAAAAACCTATGTACGAGTATCTGCAAAAATATACATACGCACATACCCATTCCTCCTAATTAGAATACTTACTTCTTTAAATATACATTCGTACATTCATTCTTTATCTTATACATATATATACATACTCGTATATATACTTACTTCACCAGCAGTTCCGTTGCCTGGCGTTAACGCTCATGCATCGAATTTCAGTGCATACACTGCCGTATGTATGTATGTACATATTCGAAGTTTTATATTACTTACCCACGACTGTCTTACTATCTTATTTTATTTTTTAATTACGTGCAATATTTATCATTTAATATTTTTAAAAAATATTTTTCCCTACTGTGCTTCGTTCGACCATAGTGCATAATAAGCATTTTTATTACGTCAACTTTACTTGCTCGAGTTTAATTGGCACACTTCTGCTGGTCTTGACTTTGAAAATCGGAGCTGTGTGTGTTATTTGATACACACACGTACTTGTTTACATTGTTATTTTTGTGTTTACACTTGTAAGACACTGCTAACACATGTCTTTTTTTGTGTGGTCTAATGTGGAATAATTTCAATAAATTATTATGTAGCTTTTTATTTTTTCCCCTAATCGTTACGACTGTTGTAACTGGGCTTCGGATTTCTGCTACTACATACGGACCTATCCACACAGGTGAGAATTTGTTTCTCCTAGCCTGATTCTTCATTAGTACTTGATCACCCACATGAAAAACTACTGGGTTTAGTACATTGTTATAGGCTTCCCTGGCCACTCGTTTTGCACATTCCTGGTTTTCTCTAACCAATTCGTGCGCTCGCTGCAACTGATATTTTTGTACTTTATTGGGGTCATCAGCATTGTATACAGGCGCACATTTGCGCTTCAAATTCGCTGGCATGTTGAAATCAAACCCGTAGAGTGTTCTAAACGGAGTTTGCTTCGTTGATACATGCACAGTATTGTTGTGTACATGCATTGCAGTGGTTAACCATTGATCCCAATTCGAGCCGTCTTCTTTGGCAAAACTGCGCAAGTACTCGGCCAGAGGTCGATGACTACGTTCCAATGAGCCATTCGCCTGTGGATGATATGGTGTTATGTGCAACTTCTTGATTCCCAGCATTTTACACCTTTCTGAGAATAGTTTTGATACGAAATTTGAACCATTGTCGGTTATCAAAACCTTAGGTATGTTGTATCTTGCTATAATTTCATCAAAGAATGCTTTGGCCACCGTACTTGCTTCAGCATCGGGTATAGCCACGCACGCCATATACTTTGAGAAATCGTCTTGGAACGTCAAGATGTATTTATTGCCCGAAACAGTCTCAGGTAAAATACCTACAATATCCATATGAACCTTATCAAATGGTTGCTTTGGTGTGTCCGTTAACACCATGGGCATCTTTGTTAGCCTTGAACTTTTGTTGGCCTGGCACTTTGGGCAACTTCTTACATATTTTTTTATGTCCTTGAGCATACCTTTCCATCCGTATACTCGCCTAATTCTGTCATGGGTTTTCCAGAATCCCTGGTGTCCACCAAGAGGTGAATCATGGAAACCCTTTAACACAGCCTGGATATCCTTTATATCCTTCAGCCATTCCACACTACTGGCTCTTTGTTCATTAGCAACGTCACCCGCATTGCTAACATTTCCTGTTGCATCAATTTTATCCCCTTGAATTCTCTCGGTCTTCTCCTTATCTGACCGTGCTTTGGCCCTCGTTTGCACTACTGATACCTTCTGTGCCTGCGGTACTCTGCTGAGTGCATCCGCATTCAGATTCTTTTTCCCAGGTTTGTAAATGATTTCAAAATCATACTCAGACAATTTATGTCTGAACCTGGCTAGCCTAGACGTTTGGTCTTTCAAATTGGCTATGCCTCTCAACGGCTGGTGATCAGTGTATATCTTGAATGGGCGTCCTAGCAGATATGCCCTAAAATTCTTGGTAGCCCATACTATGGCTAGAAATTGCTTTTCTATTGTGGAGTATCTCTTCTCCGTGTCGCTAAGCGCTCTGCTTGCGAATGCTATTGGTCGGTCATTGCCGACTTCCCCTTGTGACAATACTGCCCCTAACGCTTCATTGCCAGCATCAGTGGTCAACAAAAAAGTTTGTTCAAAGTCGGGGTATGCCAAAATTGGTGGCGAGCTAATTATCTCCTTTAGCCTCTCGAAAATTCCGGCTAGTCCTTCCACGAACTTTCTATAATAGTTCACCAGTCCTAGGAATGCTTGCACTTCTTTTCTATTTCTCGGAATCGCTAAATTTTTAACGCATTCCACCTTGTGCGGGTCAGGCAGTGCTCCTGCTTCTGAGCAACGATGGCCTAAATAAACCACCTCTCTCCGCAAAAATTGACACTTCTCCGTGTTCAATTTCAAATTGTGTTCTCGTAATTTCTGGAGCACCTTGCGCAAGCGTTGCGAGTGCTGCTGCAAGTTCTTCCCATAAATTACAATATCATCGAGATACACAAAACAATCTAACCCTTGTAAGCCTGTTAGCACATGGTTCATTAGCCGTTGGAAGGTAGCCGGTGCTCCCGTTAATCCAAACGGCATTCTATTGAACTCATAATGGCCTAAGCCGGTGCTGAACGCGGTTTTCTGCTTATCTTGGGTATCCACCAGAACCTGGTGGTAGCCACTCGCTAAATCAAGTGTAGAAAAATATCTACTGTGTCCCAATTGATCCAGTATCTCTTCTATCCTTGGTATTGGGAACACCTGCTTGATAGTGGCGTCGTTAAATTTCCTAAAATCAACGACCATTCTCCACTGCTTCTGACCGTGAGCACCTCCCTTCTTTGGCACCAAAATTATTGGTGAATTCCAAGGCGAGATACTCGGCGAAATAATGTTATCCTTTAACATTCCTTCCACTTGCCTATTAACCTCATCTTTGTGAGCCTGTGGCAACCTGTATTGCTTCTGGTTAATCGGTGCTTGATCCACCCTAGTAGGTATTTCATGCTCTACCTCTGGTGTATACGTTAACTGGTCTCCTTCCAGCAAAAATATGTCATGGAATGACATACAAATGGCTTCTATTGATGCCTTCTCTTCCGAATTTACGCTTGGGTCTAACTTTAGTGATTCTAGCACTCTCTCCATTCTTTTCCTTATATCTACCTGCTTAGTCTGATTAACCGTTCCATAATTCGGTTCCTTAAAATTATCGTAACTAGTGAACTTAGGTCTAAAATCCTCATCCATCAGGTAGTCCTTTTCTGATGCGTTGAGTACGCAAGCGTACACTTTACCCTTATTAACGTGCGTTATGGTCTCTCCCATATATACGCCGTCCGCTAGCTGCTGCTTGTGCAAAACAACAGTCCTAAGTTTCGTGTTTACACGAATAGAAACTACTCTGGTTGACCTTGCGTTTACTACCTCTATACAATTCTTAACCCTATTCACGGTTCCTTCCTGCCATGACTTTAATGGGAGAGTAAGGATTCTATTCTTATTATCATCATAAAATGATAACTGTTTCTCTAGCGCATCAAGTATGGTGCGGCCCCAGAGATTATCGCGGCCAACTATCCCATCGGCCGGGATACATTCCCTATCCAATTCAACTGCGTGCACTCTAAAACTCATTTCCTTAACTTTACTGTGCCCTATTTTAAGTGACCCCAGTGTTCTGATGCAACCTCCGAACGCTCCATTAAGCGTTCTTACATCTTTTGGGTTAACAACTAGTCCTTTCCGTAAAACACTAGATTTTACGAGTCTAGTATCCGCCCCTGAATCTACCAAAAGCACTAGCTTTCCAGTAGCTGCCTCCTTGCAGGGTATCTCGATGAAAGCATCTCCTACCCTGCTCACAACGAAACAACGCCCTTTTGACTCCAAAATGGACGCGTATCGACTTCCTAGCTCTTCCAATTTTCTCCTCCATGCACCACAGTTATGCCTTACAATCCTATACCCCCTCAAAATCACCGCTAATACCTTAACTATACATCCTCGTACCACGTACGCGGCGATTGGTCTATACTCTCTAACCTTATTAAAACTTAATCTAAGTGCTAGAATCATCACAGTTACCCAAATCAATACGCAATCAAAAATTTTCCCCCGGAGAGACTCTTGCTCCTCCGTAACTTGAACCATAGTGCTTACGTTACTTGGTACGTGGTATTGGAGAGCCTCTTGCTCCTCCTTTTCCTGGACTGTACTTCCTACATTACCAGTCACACGTACCTTCGGCCTAACTGTTGCTTCCTTTCTTTTGGCTTTCCAGTCTATTGGCCTCGACTGGGCCGCTGGAAGCTTCCCTGGTTCCTCTGTTGGAACTGTCTATCCCTGCATTCCGCAGCACGATGCCCCATCCGTCCACATGAGAAGCATTTCAACCCCTGTTGGGTGTTGCCTAACCTTTGTCCTCCTCTAGTATCCCAGTTTGGCCGCTGTTGACCATTCCCAGTGCTGAAAGGATTTCTTCCTTGGTTAATCCCTTCCGTTGAGTTGACTCGAGGACCACTACCCCTGCTGTCCCTTAAGGGTGGATCTGGGCGCCTCGTAGCTGGCTGCCTTCTACTTTGATTCCATTCTGTGTCTCCATGGCACTGTCTACTTGCCTCATGACCATATGTTTGGCACTCCATACAATAGGGCGTATTCTTGCGTGTAATGCATTCATCTCTTGTATGGCCTGGCCTATGGCAGAACGAACATGTGGGAGCCCTCTGTACACCCTCCCTGTGCGGTTTTCTCTGATACGTGGCTCTGCTGTCGGAGACACCGAGATTATACGCTCCTCTGTACACGTTTGGGACGGAATTAATTCCTTCTCTATGCATGACAGCGGCAGTTAAACTGTCCTGTCTATTTTCAAACATATGTATCTCCCCCAAACCGGTCGTACTCCGTTCCACAAGGACTTGTGCTCTAATTGCTTCTTCTACCAACTCCTCCAGATTTCCTGTTTTGCTATTCAGCATATGAATCTTTAGAGCGAAACACTACGAAAGTCGTTAACACCGACTTGTCAACTTCGTATAATAACGCGGTATCACCAACGCCATCGTACTTATTCTTGATTACTTCTTGGGCCATCATCCGAAGTGACTCCAAACGCCTGGCAAAGGCGCGTATGTCTTCCAATGCCAGTTGTTTCCCGATTCTAATTTCTTGGGATATGTCTTCCAGAGTTCTCTCCTTTAGATAAGTTCTCTTCAGAAGGCCGTAAAGTTCATTCACACTGGCGAATTGTTTTGGCAGCACAAGGTTGTACGCATCTCCAAATAACCTTTGCTTAACACAATCAAAGAAGTCCTGCAACTCATCAGGGCCTATGCTTCGCTTTGCAAGTTCACAACCTTGAATGAACCTACTGAGTTCGGACCTTAAATCTTCTGAAGCAGCACCAGTAAACACAGGTACTAGCCTGGACACGGTCTTTGAAATCTCCTCTATACCCATTTTACGTATTTTTGTTTTACTTATGACCGGTAAAACTTGAGCGCTATCTTTATGGGTCGTTCCTAGATTCACTTCTCCCGGATCTGAGAGGTAATTGACCAATGACGGACTCAAACTAATTAGTCTTCGATCGTTTGTTCGTACAGGCGAAATACTGTCCACAGTATTGGGACGTTGCTGCACCGTTACTGCTTCTGGCTCTTTTGGCGTATATCCCTTATTTTTATTAGTTACCGGACGTTCTGGAGTAAATGGCTCGACACCGATTTCCGATGCGTCAAATAAAAATCCCGCTTCACTTTCTCCAGTCAATACTAATCTAGGCTTTACCACACGACCTATCCCTTCCGGAGTTAAATACTCCGGCCAGCGAACTTCGGGAGGCAATGTCAACACTGTCTGTGTAAATCCAGCCGATGCTGATTTCGATCTCTCCTTTCTATGTGGGTTGCTATTGGTCGCCCGTCCTCTTTTCAATCCTGCACACTCCTTCTCCAGCAGCGCTGCTGCTTCCTCTGTTTCCGACAATCTCTGAGAAAGTTCCTTTACCTTATTCTCAAGATACTCTTTTTGTGCTCTCAAATCTTCTGTTTTCTCATGAAATTTGAACAACTTTTCTTCTGTCCTTTTTTGGATTGCCGTCAAGGCTTGATCCGCTACTTCTAATGGTGACGCAGCGCCTCCGGCGTTCGCCTGCCTCCACAATTCCTGAGCTTCTTCCCTGCTCGTACTCGCTTCGAACTGGTCAACTATTTTCCCAGTAAACAGTTTCACCTCTGACTGTATTGATTTTAATCTGTTCCTTACTTCCTCGTCTGGCGAAACCAAACTCACTGTTTGTTGCCCTAGTCCTTCTAATTCAGAACTAAATGTATCTGCCCATTCGTTGACCAGACTATTTATGTAGTCTGCGTATTTTTCCGCAAAATATTTTCCCTTGCCGTACTCAACTGCGTGAGGCAACAACAGTCCGTGATTTGTTGAACTCTCTCCCCAGATCTTGCAACTGTGTTATTCGCTTGCGATAATACACGTTGTCCTTACGTAACCTGCCGTCTTTCTTAAAGTTACGGACCAGCTTTTCAATCGTTTCGCCAATTTGTTCCTGTCTCAGCAGTAAATCCTTGCGCTTCCTTCGTCATATCCCAAATGCCAGAACAGATGTCGTATCCCAATTACAAATAAAAATCCAATATTTGTTAAAACTTGTTACAATATTTTATTCGATCTTACTTAATGATTCAAAACAGAGTTATTTAAAAAAAAACATTCCACCGTAAATTCTATCTTTATACACATATTCTGCTATACTTGTTTTCCATCATGAAGTTCCGCTGTCTACCGGCGTCCATTAAGTCCTTCCATCAAAGCAAATTGGTCCTTGACTTCTTCACAAATACTCCTTGTTTTCCACTCACCATCTTTAAAACTCCCAAAAATCCATAGAAAAGGCCATATGTTTGTAAAAACCGAAATTTAATTTACCGGCAAAAGTGTCTTGATTCATTCCCGGAAGTTTGAATCCGTATTTAAAAATAAACCCCTAACGTATGCGCCACATAATAATAGCATTTAAATGTTTTCTTCAACATTGCTACGCAAATCGTAGTTTCCGAACTTCAAAAACTTTGATGCAACAACACGTGTTGTCTGCACCTCTTCACCTAATACCCTAAACTCAAAATGCCAAATATTTAAATCAATCTTTATTTTGATTTCAAAACAATATAAATTGAATCGTATAAATGTCCCTACCGACAAACAAACACAAATCCCCTATCATAACCGTACGAACCCTATACCGTGGCACGTTCTTTCCGAACCAAACCAACCGGTATACACAAGTTCGCAATTCAATAACGCAAAATCCGTGAATAAACAGACACGTCCGACATTCCCCGAGAATGCTGAAACAAAATGTATTAAAAAGTATGAGCCTAATCTCAGTGGAACAACCCTATACAACCTGACCGTAAGTAAAAATTTTTCTTTTGGATCGACCTATTGTCACCTAACCGCAGCGGCTAATCAGCCCCAATGCTCCTTCTTCTGCATGACCGGCGCAAAAGCGCCCACACGGCCACCGAAGAATCGTCGACAAAATTCACTTAGATACTAGAATGTCCTACCATAGACATACTCACCATTTTCGTTCCCTCCATTGCCCTCCTTTGGGATGGTTATCCTGATGGTTTCCTATTGGTGGATTCCCGCGTAGGAGTGCTCTTTTCCTGGCACTCGACGTTGGATCCTACCGGCTGCGCCAAAATGTTGGGGTCCTCGTGTCTGCTTGTCGGCGAGAGCGACGTCCTGTCGCCGTTTTCAGGCGAGTGGCTGAAAAATCAAGAGCCCTAACGTAGAATTTAAACACTACCACTTTTCGGTTTCAAAACACAAGAGAGCTTTATTCTTAAAAATACTAGTTCTTATATACTATTTACCAATAAACATTTATCTCAGTCTGTGAACTGACCTTTCTGGTGTTCCAGTTCTGCACCTGCTAATTGGTGTCAGTTGGTCAAGCCAACTGACCCACTTCAAAAGTGGCGACGGTGCATTACGCTGCCCTCGTCGACTCGACTGCGGAACTGTAACACCCTAAAAGCTTACATAATAACGTTGCACAGACCACATTAACCTGAAATACTTAAACCCTAGAAGTATCCCTTATTATAACACCGTTTTAGCACATGCTAATTCAACATAGTGTGGCATCTATTAGGAGTCGGCGCTGTGAGTAAACTACACGTAGGTAGTATGGTCCTAACTCACAACAGACAGCAAGGTTTATGTGCCTGTTGTCAACCCCACCATCAACTCGGTACAAGCACCGCTGTTGACATTAGGTCTAACTATAACGACACCAAGGTTTACGCGCCTGTTGTTAACTTTACTCGGTACAAGAACCGTTGTTGAATTTAGTTCAAACATTTTGGTGACCCCGGCATTTATTACAATTGAAGACATCAGTAAATAATCAGCCAAGAAGATGAAACTATCGAAAATTGGTAAATTTCATAACAAATTATAAAGAGACACCAAAGGAAAGGAAGACACACGACTATCTTCAAAAGAAAATAAAATAAATTGAAGAACTGTGGTTGATTTTTCAAAAAATCGAAAATATAATACGAAGGCTTCCAATTATACCCGAAGACCACTCATATTTTAAAGAGAATCTCTACGCAAAGAAGGGAGAAA
The DNA here is from genome assembly GCA_920105625.2 of Clusia tigrina. Classification (NCBI taxonomy): domain Eukaryota; kingdom Metazoa; phylum Arthropoda; class Insecta; order Diptera; family Clusiidae; genus Clusia; species Clusia tigrina. The sequence goes on from OV050031.1 coordinate 137,794,466, forward strand.
AATATAATGAAACTCTGGAAGCATGTTGCGTCATTAAGGTCTAACTACGACAACACAGACCAGCAGGGAAGCGTGGATTCCTTCCATACCGTATCTATGACGAATGGAGTGGCGGCATTACTGCATAAGCAACAAGCATTAATTACATCACTCAAACGGTTGTTATCAGGAATTGACACAGACAAGAACCAGAGACATAATTATTATGAAGGAAATAATGCTCGCCTCCAGTGAAATCGGGAGTATAAACTATAAATATGTCATGAATCTTCAGTCCAGCTAGAGTAAGGTTACGACTTTGACACACACCTTGAGATTGAACAGCAGGTTCATTCAATGGTGATGGAATTAACAACAATGTCACAGAAAGTCACGAAAAACAAGACAAAAAAACTCTAGCATCATCTGAACCACAACTCTTCCGATTACCACAAATATCAATTCCCACATTTAACGGTGATTACCTAAAATGGACCCAATTTTATGACATTTTCACCGAAATGATACATAAGTCAACAGTATCATCAATACAAACGAGTACAGAAGTCTGAAGTCGGGTTAGACCGACTTCGAAATACCCTTTACCTTTTCTTGTGCGTGCAAGTTCAACAATGGGGATGTTTTCTTCATAAATCATCATTAGGAGCACATCTACGGTAATTTTCGGTAGGGTACCTTGAATTGATTATACCGACCCCATTTCTTGTGTATGGCTTTGTAGTGTCAATATAACCATTAATATAAAATTTAGTCCAAAATTTTGTATAGGTCGTAAGTTATAATAATGTATCAATAGGGTGCGTGACCCGCAACCTTCGTGTGAATTTTCGTTAATCTATATTCTATAGGAACCTAGAAATGATTTTACTTAACTGTTGGCGTGGCAGTAGTAGTAGACTGCCCATATTTGTAATGCATGCTAGTATAAACTCAATGTATACATCATCCCTAGAAGCATAGATAGGGTAATTGTTTTTAAGTGGGGTGCACAAAATTCATTATATGGGAAGGAGTCGTATACTTCATCTGATCGACCCCGAATCTTGTATGTTGCTTTGTAGGGTCCATATACGTACGAATATTAAATTTAGTCCAAAAATATTGTATAGGTCGTAAGTTATAATAATATGTCAATAGTGGGCGTGGCTGTAGAAACAACACACCCATTTTTTGTGTGGTGTTTAATGTTACTACCCGTAACCTTCCTGTGCAATTTCATTAATAAATCTCTAATAGGAACACAGTAATGATTTTTGGCTAATTGTGGGCGTGGCAATTGTATTATGATTTCCATATTCTGCACACACACTCTAATGGACCCCATGTATGTTTCCGCCAATTTTTATTCCGCTGGCATCAATACGAGCATAGCTAGGCTAATTTTAGTTATAGACCCGAAAGTTCCCTATATCAAAATTGGGCGTGTATTTTCTCTGATCAGCCCCATTTGTTGCAGATAGACTTATAATGTCCACTTGTTCCTTCCCGTAAAATTTCGTCCGTAAATATTTACCAGATCTTAAGTTATTAATATTTGTCAATAGTGGGCGTGGCAGTCAATATATACGGCCCACTTTTTGCACAGTGTTTAGTAGGACCCACATCTCCATAACTGCCAAATAATGTCACTATTCCGTCAATTGGACCGAAGTTATAGTCATTTTAAGAAAGGTGAAAAAAGTTCATTATATGGGAGGTAGGCGTGGTCTTTGTCCAAATCGGCCCATATAGCAATCTGGTTCTGTATCTTTGTCCAGGCAAAATTTTTTAAAATTTCATGAAGATAGCTCTAACGGTGTAGAAAAAAAGTGGCCACAGACGGACAGACGAACGGACAAAATAAAAATTGCTTAGAAAGTGATTCTGATCATATCTGTATATATATGTCCATACCTACCACGCCTCCTTCTTGAAATTTCAACCCCTCTCAAAAGCACCCAATAAGTATACCCTATTTACCTTTTTTAAAGGTACAGGGTATAAAGATGTGGTATTTGAAGACCAACTTGAGAGGAGAAGCAGAACGAATAATAAGGCACCTAGCGCTAACAAACTACCACATGCAGCTTTTGTTCGGGTAAGGATCACCCCATTTACTTCTGCAAGTATTTTTTGAAGTTGTCTGCCGCAGATCGATTAAACTGGGCTAAAACGCAAAGGATCTGCTTCAATTGTCTCAGATGTAACCACACTGCAAGGGATTGTACTTCAAGAGACTGCACCAAATGTAATAAGAAACACAACACGTTGTTGCCTCTAGAAGCAAGGGAGCAGACCACAAGAGGAAGCCGATCAACACCAACAATTTTAATGGCAAGTACTTAATAGAAATGGGCCAAATAAAACTTTTCTCTGAGCTCCCAGTCATGCAAAACACAACGCTTAGCTGGGTGATAAGTGGAAAAATTGGCCAAAGCGCAACAAAGGGAGAATGGTTCCCTCAACGACACTCTTGAAAAATTCTGGCAACTTGAAGATGTGATACACCTAGCGGTAAGTTTACAACCAACAAGCGTCGCTGTGAAGAACATTTTTTCCAAAATTATCAACGTGATAGCAACGTGCGCTTTATAGTGAAATTGCTGTTCCAAACTACTCCCAACTAAGTGTCGCGGAAGTTAGCTCCGCAACGGTGCATGACAATTGAACGAAAAATGATAAAAATTCCTGAATTCAAGACCCAAAATGTAGCCTATATGCGAGAATACGAGAGGCTTGGTCATATGGAAGAGATTGTTATAACTAGTATCAAGAGTCCCCACAACTTTCTTCCACATCATCCCGTTTTGAAGCCAGACAGCTTAACGACAAAGCTAAAAGATGTATTCGATGCTTCAGCCAAAACATCAACCATTGTTTCTTTAAACAATCTTATGGCAACAGGACCACCTATCCATTAAGATGTGTTCACTATTGTTTTGCGTTTCCGGCTCCCACAATTTTTCTTTATAGCTGACATTGAAAAGATCTATCGACAAGTGCGGGTAGATAAAAACGATCAAAACTTTCAACTTTTCTGGTGGAGAGCGGATCCCTCACATCCCTCACAACAAATACCAACTAGGAGCAGAAGGCGTAAAATCCAATTTTTATGTCGATGATGTGTTGAGCGGATCTGATCATCTCTCCACTGCATGTGAAATACAGCGGCAACTTCGACTCATGCGAAGTTCCGTGGGTTTCAATTTACGGAAATGGTGCGCGAGTTACATCCGCACTAACAACAACAACAATATCAATACCAACAGCAGCAGCTACATCAAATTCACTTTAAATTTAACCAGCATCCAATTTTCTGTAAAATCATCCAATTCATATTCCCATTAAAAACATCAGATTCAAATTCTTTGTAACATCATCCAGCATAAAATTCTTTGTAAAATCTCCAATTTAAAATTCAATGTAAATTCATTAAATTATTCTCTTTAGAATAAGCATATTTTATAATATAAATAGGTGTACTTTAAAATAATTTGTTCATTATAAAATTGATTGTGAAGTTGAAAGGCTCTTTTATTTCAACATCGTAACTCGCGCATCACCCAAGATTACTAGAAGAAATTCCAGTCACTGACTGAAGTAAATATGGAATTCGGTGACACACTGGACGACAACATCAAAATAATGGGACTGATCTGGAACCCTTCTAATGGTGACTTTAAGGTCAAGATCGGTGAAGTAGAATCCGGTAGGATAACAAAGCGTTCGGCCTTAGCAGATATTTCCCGTATTTTTGATCCCATTGACTTCGTCGCGCCAGTCACTACCACAGCAAAAACCTCAAGTGCACATTTTCGCAGACGCATCAGAGCTTGCCTACGGAGCGGTAGCATACATGCGAACACAATATTGCAACAACCAGATAATCGTTCGCTTCCTATGTGCGAAATCACGAGTAGCTCCAACAAAGCAGTTAACATTAACAAGACTGGAATTGTGCGCTTCTAAGGTCGCCGTGGAATTGATGCAGAAGCTCTAAGAAAGCTCATTCTTCAAGGCATGAAAATGCAACTTTGTTCTGATTCCACAGCGGTTCTGAGATGGATTAATGCAGAATCTGCATACTACCACACATTCGTAGCCTACCGAATTTCGGCTATTCAGCAAGCAACTAGTCCACAACAATGACGTCACGTGCCGTCCCAGGACAATTCTGCAGACCTGGTATCAAGAGGCATGACACCAGCTAAATTGGTAGACAACCTATTTTGGATATATGGACCTAAGTTCCTGCACGGATCTATGACAATTTGGCCACTCCAACCACCGCTAGAACAATGTGCTTTGGAACTCAGGCGGCAGACGATTGCAGATCTAACACTCAGTTCTAAAGAGTCAATAACACCCTTCTGGGAAGAAATCAATCACTAGAACTAATTTCGACGCTTGCAAAGAATTGTAGCGTATGTCAAGTGAAACTATTAAGAAGCAAGGTGTCCCACCCAACAATATCACCAACAGCCGAAGAAATGGAGTCATTAACATTGATTGCCAAGGGTATCCAAAGAAGAGCCATTAGATGACATTAAAAGCTTAGAGCGTCACTTAGCTGTCCTGTCAATAACACTAGCGATATCAGTAATTTATCACCGTTTATTGATGACCAAGGCAAGCTAAGACGTCCTCCAAACCTAAGGGTTGGAGGACATCTAGAAGCACCTAACTTGAGCTATGACGCAAAACATCCCATGTTGCTGCCATACAACAAAATTACTTCCAGAATGATTTTCACCATGATGCATGAGAATAATTTGCATTGTGGTTCACAAGGTTTGCTGTCAGCGTCAAGACAACGATTTTGGATAATAAAAGGAAAATTAATGGCGCGAAATGTTGTGCAAAAATGCGTGCGCTGCACCGGATCCTAGCTTAATTGATTCAATCAAGTGATGGGAAATTTGCCAGCAACCAGAGTCACTCCAGCTCGACCGTTTGTCCATAGTGGAGTGGATTATTGCGGACCATTTTGGGTGCACTATAAAATTCGTGGAAAGAATCCTCACAAGCCTTACATCGCAGTCTTCTCCTGCTTCGCAACAAAGGCAGTTCACCTAGAGGTTTTAACCGAATTGACGACCGAAGCATTAATCGGAGCGCTGAAACTCTTCACGTCTCGCCGCGGACGGTGTGACACTATCTATTGTGACAATGTGTCGGCGCAAGTAACAATCTGAAGGAGTTAAGCGATCTCATCTTCTCAAATACCTCACGAGAAAATATTATGAGATCAAGCAGAGATCGTGGAAAAAACTTTATATTCATTCCTCTTAGAGCTCCACATGGCTTATGGGAAGCAGCGGTTAAATCCGCCTAGCATTTGCTACTACGAAGTGTATCGACTGCATCGCTGACCTACGAAGAACTCGAAACCATCGTTATGGAGATCGAGGCAATTTTGAATTGTTGACCGCTTACCCCAATGTCAACAGATCCAGATGACCTAACAGCGTTAATTCCGGGACACTTCTTGATAGGCGAATCGTTAACTGCACAGATAGATAAGAACATGTCGGAATCCAGGGTATCTCTACAAACTAGATGGAAATTGGTGACACACCTTAAAATCGAGTTCTGGAAACGTTGGTCACACGAGTCCCTTCACCAACTTCTGCAACGACACAAATGGAAGGGTCCAATCAGCACCATGGAGCCCAATTCTGTGGTAATCGTCAAAGCAGATAATTTACCAGTACTCCAATGGCCTCTAGGGCGAAATGTTAAGGTATACAAGGGTGACAAAGGCCTTAGTAGGAGTATGCGACGTCAAAACATAAAGGGGCATATTTAAGAGAGCAATTCAAAGACTGGCACCATAATTCTCGGAACATAACGACGACATCGAAGTAGATCCAGAAGAACCACCAGCGCCAAAAAGGAGAAGAAGAATATCAGCATTCACCAATGGCTTAGCATTGCTACTAACAATAATGATATTACCAATAATATTGGGATCTCCAGTGCAAGCTAATCGTTTTGGTTCAAAACTTGGAATCCGCTTCGAAAATATAGGATCAGTTGCTATTTCATCTACATAATGGAACTTGCTCGTATACTATGTTTTGAAACCCTATTGGACAGAATCATCAATGTTATTCAACGGTACTAGGACCCTATTTCAACTCTGCCGAAAGATTTAACAAAACCACACTTGTAGTCATATACCCGACAGATTCGATCGACTGGAATCCGAATTGCGTTTTGTTTTTTTTTTTTTTTGTCGGAACAATCTAGTAAGCGCAGCACTCAGACAGAGTATATATCCATTGTACTGCACTTAAGGTTCCCTTTTAATCTGCTTTAAATCTACCCGACCTCCGAAGAAATAGAAGTAGATCCTGTGGTGCCAACGAGCTCCGCTGGTCACTCCTCAGCACATCAGTGAGAAAAATTCCAAACCTGATTCGAGCAAAAGCAGGGCAGACGCAAAGGAAATGGTCCGCCGTCTCGTCTTCTTCTCCACAGGCTGGGCACAGCGCACTGTCTGATATGCCAATTCTTTCCATGCGCCTAGCCCATAGAAAGTGTCCCGTCATCACGCCAACCAACAGCCTGCAGTCCCTCCTACCAAAAGATAGAAGGAACCGTGACCATTGGTCAGAGATAACGGGTAGCATAATTTTCGTCCATCCGCAGCCTCTCTCAGCCCGCCATGCTCGCTTGTGGGTCGAAACAACCCTTCTTGTTTGTAGTGGCATTGATGACATCAGAAGGAAGTGGCAGAACAGGCTCACGGCCAATAAAAACAACCTCAGAGCCCATCCTGGCGGTACCCAAATCAGCGTCAGACTATTATGTTTTCCAACATAATTTAGCCTGGATTTGCAGGACCTGACTATCGTGGAAGTGGTGGTAGGACTATCCAAGCCCATGAGCGCAGCTTGGCTGTCACCGCAAACACAAATATATTTGCCTTTCCAGCTGTTTTCCACAACACAGTCCATTGCCTCAAGTATCGCATACACCTCCGCCTGAAACACAGACGCATGCAGACCAAGGGCAAAGAACCGACGGGTCCCACAAGATTCCACGAAGACACCAGAGCCTGAACCGTCTTCAGTCCTGGAGCCATCAGTGAATATACGGCAGCAGTGTTTGCCGGGCTCGTTCTCGGGGTCTAAATATGAACGAGCCTCTGGCAGAAACACATTGTACCGCTTTTCTAGTATTGCGGTTGATGACATGGAGTCCGTGGGCATAGACAGGATTGCAGAATCGCTGTCAGTGCCTGCGCCGTCGTCCAATATCGAATACAACCGATACTAGTGGCCATTATGTTTCACTCTGCAGATGGTCTTAACGGCCTCTCCGCGGATGAAGACATCTAGTGGCGGGAGATTCACCAGAGCATCAAGTGCCGGGCCTGGAGTAGTCGGAAATGCTCCGGTACAACATATGGCCACAGTACGCTGTAGTCCCGATAGAGCTTTTTTGACCCCTACAAGAGAGAGTCTGCTCATCCAAACCATGGATGCATAGGTGATAATAGGTCTTACCATAGCTGTATAGATCCATAGAACCTTACTAGGGGAAAGACCCCATGTCGTACCAAAAATACCCTTACACTGCCAGAAAAGTGACAGTTCGACATGTGTTTTCCAAAGAAGTTTGTTATCAAGGATGACTCCAAGATATTTGATTTCCTTGGATAGCTGGCTAGTGACTCCTTTTAGTGTAGGCAGAATAAGTCCATCAAGCTTTCTCCTTCTGGTAAAGAGGACAATACCAGTCTTGACAGGATTAGCCCATAGCCCATTCGCACTGCACCAAATGTCAATCATATCCAGAGTTCTCTGCACCCTTCTGCAGAGAATCATAAGGGATGGACCGGTCACAAGACAGCCAACATCAGCCGCATATGCCTGAGCGTATACACCCTAGTTATTAATGGCGTTAAGCAGGGGATCGATTACCATGCACCAGAGCAATGGAGACAGTACACCACCTTGGGGACAGCCTCTATTAACCCCAGACGACACCAGCAAATCTTCCTCCGCCCGCACCGTTATGATTCTCTGGGCCAGCATTGAACGTATCCAATTTACTAGAGCCGGTCTACGCCATGCCGCCTAGCAGAGCTGCACATGCTGTCGAAAGTAGCATTGTTAAACGCACCCTCTATGTCCACAAATATGCCTATTGCGTATTCTTTCCTGTCGATGGCTCGCTCTATCCTTCCAACAAGGTTTTGCAGAGCCGTCTCGCAGGATTTTCCGCTTTGAGAGGCATGCTGAAATGGAGAGAGTGGATGCGTCTTCAGAGACTCCCTACATATGCGAAGCTCCACCAGCCGTTCTAAACTCTTTAGCATGAACGAGGTAATACTAATAGGTCTGAAGCTCTAGGGATTGGTGTAGTCGTCTCTTCCAACCTTAGGAATGAAAGCGACCCTCACCATCCTCCAAGAGCGTGGTACATAGGCCAGCGCGACACATGCAGTGAAGATCTTCCTGAGCGACCCCAGCTTAGCGGTTTCGTCCTTTTTCAGGACTTTCACCAGTTTTGCCGTGTCACTCAGGGATTCAATATCACTGCAGAAATCTCTAAAAGAAGCCCTTTTTGAGACCCGAATTAGCTTCTTGTAGTCCCTCTGAACACGTCGATATCGTTCCCAGCCCTCATCAAGATTCGTCTTGAGGGCCCGGTTGAGGAGTTTTCTAGACTCACGCCTCAGCACCTGAAGCTCTCGATTCCACCATGGAACAGGAGTCCGGCAAAGAGGAGGTCTAGTTGGACAGGCTAGCTCGAAGCTGTTTGTTAGAGCAGTGTTGAGATGTTCAACAGCCGCCTCAATGTTTTGTTCCTTGCGAAGTTTCAGTGGCGTCACGTAATTGCTACGCAGTGCCTCCCTGAACTTTGGCCAGTCTGTTTTTCGTGGGTTTCAGGTGGGCAATGGCATCTGCGCCTGCTCGACACACAGAAACTCAATGTATCTGTTCCTCTATCCCTCCAGTTGCTGATCGACCATCCCAGTCTTGGACTTGACAGGGTGACGTCAACTACCTCTTGCTTTCTCGTAGTCACAAAAGTAGGCTGGAGGAGGCAATATACTCGAAAAGTCGAAAGCCCCGCTCATTGCACTTGCTGCTGCCCCAGATCGTATGCTGGGCATTAGCATCGCAGCAAAGAACCAGACCAAGACTGCGCCGCTCACAGAACCCCACGAGAGTAGCGACCTTCCCAGGTGGTTACGCCACCAACACATCGTAAGGAAAGTAAGCAGATACAATCACGAACCTCGACCATCCGTGCATACTCCTAAAACTAATCTCTGCAGCAACCAGATCCTGACAACAAAATAGGTCACGGCAGGTCGCTGCGAGATGGGATGATATTATAAGACCGGCTCTAGGTCTAATCGAGTTTCTGTCATATAATATCGTGGCCCCTTTCAACGAGCCAAGGCCACAGAGGCGACCCCTAAAGAACCAGGACTCTTCTACTGCTGTTATGTGGGGTAATGTGTGCAGCAGGGTAAGTCGTCTACTTAGGAGTACAGTAGCGGCTTTAGAATGCTGCAAGTTAATCCGCGTTACAGCCAAAGGACGATAACTCAGATGACCCTTGCAGCATTTTTTCTCCGCATCAGTCAGCCGACGGTCAGGCCCCAGCTTCCCAATCACCGGCATTGGTTGTATGCCGGGAGCCTTCTCGCTGTACGATGGCTTGGCTGCACCTTCGGAAGTGCTTAGGCGAAAGTCCAGTACACCACCCGCCACTGGCAGAGATTTCGCCGGGCAGATGGTTTTGCTGGATACGTGGGGCTGGGCAAGCTGCAGCATTCTTCCCCGCCACATTAGCCGCCACCGAGGTTTCGCTCGTACCCTTTGGGGTCGTGGCGCCACCAGCAGTAATAGCTGCAGGGCAGGTGGAAATGCTGTTTTCAGCAACAATCTTCCGCCGCTTACCTCGCGAGCGAGCTTTCGGAGCTGTCAATCCCTCCGCAGGCTCGGTGGCTTCCGTTGGTGTCACTTCCGCCGACCTGGGCCTTTTGGAGGGAGTCGACACAGAAGGGCCGGCAGAGCCACGTGAGGTTTTTTCCTGCACGAGCCTATCAAGCCGCTTCCTGCTCTTACTTCTCGCTTCAGTTCGCGTTGCCCCAGAACCACTGGTCTGTCGTTCCGCCACTGTGGTGGCTTTCCGACGCAGGCCTTCTGGATCCAGGATACGTTCCTCCGTCTCTGAAGAAGAAGAGTTTGTGGTAACAACCCCCATCTCCTCCAGGATGCGCTCTCGCTGATAAAGGGGAAAGACTTTAGCGATGGTTGGGACCTCCAGAATCCGTGCCCCTGCCGCCGAAGCGGGTGGATTGCCACATGCGTGGGTTCCACCTGGAGTGTTGTCCTGTATATTGTCCATCACCAGACAGTGGTTTTTTTTCGGGATTATGCTGGCATTGAGTCCCAATACAAACACTACTAAGACTTCAAATGGCCCTAACTTCTATACGGTGCGTCCTATAACTATCAATTTTTGTAACAATCTAATTCTTGTAACTTTTTACTGGATCGTCATAAAATCTTATCGCTCATAGCTATGCTACCCTTCAGTCCCAAATCAAACACTCATAAAACTTCAAATGGCCCTAACTTCTATACGGTGCGTACTATACCTATCAAAGTTTGCAACATTCAAATGCTGGTAACTTTTTACTGGAGCGTCATAAAACCTTGAAATTTTGTGACAATAAAGTAATCATGCCCCTTATCAATTTAAGCTATCGCTCAAAGCTATGCTACCCTTGACTCCAAAATAAAACACTGATCAAATTTCAAATGGCCCTAACTTCTGCACGGTGCGTCCTACACCTATCAAAGTTTGCAACAATCAAATGCTTGCAACTTTTTACTGGAGCATCATAAAAACTTGAGATCTTGTGACAATAAAGTACTCGAGCCTCTTATCAATTTAAGTTATCTCTCATAGATATGCTACCCTTGAGTGCCAAATCCCTAGCCAGTTTGGTCCGCGGATGGTACCCATTCTCTATACCATCATTGTGATAGACAGACAGATATTACTCCCGCCCCACCTAAGAGGTTCAGAAGTAATGTCATTTGCCTACCAAGGGTCCCCCTATCCGCCACCTGGGGACGTGTCCGATGGGATGGCAGGCAAATCCACATGGAATTGCGTGTAGACAACAATCTATTAAGAAGTAGTCGCACCAGGAGAGGGGCAATCAATTTTGTTGGAATCCTTGTACATTCAGTAATGGACTAAATCAGAGTAGTCCAAAAAGATGTCAAGGACAATATTAAATGCAGAGGAAAACTAGCCCAATCTGTTACATCTGCTGAAGAATCAAATTTCCATCGTTGATTCCACTGTCAACATCATGAAGCAGGATCAGATAGCGGTTAAGACAAAATCTGGTGAATTTGACCAACAAGTTACTCAAATTTGGAATCAATTGCAGAAAGAGGACGAAGAGCTGCAACAATCGAAATTGTTGGAACTATTCAACGAACGCTAATAGCAACAGAGTTACAATGGACACAGTCAGCTATAATGGATATTCTCACAGAAACTCACCATGGTCAATTCAATCTGCTATTGTTAACTCACGAACAATTGCACACCGAAGTTGACAAAATTAAACTCTACCTGCCATCATCATTAGAACTACCTGCAAATCAAGAAAACTTACTACAACTATATAGAAGAATGAAGGTAAAGGGAGGACTCACTCAGTACCATGTTATTTTTTGTATTGCATTACCTCTTGTGGAACATGACCGATTCGAACTCTTTATGTTCATTTCGGTACCAAATTGGGTCAACAACATTATGGTGGCAATTGATACATGCACCACTTTTCTTGCCATAAATGCTGTTCGCGATCAATATCTGTAGCCCCGACGACTTTGCATCATGTGAGCTGATCCATCAAAATTAATACGTGTGCTCAAATGTGCCAATCCGGTACAGCTATGAAGCCGAGATGTGTTCCTGCGAATTCTCAACCAAATTGTAAACTGAAAACCGTTGCCAATAAAATTAAAGAAGAAGAAACATCAATTGACTTATGCAATTTCGTCATCGTGGGGAGCCACTGCAGTTTGCGGAAAAGAAATACTCCCGATGGCACTCAAAGCCTCAGGACCACTGACACTTCACCCAGAGTGCGGGCAAAACACAATTCAATCTCAATACAAGGGTAAGAATCCGTAGCCAGTTCGTTAACAACATCACGCATAAGCTTAGGGAAATTTTCAGAATTATCAAATAGTGACCAACTAACCCCTCTATTACAAAAAATCAACGCGATCACTTACACAACACAACTCAAGAATCTCACAGAATTACACAATGCTCTGTCTAAAGAAAAACTGGTGTCAACTTTACTATCAACTCGGTACAATAACCGTTTTTGAATTTAGTTTAAGCACAATGATTATTAATATTATATTATTAGTAATATATGTAGAAGTGCAATATACATAAGAATATTTCCAATTAAGTATTAATTTTTTATTTTATAAAATTGTACACAATTTTTAATATTTTTGGCCCTTTTCCACATAAAGCGCATATTATTTGTATATTTCAAACTCTGTTTGTTTACAAGACATACGCAAATAAAAGCTACGACTTCAAAATGAGCAAACGGCAAAACGAAAACAAGAAGAATAACAATTCTCCCTTGCGACTACCCTGTGCCCTGATACATACTTTACAACCATTTTGTTTGAAAAACACCCAAATATTACCCTAATTTGGGTTCCAGGCCATGGTCAAATAGAAACTAATGATTTCGCGCATCACGCAAGTAAATACAATTGTTCTGCTCCTGTGACTTATACTTCTAACTACAATTTATCCCACATCAAACACTTCCTGAAAATATACCACACCGACATAAATCAGCAGATTTGGAACGATGGTATAAACACATATACCGAATTTCTCTTGTCGATTATAATAAATAAATTTTATTTCTTTTTAAATCTATTTAATATGAGTAATTTACACAAATGTCGGCAAAATGTTTCATTCTAAGACTATATTGTCGCTATTATGTCGCTTTAGTGCTAACGCATAGTTCGAATAAGTTCGAAACTTTTTAAAAAAGCTTTTATAAAGTTTACTTACCGTTATCAATTTACTCATAAAGCATATACATATCTACTAGATCTAAAGAACTTATATAGCAAAATTGAGTACACAATATGAGATTCTCTAAACCTCGACTTTTTTTAAAATAGCTTTTATATCATTTACATTACGGATTACACTACTCCTCAAATTGCATACTATCTACCACAAAAAGCAGGCTCGCATCAAACACTTGACAATGATGCCATTAATCACATGTCACTAATGCCGTCATCTAGGATTACATTTCCTTCCATCATATTACATACAGTTATTTAAATGCTATCAAATCCTACAACAAGCACTTGTTTTGTCGATTGCTGATATAAGTTGTAGAATTAATTCAGTCAGTAGAAGTAAATGAACAATTGAACTAAATGTTGAATTTTATTAATTAACACCCTAATTCTATTTGTTTGACAACATAATATTACTGTCATATGACACAATGTTGTACAATTTGTCAGGAATGTGTATTTTAAAAAAGATCCGTCAAAAAATCTGTCAATGACAGTAATTTTTAACAGCACAGTTTTTGACAGGAACCTGCAGGTACCAAAAGAGATAAAACATTTTTACAAACATTATTTTATGTATAATTGTATAATTAAATAATGAATACTAACAATAAATGCCGAGTTTGGTATGTTTTGTGCTATATTAGTGGCAAGGAAGAAAGAAAAGTTGGATAGTAGGAGGTGCCTGAGGCCATTATGGTATGACAGTGACCGTTTTTGTACTCGGGAACAGTTTTTTACCGTCCAAAATATTTGGCTTGGAATCTCATCCAAAAAAAACTGCTCTTGATGCTCAGATTCCCGGGGCGATTAGTATGGAAGGAAAAAAATCTTAATGGGCGCTTCTCGTTTCTGATTTTTAGGATTATACTGAGCAAAAAATTCCAGTAGATCATATGTCTACGGTGAAAATCGAGCTTCCAGTTTTTGACTTGCATTTTTTTCTCAGACTTTATTTTTTTGGAAAATTTGCAAATTTTCTTGGGCTCATATTTCGTAAAGTATTTGAAATTTTGACTTTTTTATCCAAAAATTATTAGCACTGCACAGTTTATACACGAAACAATTATTTCTAAAACTTACATTTGCGGCAGATATTTTAAAATGCGTATTTAATTTTATGTGTATTTGATGCTGTGATCGTTTACAATAAACTAACAAAAATGCGTCAAATGAACTGAAAACAATAGGAGAATAAAAAATAAGAAATAAAATAAATAGAATAAAATAGAATAAAATAAAAAAATAGAATAAAAATAAGAAATAGAACATTTTTATGATTTTGCGCTATGAACAACTGAAAATGGTAATTTATCAATATTTTCACGAAAAATTTGCACTTTTACAAGGCCAAAACTGCCTGAAGGAGCGTTCCAATGCTTTTGCGATGTACTAGAGAGTCCTTAACTATTGTCTTGGCTACAATTTTTGTCTTAGTATTGGATCGAAAATCTCAATGGTTTGGCTGTTATAGGCCAAAATATCCAAAAAAAACGTGACAAAAAGTGGTGAATTTTCTACATTTTCGACTATGAAAACGAAGTTTTTTCTGAGTAACATGTTCCGAGAAATTGTAGCCCGAGACAATAGCTACAATTTTACTTCTGAAAATAAGTCAAAATTTCAAATACGAAATATGAGCCCAAGAAAATTTGCAAATTTTCCAAAAAAAGTCTGAGAAAAAACTGCAAGTCAAAATCTGGAAGCTCGATTTTCACCGTAGACGTATGGTCTACAGGACTTCTTTGCTCAGTACAATCCCAGGAATCAGAAAAGCGAAGCGCCCATTAAGATGTTCAAATCGCCCCACCCTACAGTGGAAATATCCAGCAGAGTCATGGTAACAATTACAAAACTTCTATGAGCCAGCCTTCAATGTCTGGAGCAATTCGAGAAATTGTTTTCTTGGTAGTGTGAGTGAAGGGACAGGCTGGGCATTTCCCAAGAACTCAGGAAGGGTAACAATAAAATTTAAATATCTAATAATAATAAAAATTGCTTATACTTTACTGTCTGCCATTTTTGCGTTTATGTGTGAAATCACAGCTTTCAAATAATCATAATAGTCCGCTATTATACTAAAACAGCTTTCTGTTAATATAACCTTATTAAAAGACAATGAATTTAGAATTTGGGGTACAAAACTTTTCTGTCTTGTGATCTGACAAAATAGATAGAATCTGTCATATGACAGAAAAATTAGAATTAGGGTGTAAACTTTTGTTATAGGCTAAATGTTCTTTAAAAATATATACAAATACTTTTATTGTGATGGGAACTTTATATACACTAACACCATAATTCTATTTGTGTGAAAAAATAAGATTTCTACAATATGACAGAATTTTGTATATATGTCAAGACAGTATATTCTAAATAAGATCTGTGTCAAAAATTACTGTTATATGACTGAATTTTTAAAGCATATCAAAAGGAGCTGACAAGAACCTGTTTGGTACCAACAGGTGGTGAAAAAAATAAAGGCTGTGGATGTTCCCAGCATTGTCATGGTAACAATTTTAAAACTGCTATGAGCCAGCCTTCAATGGGTCGAACCATTCGAGAAATAATTGAATTGTTAGTGAGAGTGAAGGGACATGCTGTGCGTTTCACAAGAACTCATAAAGACTTCTGTTCTTTGAAGCTCGGGAGGACAAGCATTCATTTCATTATTCATTCATCCATCAGTACTTATGTTTTTTCTCTATGATTTTAGATTCTGTCGAAATTTCGGTATTAATTCATTCATTCACCATCATCTAAAGATATCACTATCCCACTGTCTCGTGTATGAATCGCAACGGGTATTATCATTATTACAGTCTGCTATTATACTAAAACAGCTTTCTGTTAAAATGACAGCTTATCCAAAGACAGAAAAGTTTTCTGTTTTCTGCTATAATGGTAAAATTAGGTAAGAAGCCTATATTTAAATCTTTTATATATATTTATATACATATATATATATATATATATATATATATATATATATATATATATATATAAATATTTATATATATATATATATATATATATATATATATATATATATATATATATATATATACTTTTTTTAAGAAGTCAATTGATTTTAAAAAATATATCTTTGAAAGGGCTATTGACATCTTTTTGTCCTGATAAATCAACACAAAATGATTTTAAATTGAAAATTTTATTTTATTTGATTCACATATTTGCAGCATAGAACGGGTATATAAATAAATATTTGAAACTTGTACCAAAACCATAGAAACCCAATACAAAGACTTTTTTTTAAACGGCAGAAAATTTTATGTTTAAGTGTCGCTTCTCTGTGTTTTCTGCTTGTTTCAAAGAACAAATAGAATCGACATTTCATATGAATGTACCAAAGAACAAATTGAATTTGATATGAATCCAACTAGTTAAAATACTAGTAAAACTCATATATATGTACAATTCATATCTATGTATGCATAATGGGCGCATTCGATTCGCCACTCTGTCGAAGATAGGGCAGACCTTTGTATGGAAAAGCTATCGAGTAAATTATACTCAGATGAAACGAGCGATTTTTTCTATCCTAGATAGAAAGTGCTTCAAAATTGAAAATTGGTGAAAACCAGCGAGATTAAAAATTACCAATAAAAATTCCCGAGGATTCTTTTATTTTTAAATTCATTAAATTTAAAGAAAACAAAAATTAGTCTTTGGATTTTGTTTTTTTATTTTTTATATTATTATTGTGTTGATTTAAATGATATTGAAATTATCAGTTTGTATAAAAAATATAATAAAATATTTGTTACAAAAACCATTTGAAACAGTGCTGCCAAGTATACCACTTACTCGTTTGCTGTTTTATTCGCACAACTCAATATGAGAAGTTACGCATCGAATGCGCCAATTGCCAAATGCTGAGGTTAGCATATCTGAAATTTAAATTAGATAGACAAATAAACCAGAAATGCCTTGTAACTTTTTTTTTTATAGAAAAGTCTTA
The DNA here is from genome assembly GCA_920105625.2 of Clusia tigrina. Classification (NCBI taxonomy): domain Eukaryota; kingdom Metazoa; phylum Arthropoda; class Insecta; order Diptera; family Clusiidae; genus Clusia; species Clusia tigrina. Next base: position 137,811,560 of record OV050031.1, read on the forward strand.
TGCTTAGCTATGCTAATTTTTACTTATTACATAGCTTCCCACTTCTTTGCAACATTAATTTTCCATATAAGCCTTTCTCATAGTTTCTCATGAATGCAATTAGTAGCTTCGTCAAATTCCTAATTTTTATTTGTTTTGTTTTTTATATTGTTTCACATTTCTTTGGTTTTACGTTATGTGGAAAATAAACATTTGAAAAATAATCAATAATAGTTTCCAACTTGACATCTCACCCAAAAATTTATTAATGGTGTTCCTACAACAATGTTTTCTTCGATTGTCAAGTATTAAAATTTTCCAATATCTTGAGTTTCAAAGTATCAAATATAGTTCAATTGAAAAAATGTTTCCTAATGTACTATAATGATTCAACGCATCCTTACGTTAATACAACAAATGGTTCTATTCTATTTTAGATGGTATATTCTCTATATGCATCTTATGAGTAGTCAAATTGTTTCAAGGTTTTGAATGGTCAGATTTCAAATGCAATAAGCTAACTTTTCTTTCGTTTATTTGTTATTTATTTCATTAGTATATCTCTTATATACTATAAAAACTTAAATTCTTATATTCTTGAACTTGAAACCCCAGTACAGTCCTACTACATAATATAATTTTTACAATATTATTAATCAACTCTGAAGAGAAATTAGGAAAGTTCATTAAAAATGTCTTCTAATAAAAATATGTTTGAGTCTTATAATCTATATATATAAAAGAGAGTGATGTTAGTTACTACGCTTATAACTCAAGAACGCCTGGACCGATTTCGATGATGAGCCCCAATTCGGTTAGGTCTCCACCCAAACAAGAAGAATACCCAAGAAAATTCCGGAAATTTTCCGGAAAAAGAAAATTATGAAGAAAATTCATTTTCCCATACATTTCGTATGAAGCGATTTTACAACGCCATATTAACTCAAGAACCCATAAAAACGAACATAATTTCAAATGCTGGTTCCGGTATTGCCAGTAGATGGCGTTGTGTGCATCAACTTTTTTACAACGCCATTTTAACTCAAGAACCCATAAAAACGAACATTATTTCAAATGGTGGTTCCGGTATTGCCAGTAGATGGCGTTGTGTGCATCAACTTATGACAAACAGAACAGTTGAACAGTTTCTCAAATTTGTATCAGCTAATGACAGTTATTGTAAATAAATTTGATTAAATACATTTATTGTTTTGAAACGATTTTTTGTGAATTTGCTATTACCAGCGAAAAGAGACGTTAATTTCGGATTGTGCAATTTATTTTTAGTTGGATTACTTTGAAATTCAATTCTTATTCGCTGATTATTTCATTCAGAGTGATCATTTTAGTGTGGAATTCTATTTTCAAACGGTAAGTTGCAATGAAAGTTGTTTATTTTGTGAGGTTATGAGCACATGTTTTGTGTGTTCATTTCTCAGTGTAATTCACAATGCCACGAGCCAGAAGATCTAATCTTTCGCGTCGAACCCGAAATGCAAGTAGAGTTCGGAATATCGCCTATCAATTGACGACGGATGAACAAGAAATCGCACGAGAACAGCGCCGTGTTAGTTTGGCCCGACTTCGTGCATCACAAACACAAGAAGAAAGACAGGCGGCAAATGAAACGGCTCAGTTAACAATGAGAAATCGTCGGGCAAACCAAACAACTCAACAACGTGATAATCTAAATCAACGCATAAGAAGAACTACTTCAAGTGTTGATTTGAATCGAGTAGCGTTTCATTACGATTGCAGAATTGACTACAGCTCGCATCCTTCCGTTCAAATTGGCCCAATGGAGGTTGTGTGCAACCATTGCGGTGCATTGAAGTTTGCTGGAGAAACACCTGGATTGTGCTGTCTCAGTGGCAAGGCTAAATTACCACCATTGCCCTTGCCAACAGAGCCATTGCGTTCTTTGCTTCATGGTGAAACACCAGAATCACGTCATTTTCTATCGAACGCTCAGAAATACAACGGATGCTTTCAAACGACTTCATTTGGAGCAGATATTATTCATGAACGCGGATTCAATCCGACATTCAAAGTAATAAATTAACCAATAATTTTCTTTTGATGCACAAACAATTTTGAATCTAATTTCGTCATTGACTCTACAGATCCAAGGCCAAATTCACCATCGAATTGGATCATTGCTACCACTTGAAGACGCACAACATAAATTCCTCCAAATCTGCTTCATGGGCAATGTGGAACATCAACTTGATCAGCGCCAAACAATCAATACGGAAATGAGAAGAGAAATTCTTCGAGATCTGCAGCAGCAGCTGCTTCATGAACCTCATGCATTGGTTCGTTTATTCAAAACTGCGTTGGATCGCATGCCAACTGATGACTATAAAGTCGTGATCAGAGCGGATAAACGACCTGCAGGAACGCACGAACGCCAATTAAAAGCTCCAACAATAGATGAGGTTGCAGTTGTGATTGTTGGCGAAAACCGGAATTCACGCGATATTGTGATCACACGTCGGGACTCTGGGCAATTGCAACGAATATCCGAAACACATCGTTCATACGATGCATTGCAATACCCACTGATATTTTGGCAAGGCGACGATGGATATTATATCAACATCAAGATGATAAATCCATCGACCGGTGAGTATAGATATCAAAATAATTTTCATTTCAATATGACACTAATATCACTGATATCATTTAGGTGAGGAAACTACCAGAAAGGTCAGCGCAATGAATTTTTACGCGTATCGTTTGATGATTCCCCAAAATGTAGACAACTATTTGCTTCGATTTCGCCGATTGTTTCAGCAATTTTGCGTCGATATGTATGCCAAAATAGAAGCAGAGCGCCTCCTTTTTATCAGTTTAAATCAAACCAAACTACGTACGGAGGAGTACATTCATTTACGCGATGCAATTTCAACCGAAGGAAATGCATCTGATTTTGGTCGGTTGACCATTTAACCGGCGACGTTCGTCGGCAGCCCACGTCATATGCATGAATATACGTAAAATGCAATGGCATAATGTACGTCATTACGGCCATCCAGACCTGTTCATCACCTTCACATGCAATCCAAAGTGGATAGAAATTGTTCAACTGCTGCTTCCTGACCAAACATCAAGTGATCGGCATGATATCACCGCACGTGTATTCAGGCAAAAAATCCGGTCGCTCATGGACTATATTGTTAGGCATCGTGTCTTTGGGGATACTCGATGTTGGATGTATTCGATTGAATGGCAAAAAAGAGGATTGCCGCAGGCGCACATTCTCATTTGGTTAGTCGAAAGAATACAGCCACACCAAATTGATGACATCATATGTGCCGAGATTCCTGATCCCGAACCCGATCTAGACCTGCATGATGTCGCAATAACAAATATGATTCATGGACCGTGTGGCTCCATTAACCCACAATCACCATGCATGGTTGACGGCAAGTGTTCCAAGCGTTATCCACGAAATTTGACTGATGAGACCATCACTGGCAACGATGAGACCATCACTGTATCGGCGTCGATCATCTGATGATGGCGGTAGAACAATTACAGTCAAAGTAAAAGGAAATGATTTCGTGGTCAACAACTCTTGGGTTGTTCCGTATTCGCCACTTCTTTCCAAAACATTCAAGGCGCATTGTAACGTGGAGTATTGCAATTCAGTGAATTCCATCAAGTACTTCTGAAAATATGTTACGAAGGGCAGTGGCGGCTTTTGGTCTTCAACCTCCTGACCCCAATGATGAAATCACGCGCTATCAAGTTGGTCAGTATGTATGCTGCAATGAGGCGATTTGGCGTATATTCTCATTTCCCATTCACGAACGCTATCCGACTGTTACACATTTGGCAGTGCATCTGGAGAACGGTCAACGAGTTTATTTCACTGAAGCAAATGCCGCTCAACGTGCTCAAAACCTACCAGCGACAACATTGACCAGTTTCTTCTCGATTTGCCAAAGCGATCCGTTTGCACGTACGTTACTTTACTCAGAGATGCCGCGTTATTACACTTGGAATCCTTCATCGAAGAAATTTCAACGTCGAAAGCAAGGCGATGTAGTTCCTGGTCATCCGGATGTGCGTTCTACTGAAGCTCTTGGCCGTATTTATACAGTTCATCCGAAAAACTACTCGAATGCTTTTACTTGCGACTATTGCTGGTGAATGTTCGTGGCCCGACATCTTTTGAATCTCTTCGAACTGTCAATGGTGTATTGTTGCCAACATTTCGTGCAGTATGTCAAGAGCTTAATTTTCTAGAAAACGATACGCATTGGGACACGACAATCGCTGAAGCAACTGTTTCCGCATCTCCAAGTCAGATACGATCATTATTTCCACATGTTTTCCATCGAATCCACGTGAATTGTGGGAGAAGTACAAGGATGACATGTCAGAAGACATTTTGCATCGAGTTCGTGTCCATTCAGAGAATCCCCATCTTGAGATGAATGGAGAGATGCACAACCAGGCTTTGGTTTTGATAGAAGATATGTGTTACCTAATGCGCGGCAGTTTGTTAGTCAGGTTAGGAATGACATCGCCTGATCGTGGAATAAACGACGCTTTCGAACGAGAATTGCAGCGTGAGCGTGAATACGACACAAATGCATTAAGCCAATTGGTTCGAACGAATGTACCTTTGTTGAATCCCCAACAAAAATAAGTGTACGATACGGTGATGAAGGCAATTGATGATGGAAATGTCGGCATGATTTTCCTTGATGCGCCTGGTGGCACTGGCAAGACATTCCTCATATCATTGATTTTGGCTACAGTTCGTGCAAGATCAGAAATTGCTTTAGCAGTTGCTTCTTCTGGAATAGCAGCTATGCTGCTGGAAGGTTGCCGAACCGCTCATTCTGCATTAAAATTGCCATTAAACCTTCAAACGATTGAAGAACCAACATGTAACATAGCGAAACATTCAGCAATGGCCAAAGTTTTGGTAGTAAGCAAAATTTTTATCTGGGACGAATGCAGAATGTCGCATAAACGTGCGTTAGAAGCTCTGAATCTCACTATGAAAGATCTGCGTAATGACGCCAGATGTTTTGGGGGTGCATTGATTTTACTCGCAGGCGATTTCCGGCAAACACTACCAGTAATACCCCGATCGACCGCTGCCGATGAGATCAATGCTTGCCTGAAATCATCACCATTGTGGCTTTATGTGAAGAAACTTCGGCTGACGACAAACATGCGAGTTTGCATTGCTAAACGATCCATCTGCCGAAGTGTTCTCCAATCAACTGCTAACTATCGGTAATGGTCGTGTTCCTGTCGACGCATCGAATGGATTGATTTCATTCCGGTCAAATTTTTGCAATTTCGTCTCAACGAAAGATTAGCTCATCCACAAAGTGTTTCCGAACATCATTGCTAACCACCAAAACTACGATTGGTTGAGTGAAAGAGTATTTTTAGCGGCAAAGAACAAGGATGTGGATCACTTAAGCTTCACAATTCAAAATCAAATCGTTGGGTCACTGCATTCCTTCAAATCTATCGACTGTGTAACAAACGAAGACGAAGCAACCAACTACCCAACTGAGTTCTTGAATTCATTGGATGTGCCTGGCTTGCCGCCGCACAATTTATAATTGAAGGTTGGTTCAGTCGTTATCATGCTTCGCAATCTCAAGCAACCAAAATTATGCAACGGAACGCGTTTAGCGGTCACAAAACTCATGAGCAATGTGATTCACGCGAGACTACTAAAAGGAAAATTCAAAGGTGAGGAAGTTCTCATTCCGAGAATTCCAATGATCCCAGCCGATATGCCATTCGAGTTTAAGCGAATGCAATTTCCAATTCGTCTCGCATTCGCCATGACAATTAATAAATCACAAGGCCAATCATTGAGTGTTTGTGGCCTGAATCTAAAAAATGAATGTTTTTCACACGGACAACTGTATGTCGCATGTTCCCGTGTCGGAAAAGCATCTGCTTTTATCGTTTTCGCACCTGACAACAAAACGAAAAATATCGTTTACCACAGAGTGCTTCAATTAGGGGAAATACAATTTAATAAATGCAAAAATAATTTCATACGAGTAAGTACACATAAAGTACTGGCGACGAGGAGTATCAGTTTAAAGCCGGATTTTATTATTATTTTAGGTTCGTCAGTGGAGGGACGTGGCAAATGAGTTGTTTATAGCAAGAAGGCTGAAGATATATAGTACTGACGGAGACAGATATCAATTTATATATGCATTTTACATTTTAGTTTCATAGGTGGAGGGGTATGATCAATGTATGTTTTAGTCCTAAACACATATATGTACATCTATAGTACAGATCATGGGATATTTTTAAGCAAAACAACGTTTGCCGGGTCAGCTAGTAATTGAAGAAAAATCTGTGGGGGAATCTGTTCCAAATGTTTGTAAGTTCAATATTGTATGTAGATATAATTATATTTATATATAATTATAATTATAAACTGACTTGTTCCACTGACTTTTTATTTAAAGAGCTAAAGTAAAAAAAGTTAAATTACCAATAATTAATTGGCAAAAGCCATTTTTTTCATTATACAGGTATTATATTTTTAAAATAGTTATCGAAGCCACCAGCAAAAAGTATCCAAATGTCAGGTGGTGTTGTGATGAAACCAACTTAAACATACATATGTATAAATCCAGAATAATGTTAAAAGACATTGTAATCGTTTATAGTCACATATCCTTTATAAACAATATGTATTGACAAACGCACAGTTATCAATAAACAAGTTTGAGTATTCTCTAAAGTGCACTGTAAACAGTACTTTGTGAAGTCTTTACTAATTGAAGAAATTGTTCGAGGTGTCATTTTTGGACAAATGATCACACATTATCTTGTTATCATTGGATAGATTCAAGATCCTATTCTATATTGAAATTTAAAAATATATCCTTTCTATATATAGAAATGAAGTCGGGGATTTTAACAATATTAATTGCCACTCTTCCTAGTTACAGAAATCATTCCATCAATCAAAAATTCACTATATTCTACAGATTTTGCATTGATTTTAGACAGCTTATCATTCCATGTCAACTTGAAACCTTTTATTGAAAAAATTTGTATTGAAAAAATTATTATAAATTAATTTTATCAACTTTGTATGAACCCTGTATGAACGCTGTATGATAATGGTATTAAATATGTTATTAGTATGGCAATTATTTACGCCTGGTATGCGCGTTACACACTAAATTTAATTAAAATTTGTAAATAAAAATTTTCAATATTAATTTAAAAAAAAAAATTCTAGTTTATTGAGAAATGCACAATTTTTATTAGAAGCAAGTCACTTAAGATTCCAATTACTGTCCTAAATTTGCATATAAATATACAGTTTTGATTTACATATTACAATTAAAGGTTTATGAGCCACATAAATTATGAGAACTAAAATACCAAATTGTTTGCTTTTGACAGACAATATTTTTTGTTTATTTACGCTTAAAAAAATGTGGTATGTACAAATGTGTACGCATGAAAATTACAAATTAAAGCTGTGCAACCGGTACATTAAACACGAGAATTGACTAAACTATATGCATTGACTGTCACTTGTGACCACAATTACTAATATTTAGCCATGAAAATAATTTTCACCTATAAAAGATGTGAAACTTAAAATAGGTAGTTTGCTTTTAAACTTATTGTTTTAAATTGGAAGTAGTTAATTTTATTAAAAGATTGTTGCCTTTATAATATATATATATATATATATATATATATATATATATATATATATATATATATATATAAATATATATATATATATATATATATATATATATATATATTAATATATATATATATAAATATATATATATATATATATATATATATATATATATATATGTATATGTATGCGTCCTCAAAAAAATATATGTACTAAGTTCAACTTTATTTTACGAACTGTAGCGTCTTTACTTGATAATGCAGCACAACGTAATGGAAAACCGTATCTGTACGCACCATATTTTTTCCTGGACTTATATTTATTTGTTTATACACAGTTATAGCTATTTCAGTTGTGTAAACGGAAAGGTAATTTGACATTCTCAGGGTGAGTAACAAGGACATTAATACTGTATATTGATGGGCGGAGCGTACCACTATGGAGGAAACACCCAATCAAATGATAGTTGCCTAATAGATTGGGTATAGTCCCCGCCTCATAATGAACGGCAGCGCTGTATACGGAATGATAATTGGGTAGTGACGATACAGATATAGCAAAAAAAAGAAAATTTCGTTCTATACTCTCACAGTTTGCTAAATCATCAATGTTTTTATTGAATATTTTATAAAGTTTTGGTAAATATTGTTTAAATTTTACAGTTAATGTAAGTTATCAAAATTCAAGAATATATATATATTTAATTGTAATTTATGCAGCCTGTAGGTTTTTGTTTCTCAAGTACATAAATAATCGTAAATTCATCGATTGAAATGAGAATAACTTGATCCCTGTCGGCATAATTATATTAAAATTTATAAGGAAGTAGAACAGTTTATATTTCAATTTACAAACCAAATGTTCTAATCTAATTTTATAAAATTAATCAATCCAATATTACTTAATGATATATTTAGTGCATGCACTATTTTTTATAGAAACGTAAAAATAACAATAATAGGCATATCTGTCCTTTTTTATTTTGCTCTTTAAAGATAGTTTAACTGGTTGAAATAATTTGCAATTTTGTAAAACGATGGCAGGAATATGACACATTTCAATAGTACAAAATTGTGTGTTAGATTCAACCAATAGAAAAAATGAAACTATGATAAAAAGGTGAAGAATTAAAGGTATGTATATTAAATCGAAATATATATATATATATATATATATATATATATAATTATATAAATATATTATATATATATATATGTATATATATATATATATATATATATATATATATATATATATATATATATATATATATATATATATATATATATAGATATGACTCTATGACCAAACTGCTGATTTTCCTGTATTTTTCTTTAATTGGTATTCATTTATTAATTATTGAGTTTATTTATAATTGGCTGTTGCTTATGTTTACAAATAATAAATATTATTAATTATAACTGAATTACCATGGACATACATTGTAATGAAAAGAAATTTATTATATATAAATAATCAGTCAGTTGCTAAGTATTCCTTAATTAAATATCGGAACAATATATTCAAATTACATGGCCGAAAGTGATATAAAATTAAATAAATTTTGTTGTATCCGCGTATACAACTTCAATAGACAGAAATCAGCAATGTAATATAAAGCGCCCTAATTATATCACATTCTTAAACTGTTTGTTTATTAATCACCATAGAATAAATGGAGAATAATTCTAAACTGCTTCTAGCTTAACGCTTTATAATTTTTTAACAACTCAATTTTATTTGCAATCTATCATTACGGATAGTAAGCAACATAAAAAAAAATTACAATATAACTATGTGAAGAACAGCTTATGTAATCCTCTCATTTAATTTGTACAATGAATGTTTTTATATACCATATTATTTGTAGTTTTACTTTATTTGCAAATTAAACAAATTGATAACTTTTCTTTGCTCAACTTAGTCTAAGGGTGCTTCGTTTATGCTGCGCGTTGACTCCAGCAGATTCAGAGCTAGAAAGTCAGAATGCGTGCTTAGAAGTGGACCGTCGGTATGTAATGTCACGTCATAGTGGCTCGTTACTACCATAGTGCTTTGACAACGTTAACATTTACATACACTGCACCCCACAACTGAATCACAAATCCATGTATGTTTTGTTAAACTTTTGTAAAGCTGAAGTTACCTTAGAATTGTGATGTTTTAACCAGTACATTGAGCTTATGTTGATGCCCAGCTGTTTCAGTTTAGTTTTTTTTATTATGTTAACACTACATTTGAACTAACGAGCAGTTTGGTTTTAATGACATGAAAACGATTTACAAAGACGGTTCTTGGAATTTTTAAATTAACCACGAATAAGAGCATATGGATATTTTGGTGGAGTCGTCAGGAAAGGCCTGCGATTTTATGAAGCTCTGCTGTCTCCTTCGTTAACGTGCCTTTGGAGCCTCGTAGAATGGGCCTCTGCTAGTTTTTCAACTTCTTCAGTAAACGCATTGATGTTGAGGTTAGGACTTTAGCTTAGAATCGTTGAAATATATATGCAGTTTGTGGTCAGGCTGTCGCAACGCAGATTAGGCAAGATGCTTTTGTTCTATATGGATATCTGTGATCTTTCACTTTAACCAGTCAATTCTTATTAGATTTAGATTTAATTAATTTATTTTCGTTTTTATATGCCTCTTCCATTCTAACTTAGTATCAATAGTAACTCAGTATTACTGGCTGATAATGTGCTATCTTGTGTAGTGAACTTCTCACTTATTCTACTGTTTAGTTTTATTCTCAATCTTTTCATCTAAATATTTACTGCGTTTACTACAATTTGGCTGCATTTTCTGCTGTGTTTTCAATTGATAGAATTGATGTGTCGTCAGCGAAGGTGGCTCACTTTCAGTCACTTTCTTGGCGTGAATATTCATTCACCTTCTTTTAAACAAACATAAATGTTATATATTATTTCGGTGTAGAATATAGGAATCTAGTTTGTCATACTATCGCTTGTGCAAAATCCAAGACTGCTAACACGGCATACGGATTTCTCAAAGGATTTTTTATTTCTGCTATGAATATATGCACCTGATCTATAATGGAATGTTTGCTACGAAGTCCGAATTGATGTAAGCGTATCATATTAATTGCCTCAATGATTGGTTTTAAATCGTTAAGAATTAAGTTTCCGAAGAGTTTTGTTATTTGAGGCAGAAGAGAGATTGGATGATAGGAGGAAATAACATGTGGCTCTTTCCGGGCTTAGCGATATTAAGCACCTCAGCAACTTTCCATAGGATTGGGATGAATTGCAGATGGATCTATGAATTAAAATAGCTTTGCTAGTTTGATTTTTCTGGGCAGTTGTTTAAGCACTCTCGGCCGTGATTAAATTAAATGTTTTCTTATCCTTCCTTCTTTTTTATTTTACTATGTATAAATATATGTGGGATAGGGACAATCTTACGGGCAGTTTTTTCATTTCTTTACGGGCATAGATTTTCATTTGGTAGAAAGGTCTTCGACAAATGCTTTCAAAAAATTAAGGCTGCATTCTTAAAGCTTGTAGCCCTGTTGTTATTAAAATTTTGCAATGGCGGAACATGTCAGTTGGATCTTTTTAATTTTGTTTGCTTTTCCAAAGGGGTTGGTGGTTTCTTTTATCAGCTGACAATTCTAATATAGATATCGATCCAATGATTCGTTTTTGATAATATTTATTTCTCGTACTTGAGACGTTTCATGTGAAGATGAATGGTTGTGTTTGTTGCCACTTTCGGGGCAATTTTTTCGTTGCTAAGTATAGTTTATTTTATTTGGGTAATTAATTCCAATTGCTTTCCTTTTTAGGGTGGAGTGTTATCCCACGCCGCTTGTTGGATTTCAACTTCTAGTTCCTCTGTTTATTCTGATCGGAGAATTATCTGTATATATTTTTTAACCGGGTTCCAATACGTGTTGCTTGATATAGCCTTGAGTTTTGGTCTTGTTCAACAACTCCTTTGCTGATGGATAGATTTCCTTGATTTGGAAAAAGTTTTTGAAATTTATGTATCATAATAAAATCAATCACGTCAACAGTTTTATTGATATCTGTTGAAAAATAAAATGGCTTAGCTTTATATAACTCACTTCCTTTTGTAGTATTTAAGAGCGACACCTGTATGTGTTTTGCGCATTAAAGTCACAGCCCATTATAAACTTGTGTATATTAAATGGGTTGAAGGAATGGTGTGTCTCGGTGGGCAATCGATATCTGTCATTTAGAGAAATTGGTTTATTTTTTTAATGGTGATAAAGGTAGTTGTGAAGATATCAATACTTAATTTAAATGTTCCATATTTTTTATAATAATATAGCTGATGCTAATTTCACAGGGAAATAAATTTTTAATTGAGTTAAAAAGTGATAATTTTCTATATTTGTGATCATGTAAGGAGGATGCCGAGACTCATTTTCTTTGCGTTTATTTGCTAGAATATTCAATCACTGCTTTACACGGCTCATCTAAGCTATTTCAAGCTCAGAGAAGCCTACAGTTTTTCGTTTATGCCTGGCTTTCTATTTTTTTAAGATCCAGTTGGTCTCTAGCGCTAACTTTTCTTCGCCAGTTTCGTAGTTTTCTGTTAGTTGCAAAGGTTTTATTTACAGAATTTAGTTTTTCATTTTCTTCTTTTAAGTGTAAGCACAATCTTTGTTTCAATTGCTTCATGTCAGGTTTATGGTTGTTTTCCAATTATTTTTGTGTTAAATGAAACTATAATTTTTTATTTAATTTTGTTTCAGCTTATGTCCTTGAGCTAGTGCTGTTATTTTTATTATTATTTGTATATTAATGTACTTGAAATAAATATAATTATTATTATTTAATTTTGTAAATTTTGTAATAATAATAAGAATACTTTTGTAATAAATATATAAAGAACGACAACCAATAATACGAGGTGTGATCAAAAAGATAACCGTTATTTTCATCTTTTCGTGAGTTACGTATGTTCGATGTTCGCATTTTTTTTCTGTTATGTTGGTACCCATGTCTGTTATATATGTTGGCAATACCAACCATTTTGGATTGTCAGTTTGTTTTCGACAGATAAAAAGGTTAGTCGTGTATTGGTGTGCTCTTCGATTTTGTACTATTCGCAAAAATGGATCAAAGAAACTGTATTCAGTTTTGTGTAAAAAATGAAATTAAATGCGCAAGGACATTTGAAATGTTGACTGTGGCCTTTGGTGAGTCTATTATGAGCAGAACACAAGTTCAATTGTGGTATAACCAGTTTAAGGAAGGCCGAGAAGATGTCAATGACGATGCTCGTCCTGGTCGCCCGAACACGTCAACAACCGATGAAAACATTGAGCAGTGAAGAAAATGATTTTGGATAATCGTCGAATCACTTTCAGAGAGGTTGCTGATGATGTTGGCATATCGTTCGGCTCATGCCAAGCAATTTGTACGGATGTTTTAGGCATGAAACGAAGATTGTTCCAAAATTGCTAAATTTTGAGCAAAAACAACGCCGCATGGACATCGCTCAGGAGCTGTTGAACATCGTCAACGACGATCCAGATTTCCTCAAAAAAATCATAACTGGTGACGAATCGTGGGTGTATGGCTATGACATTGAAACCAAAGCCCAATCATCCCAATGAGCCAAGACCGAAAAAAGCACGTCAAGTTCGGTCGAACGTAAAGGTTTTGCTGACAGTTTTCTTTGATTGCAATGGCGTGGTGCATCATGAATTCTTGCCAGAAGGTCGAACGGTCAACAAGGAATACTACCTTGAAGTTATGCGCCGTTTGCGAGAAGCAATTCGTCAGAAACGCCCAGAATTGTGGAAAAACCAATCATGGCTTTTGCACCATGATAACGCACCAGCTCACACATCGATGCTTGTGCGTAATTTTTTGGCCAAAAACAAAACCGTTATCATGCCTCAACCACCGTATTCACTGGACTTGGCCCCCGCTGACTTTTTCCTCTTTCCAAAACTGAAGACACCGATGAAAGGAAAGCGTTTTGCTACGATTGAGGAGATAAAAGAAAAATCTAAACAGGAGCTGTTGGCGATACCAAAAAAAGCGTTTCAGAAGTGTTTCGAGGATTGGAAAAAACGCTGGCGTAAGTGTATTATATCTGAGGGGAATTACTTTAAAGGGGACAAGATAGTTGTTGATGAATAAATAAATACTTAATTTTTTGATCACACAATAACGGTTCTTTTTTGATCACACCTCGTACAGCAGCAGACAATTTTCAAATGATTTTTTGACAGTTGTTTGTTTATCGTTTTAATAAATTTGCTGATTGTGCGCACAACATATGAAGTATTAGCTAGCAGCTACACTGTACCCGAATATCATGTATGAACTATCAATTTGAGGGTCGCAATCGCGGAGTGGAACCTCATAAATCCAAGAACGGTTTCACGCCGGTCCCGAAGAAACTAAAAATCCTTAAAAGCAGAAAACCTTAAAAGCAGAGAGGAAAACAAACTTCTGCTAATCAATACGAGCTTCTTGGTGATGACTAAACCGAACCTCTGTTTACAGAGAAGCCAATAAAACAATTATTATGAACAATTTATAAATAAATATCTTCACAAACCTGCTACCTACATTCATCGCAAAAATAACTAAATCATCATAAAAATTATACTTTAGAATACCAACGGACTTGCTCAACTAGGTAGGAGATATTTTAAACAATGCCATATAGATATTCCATTCATTTCTGGAACTCATTTCACAAATAAACTATATCTGCGATTAACAAATTTCATTTACAGCGCAAACTATGGCAACATTCAAGTCATCCGGATGGCCCAAATTAATCATGGCTATCAGAGAAGTAAAGCTTTTGTTAAAGGGGGAGAAAGATTCCAGCATTGGTTCCTATTTGGAGCATTAGGAATTTAATCATGCTTTTTAACTCGGTCATGTCATTGGACTTCTGTTGTGCTGAAAAAGCATATTCTGTTGCATTTTTTCAAAATGCATTTTTCCTTGTTGAAGCTATATTTATCATTTGGGCATAAGTGTTTCCTCTCGGAACTGAGATTTGTTGTGGATTAATAGTACTCATTTTGTTTATAAACTACTCTACTATAGTGTGGGAAATGAATTTAGTCCCGATTCTTTCTATACAATACATCCTCTATAATTGGGTGGATGCTTCCCTCCACAGAGAATACACTTCGGCTCTTTCGATATTTCGTTCAAGCATATTGCTCAATCATCGCAGTATTATTTGATATGCCTATATCTTTGACAATTTGTTCACTTTGGAATATTTCTTTTCTTCTTAAATGGATCAAATTTAATTTTGGTGAGCATTATAACATCGATTTAGCATAAATCCACATTAATGATGTTTTTTTTTATATTAACGTAGGACGTTGAACATTTTTAATTATAAGGAATTACAGGAATTGAACCAGGAATTAAAATAAATTACAATCACACCCGGCAAAATGATGAAAAAAATATAGGAATGAAATTAAAAATTTTGAATTCTATGTTGCAAATAACATTATGGTCAACAATATCAACACAAATAACATTATATGAACCACACTATCCGTACAAAAATTTGTTCAAATGTGATACGAATTAATTGCATTTTCCAATACAGATTCCACCAAAATGATAGGTGCAACCGCATCTTTATATAAACTTGATATATTTACATTATTATTAATCGAACATTTTATATAATAACTGAAAGCACGAGATTGCATAAACTTTAAAAGGTATATCAAATCATTCATTATAGTTAGTGTAAGACAAAAAAAAACAGACAGACAAATTTTTAAGAACAGGCATTTGTTTTCTTTCTTTATTTCGGCTATTCAAAAGGTAAATTATTGAAAATTATTCCGTGAAAACTTTATGTGTGTAATCAATTACAGATTGAAATTTGTTACGATGCCATAAAGAGGTCGCGCTAATATCGGTCGGCGTTCCCGACGTACAACGGACCAACGTAATTATACAGCACGTCGTACGGAAGAGGAAAATGCTACTGCAAGGGAATCTGCTCGAATCGGTATGATTGAACATCGTGCGCGACAATCACAAGAGGCTCACGAAGCTTACAATGAGCAACAACGATTGAGAAGAAGACAAGTTCGTGCTCAGAAAATTCATGAAGCAAGAGAACAACGTTTGACTCCTCACCGACAACGCCAGCAACAACAACGATTGCCTAATTTGAATATCGAACGTGCAGCCTTTCGATATGAGCCAGACATTGAATACGCATCAGTTCGATTTGGTTCGATGTCTGTCGTTTGCCCGCATTGCGATGCACTGAAATTTCCAAAAGAACCGGCCGGACTGTGTTGCGCAAGCGGAAAAGTGAAATTACCAGAGTTACTTCCAACACCAGAGCCATTGCGGTCGTTGCTTTACGGTGAATCACCAAATTCGAATCATTTTTTACAAAATTCCAAGATGTATAACGATTGTTTTCAAATGACGTCGTTTGGTGGGGAAATTGTGAATGAACATAATTACAATCCCACATTCACGGTTAGTTCACCAACAATCTAACACTTATTATCTCGCCAATAAAATACAGAAATTAACATATTTGTCTGCAACTATACAGATTCAAGGGCAAATTTATCATCTTGCTGGATCGCTGTTGCCGCATCTTGATCAAGATCACAAATATCTCCAAATATATTTCCTTGGAGATTCAAATGAAGAAGTGAATCGACGTTGTGCAATTTTCAATGCGACGAAGAGAGAACTTATGCAGCAATTGCAAGAAATGTTGCATGAACACAACGAACTAATTCGATTATTCAAAACTTCGTTAGAAAGGATGCCATCTGATGATCACAGAATCGTCATAAAAGCGGACAAACGACCAGCAGGCACTCATGACCGGCAATATTATGCACCGACGGCCGATGAAATATCAATTGTTGTTGTTGGCGATAATTTAGAATCCCGTGATATTGTTATTAAACGTCGAGCTGGAGATGCATTAGAGCGAATCAGTGAAACTCATCGATCGTATGACTCACTACAATATCCGCTTATGTTCTGCCATGGTGAAGATGGATATCAACATGATCAATCCTGCCAATGGTTAGTGTTATATAGTGTCACTTTAACATAACGTATCATAACAATAACATCATGATAACATTGACATTATTAACATTGCTCCAGCCATAAGCTTTATTTACATTTCTTTACATCAACCAAGTTGTTACTATAATAAATTAGTCGTTAACCGAACTCCGAGTGTTTTAATACATTACATTGGCGACGAGGAAGTATAATTACTGCTGAACGTGTGAACAGTTACATACATATGTACATACATACATATACATATACATAAATAATAAAATAAATTGTGTATGAACAAATAATTAGAAAGAGTAAATACTCTAGTTCGGTGTTGCAAGTGTTGAGAAGACGTACATAGTATTTCTCAACAAAATTAAAATCAAGACTTTACAACATACATAGTTCAAGCGGTTACAGACATCAAACAATATACATATATACTTATATATTACAAAGTGTGTGAACAAAGTATACATACAGACATATAACATTACTGCATACAAACACTACCGGTCAGTTCAAAATTATAATTGTGCTCCAATAACAAAAAAAACTTTAAAAAAAAAATTCTAAATAAATACCATCTAAATAAGACCAACAATACATAAAACAGTTGTGCAGCAAAGAACAATCAAGTAAAAAAAAAAAAAAATATGGTAACTGCAAATGTGCAGAGCGGTACTGTTACCATATATCAACCGAACAGCGTTCCTCAATTCTCCCCCCGAGACGAGTCATGGCTTTTATGGAAATAGAGACTGGAGATATATTTGGTTGATATAAACTGTACGGAAGAGAATGCAAAAAAATCGACACTCTTAAAAGCTATTGGTCCTATTCCGTACGAGATACTGCATAATTTATGCAGTCCAGCTTCTCCTGTATCAAAAACTTACAAAGAGCTTTGTGAACTTCTCAAAATGCATTATACTCCACCTACTATAGTCTTTCGTGAACGTAAGAACTTTCATTTGGCAACACAGAGTACAGATGAGTCCGTTTCTGAGTGGCATGCAAGGGTCAAAAAGCTTGCGCTCTCTTGTAAATTCGGTGAGAATTTGGCAGCATTTGTGCTAGATCGTTTCATCATGGGTATAAACAGCAAAATTTTTGAACGACTATGTGAAGAGGATGAGGGAATTACAATAGATGAAGCACTGCGAAAGTCGCTTATAATGGAGATGAAGCTTTTAACGAAAATTGAAGGTGATGTGCAAATTGGCTACGCTAACAAAAAAAAAACTACAAAAATAGAGGATACCAGAATCAAAACAGAAACTACAACAATGACTACAAGCAAAAGAGTCAACCTGATGAAAACAAAACAACATACAAAAAGTCAACAAGATCCAACAACGCCTGTATACACTGTGGTTGGCGAAACCATTTATCTAGAGACTGTCGGTATAAGGAGAGCAAGTGTCACTACTATGGAAAAATTGGACATTTACAAACAGTTTGTAATAAAAAGGAAAAAGTTGTAAATTATTTATCAGAATCAGATTCCAATAGTGAAAATTTAGACAAAAACAATCCTAATGATTTCTCTATTTACAGTATTTCACATAACAGTGGTGTCGATTCAACGAAGCTCTACAGTGTTTCCATTAAGATAAATGGATTTCCAGTTAAGGTAATTAAGGGGCTCCGTGCAGTTTGGTGTCGAAGTCATTCTTTGAAAAATATGGTAAAAATGCAAGTCTTAATTCTTGTCAAGATCCTTTTGTTGATTATAATAGAAACAGAATCCAGATATTAGGAGAATACTATGAAGAGGTGGAATTAAATGAAATAAAAACAGAGATTAAACTCGTGGTTACAAATAATAACAACAATTCCTTTGTTTGGTAGAAACTTTTTAAGAAAATTTAATTTCGAACTTGTTCAAGTAAATATGGTAAACAATACTGATCAATCTTCCATTATAATTGAACAGATTAAAAATGAGTTTTCAGAAGTCTTTGAAAATGGCCTTGGTAGCTATAAATTTGGCGAAATCTCTTTGGTTATGGATGATGATGTCAAACCCATTTTTTTTAAGCCCCGTCCGATTCCGTTTGCTTGGAAGCAAAAAAATTGAAAAAAGTTTACGTGATTTAATTGCAAAAGATGTGTTAGAACTGGTAGATCACTCAGAATAGGGGACTCCTCTTGTTCCTATTATAAAACCTAATGGTGATATTAGAATTTGTGGAGATTATAAAGTCACTATAAATAAATTTTTATCAGATTTTAAATACCCCTTACCATTAATTGATGAGATTTTTGCATCACTGGAAGGTGGTGAAGTTTACACAAAACTGGACTTATCCAATGCGTATAATCAATTAATACTTGATGAAAAATCGCAAATGATTTGTACATGGTCGACTCCTATCGGCACGTTAAAAATGAAGCGCTTACCTTTTGGCGTTAAGCCTGCAGCATCGATAATTCAAAAAACTATTGAGAATTTGTTACGAGGTATACCATTTGTTGTTGCATATCAAGATGATATAACTATATCGGGAAAGAATATGCATCAGCACATACAAAATTTAAAAACTGTTCTTACAAAATTATGTCAAGCAGGTCTCAAACTTAATGTGAGGAAATGTGAATTTTTTAAGGAAAGTATATCATATTTGGGATTCACAATTGACAGATTTGGCTTACGCAAGAACAAAGACAGAACCGAATCAGTTTTAAAGGCTCCAGTTCCTGAAAATGTTTCGGAACTGCGTGCATTTATAGGTATGGTAAATTATTATGCCAAATTTATTGATAATTATGCAAGAATAATGATTCCGTTATACAAATTATTGCAAAAAGATGTAAAATATGAGTGGTCTAAAGAATGTCAAATAGCGTACGACATGATTAAGGAAGAGGTTACTTCGGATAAAGTTTGGGTACATTTCAATCCAAAATTACCCATTGTTTTGACTACAGATGCTTCTGACTATGCAATAGCTGGCATACTTCAACATAAATTTTCAAATAATGAATTAAAACCAGTTTCGTTTATATCCAGAGCTTTAACTAAAGCTAAACGAAAATATAGTACGCATGAGAAGGAAGCTTTAGCTATAATTTTTTGTGTCACCAAATTAAAGCAATATCTAATTGGACATTTTTTTACGTTGAAAACGGATCATAAACCAATACTTTCAATATTTGGTGAAAACAAAGGTTTGCCTATAATGGCGGCAGCTCGTGTCCAAAGGTGGGCATTTATACTTTCCGGTTTTAATTATAAAATAGAACATGTAAAAGGTCATGCTAATTATGCTGACAATTTTTCACGTATGCCACAGGTAAAAGCCAAAGGTGAAATTAACAGCATAGATGATACGGCATATATAAATTATGTCGAAAAAGATAATATTTTAAATCTGGATTTCACAGATATAGCTCGTGAAACTAGAAGAGATCCAGTTCTATCTAAAGTTTGTGAGTTTGTTAAAATGGGCAAAATTAAAGATTTACAAGGAGAAGAGTTTGCAGCATATACAGGCAAAGATATTGAATTAACAATTGATCGTGATTGCTTGTTATGGGGTTATCCAGTTGTAGTTCCAAAAAAGCTGCGAAAATCTGTACTTGATTTACTCCATGAATCGCATCTAGGTATAGTAAAAACTAAGTCAGTCGCTAGGTCTTACATTTGCTGGCCCGAGCTTGATAAAGACATAGAACACTTAATTAAATCATGTCTTTCTTGTCAGCGACTTTTACCTAGCCCTGAAAATAGCAAACTTATACCATGGGTACCACCAAATTCTGTTTGGCAAAGAATCCACATTGATTTTGCAGGTCCTGTTAACAATTTTTATTTCTTTATAATAATAGATTCATATTCAAAATGGGTCGAAGTTTTTAAAACTAAAAATATTACCTCAAATTTTGTAATTACAAAACTTTGAGAAGCTTTCAGTCGTTTTGGCATTGTCCATACAATCGTCAGCGACAACGGCAGACAATTTGTATCTGACGAATTTAAATGTTTTGTTCAAAAAAACAAAATTAAACATGTGTTAACGGCACCAGGGCATCCAGCGACCAATGGACAGGCAGAAAATTTTGTTCAAGTTTTAAAAAAATCCATTTATGCGAACTTAGATTCTACTGAAAATCAGAATATAGATGTCGTTTTAATTCGATTTTTAATGGACTATCGCAACATGAAGCATTGCACAACAGGTGAAAGTCCGGCATTTATTTTTCTTGGAAGATCGATTAGGACTCGATTTGATTTAATTAAACCCCCAAAGATCGGACCACGATCATATACTTGTTTATTAAGAAATGGTAGACTTATAAAAAGACATACAGATCAAATAAAACTGGCTACTATTTATTCCAGTAATGAAAATATAATGCAAGATTATACTCAAATGAAGGTACTGTAAGCTTACAAGTTGAACGGACACAAGAAAACAATACTTTAAATGAAATAGACCCACCAGTTGATAAGCAAGTTATTAACAATAATAATGAAGAAAATGAAAATGTATCAAATGAAATTGTTTTAAATGAAGCTCACAGAAATAATTCAAATGAAATTAATTCGAATGAAAATGAATTAAATGAAGGTCAAAGAAATAATTCTAGAAATGAATATATTAGAATATTAAGACCTAGAATAAGAAGATAAATCATTATTCAAATTAACAAAATGAATTAATATAAATATATACATAGGTAACTATAAGTAAATGAATGTATATTGTGCATTTTTTTTTAAATATATATATATATATATATATATTTTTTTTTTTTTTTGTTAATGAAATTTGATTATATTGAATTGAAAAGTATTTGTAATCAATTTAAGGCGGAGGCGTGTTATATAGTGTCACTTTAACATAACGTATCATAACAATAACATCATGATAACATTGAGATTATTAACATTGCTCCAGCCAAAAGCTTTATTGACATTTCTGTATATAAACCAAGTTGTTACTATAATCAATTAGTCGTTAACCGAACTCCGAGTGTTTTAATACATTACAGTTAGTAAAAGAAAAACAAACACTCTTGATTGTAAGTTCATTTTTTGTTAACTTTTAGGTGTCGATACAAAAAAGAAGGTCAGTGCAATGAACTTTTACGCGTATCGATTGATGATTCGCGAAGGAATTGACAATCATCTCGTCGATTATTTCAACAGTATGCAGTTGATGTGTACGTGACAATTGAGACAGAACGAGTCAATTTTATTCGCTTCAATCAGACCAAGCTTCGATCTGAAGAGTATATTCACTTGCGAGATGCGGTCAATAGCGATGAAGATGTGGCAAACCTTGGCCTTGGTAGATGGACATCCAGGTGTGCTCGCAACTAATGCATTAGGACGAATTTACACAATCCTCCCGAAAAACGACGATTGCTTCTACCTTCGGTTGCTATTGATTAATGTACGCGGTTCAACTTCATTTGAGTCATTGCGTACTGTGAATGGTACGGTGTGTGCAACTTTTCGAGAAGCATGCCAGCAATTACAATTGCTGGAACATGATAATCACTGGAATCAAACAATGGACTATGCGATAGCTACTTCGCATGCCACTGAAGTTCGCACACTTTTCGCGATGATCATTTCGACATGTCAGCCTTCAAATCCGCGTCAATAGGATATGGGATACGTACAAAAATTACATTGCCGAAGACATTTTAAATCGTATTCGAGTGGCAACATGGAATTCAGAATTGCAAATGAACGATGACATTTATAAGGAAGCATTGGTGTTGATTGAAGATTTGTATTTGCTTATGAGTGGCAAACTATTGACTGAAATTCATATGCAAGCGCCAAATCGTCAAATCAGAGATGTACTGAATCGTGAATTGGAACGTGAGCGTGCATACGACAGAATAACTTTGGAACAACAAGTACAAAGAAATGTTCCATTATTGAATGAGCAGCAAAAGAGTGCGTATGATGAATTGATGAAGGCTGTCAATGATGGAAACGGTGGACTATTTTTTCTTGCGCCCGGTGGAACTGGGAATGCGCCCGGCGGAACTGGGAAAACGTTCCTGATATCATTGATTTTGGCAACAATACGATCTCAAAATGGCATTGCGTTGGCTCTCGCATCTACTGGGATTGCTGCAACTCTACTAGAAGGTGGAAGAACGGCACATTCGGCACTGAAGCTTCCGTTAAACATGCAAATCAATGAAACACCTGTTTGCAACATTTCAAAGCAATCAGCTATGGCAAAAGTGTTGAAGAATTGTAAACTGATAGTATGAGATGAGTGCACAATGGCTCACAAACGGTCTCTAGAAGCACTTGACAGAACAATGAAAGATCTGCGGAATAATAATCGTCGCTTTAGTGGCGCAATGATACTGTTAGCAGCGATTTTCGACAAACACTTCCTGTTATTCCGAAATCAACAGCGGCGGATGAATTGAACGCATGTCTCAAGTCATCGTATTTGTGGCGGTACGTGAAAACCATACGATTGACTATGAATATGCGAGCGTTCCAGCAACAGGATAGCACCGCAGAAGTTTTCTCTAAAGAACTGCTAAGAATTGGAAATGGTCAAATTCCGGTTGATACTTCCAGTGGTTTGATATCAATTCCACCTGCCATTTGTCAATTCACTTCAACGAAAGCTGAACTCATCACGAATGTTTATCCGAACAATGGCCAAAATTATCGTAACTACGATTGGTTGAGTGCACGCGCAATTTTAGCTGCCAAAAATACCGATGTTAATGACTTAAACTGGACGATTCAAAGTCAAATTCCGGGAGATTTGCGCTCATACAAATCGATCGATCGTGTTGAAAATGAAGACGAAGCCGTGAATTATCCAGTGGAATTTCTAAATTCTTTGGATTTGCCTGGCATGCCGCCGCATCATTTGCGTCTCAAAGTTGGATCTGTCACAAGGACAGTCGTTGGAAGTGTGTGGCATAAATCTGGAAATGCCATGTTTTTCACACGGCCAGCTATCCGTGGCGTGTTCACGAGTTGGAAAACCATCGTCTCGGTACATTTACGCACCGGAACAGAAAACAAAAATTGTTGTTTATCAAGCTGCGTTACATTGAAAAAATGTAGAAAAATCGCAAATAAATGATTTTCACCACAATATAAATTCAACTTTCTTTTCTTTTCAAAACACATAATTTCACGCAGGGCAACGCCTGCGGGGTCAGCTAGTATATATATATATATATATGTATATATATATATATATATATATATATATATATATATATATATATATATATATGTATATATATATATATATATATATATATATATATATATATATATATATATATATATATATGTTTGGGTGTTCATGTGAGGAAATAAATAAATAAATATATATATATATATATATATATATATATATATATATATATATATATTTATTTATTTGCTCACATGAACACCCAAACATTACACACAATGCAGACTTAACAAACTCCAAATGATCCAATAAAAGTATCTCCGAAAAAATCCTCTAAACACTTCTTATTACTATGAACCAGTTATGAGCAAGAAATGATGATAAATCAATCGATTTTAATGCATTGTCGAAACCATGAATACCAACAAACTTTGAAACTGGGATGTAAACGGCTTTCATCAAAACAAACTTGAAATTTAAAGCATTCTCAATAGAAACAAGATAGTCATAATACTGTTCTCGCATTTGGCCCAAATTTACTGCTTCAGATATAAAGGATACAGTTTATACGACACAAAACATCCCAAACACATAGCCTGCGGGGGAACTGGAATTCTTATTAAAAATATACAATTAACGCCACGTTCTAGAAGAAACGAATTAAGACTATTTACAAAGCACATCTATCGGCTTAGAACAACATCTATCTGCTTAGGTAACATAACAACTGCTGGTCAAGAAACCTACGCAAGTGTTCTGCAGGGTAACGTACGGCAAGTTAACAATAACAATGCATCTAATAGTGGAGTAGAAGCCATGATCCTAAATCTTACTCAGTGTATGACTCAATTCATGTCTACAATGCAAAATATGCTACAAGATTTGATTAAAGCTCAAAATCAGATGATCCAAACTCTTGTAAATAAAAAATGAGTTTAACCAAACGGTGTTAACCAGAATAAACTAGCCCTGAATAAGTTTATACACGACCACGAAATTGATGTTATTCTTTTGTCTGAAACACATCTCACAAACAAATACAACTTTTATCTCCCAGGCTTCAAATTTTATAACACAAATCATCCTGATGGTAAGGCACATGGCGACAGACATAGTAAATTCGACTTTGTCTCACCAGGACAGCCCACTTATTGGTCAACAGACCCAAAGAAAATTCCTGATCTTATTGATTTAGCTATTTCTAAAAATATAGATAGGTCTTTAGTATCAGCGGAAACCTGGATCGATCTGTCCTTTGATCACTTGTAGCCAAATTGAAAAACTTGTAGCACAGAAACGACGGGTGCGCCGAAAATGGCAGACCCATCGCTCCACATCTCTAAATACAATCTTAAAGCAGCCGAAAGGGCGCTTAAAGATGCTCTTACAAAGGAGGAGGATAAAAACCTAAAAGAGTACCTGAAGAAGGTAACCCCAAATTCTACCGAAAGGTATTCCCTTTGGAAGGCATCGAAAAACTTTAAGCATCCAATGGAAGGTGTAAAACCTCTAAGAAACCTATACGGCGCGTGGGCTCAAAGCGATAAAGAAAAAGCACTCTTCTTTGCACGACATCTATGCAACGTGTTCAAGCCGAATATGGCCCGATTGCTCAGCCTATTAAAATTTCCCTTCCTGAAATAACCAAACTTATTAAACAACTGAATCCAAAAAAATCATCTGATTCGATAATATTACCCCGAAAATGCAAAAAAACAGTTACCAGATTCTGCATCAGCATTTCTCTGTAAGCATTTTAATGCAATTTTGGGGATCGGTTACTATCCGAATGCATGGAAGAAGTTTGAGATATGTATGATAGCTGAACCTGGAAAAGACGCAACGCTACCGTCATCATATAGACCTATCAGCCTGTTGCCTTGCCTTTCCAAATTGTTTGAGAATCTACTATTAAATAAACTATCTGCTTTTCTTCATGAACATAGCGTAATATCACAACACCAATTCGGTTTTCGCGAAAAGCACAGCACTATTGAGCAAGTGAATCGAATTTCAAATGAAATAAGAAAAGCATTTGAACTCGGGGAGTTTTGCTCTGCAATATTCCTTGACCTGGCTCAAGCATTTGATAAGGTATGGCATCAAGGACTGATGTTCAAAATCAAAAAGTTTCTCCCAAAAAGCTATCATAAAATTCTTGAGTCTTACTTATCCAATAGACGTTTCAGGGTAAAAGTAAACGAATTCATTTTCGAAGGTTTTCCAATTTTACCCGGTGTGCCCCAAGGTAGCGTTCTAGCCCCTAGATTCTATGTAATATTCACATCTGATACTCCTATAAGTGAAAGCACGCTAATTTCAACATTTGCGGATGATACCGTCATACTTAGTTGCAATAAATGTTCGCTAAAGGCGTCGAGGGCCCTACAAGAGCACTTATTTAGGGTAGAAGAATGGCTAGGAATGGCGTATAAAGGTCAATGAGCAAAAAAGCAAGCACGTAACATTCTCTTTGAAGCCTGATACGTGTAATATCGAGATTCCACAAGCTAACGAAGTCACCTATCTCGGCATTCATTTAGACAGGCGGTTAACTTGGCATACGCACATTTCAGCTAAAATTTTATATATGAAGTTGAAGGTCGCCAAGCTGCATTGGCTAATAAACCACAAATCTACCTTATCTCTAGAATACAAAATCCTCCTATACAATGCAGTTATTAAGCCGATATGGTTGTACGGGATTCAACTGTGGGGTAATGCATCCGCTTCTAACATTGCCATAATTCAAAGGTTTCAGTCAAAGATAGTTGGTGATCCATGGTACATGCGTAACGATAATATTCACGAAGACCTGAAAATACCAACAGTTATCACAGAAATATAGTATAGAAAGCAGATATACATAGCAAAACTGGAAAATCACCCGAATCCACTAGCTAAATCCCTCGCAAAACCGATAAGCAGATCCCGCCTGCAGAGAAGTGACTTTCCGGCCTTTTGAAGAGCGAAGCAGAGCCGAAATTTTGATGGCCAAATTCAATTTGGGCTAAAATTATTTTTTAGTGACTAATTTTAAGATTGAATGTACTTATTGTTAGGCTTAATTTAAACAGATTCAATAAATGATAAATTCTTGTAATAAACAAAAAAAAACGACTCCTGGCAATCCGGCGAGCATTACTCAGACGAAAGAAAGAGTTCGTTACACGGAATAAATGCTTTTATATTCTTAACTTACAGCGATGCCTAGCAGCCTGCAGACATGCGATGAGCGGATATGGGAATCGTCATGCTACCTAGCCCACGATCACGAAGAGCTACCAAGATACATTTGTAAGTATCTGGTGACGCATTCCCAAACGCTAGGGACTAAATTGATAACTGGTGCGGACGTAAATGCGCATCACATGGTGGGAGGGAGCACGGAGACTAATGTAAGGGGTGAGTGCCTTTTCGATTATTTGCTTGGAACTAACCTGCAAATCTGTAATAGTGGCGTTAAACCTACATTTGTCATAAGCAATAGGCAGAAGGAAATAGACGCCACCTTTGCCTCTAACTCTGTTATAGGAAAAATAATAATAATAATAATAATAATAATAAATAAGTTGGGTGGTGTTAGATAAACACTCTCTCTCTGATCACAGATACATATCTCTTTTGAGATCAACAAAAGTCTACCGAAACCTAAGCCAAAGCAATTGGAAATACCTTAAATGTCTGTCCATCTAGTGAAACAGAAAGCATAAAAGGGATAGAAAAAATGGTTGTCTCTGTTACTGACAGCCTGAATGCGGCCTTGGCAGAAGCCTGCCCACAAAGAAAGCTGAGGGGAAAGCCGAAACCTAGGTGGTGGACGGAAGAGCTAAACAGGCTTCCGGTAATCAGTAGGAGACCTTTTATTTAGGCAAAGTATACACGTCTTGAAAATGTCTGGAAAGCGTACAAAGGACTTTAAGAAGGAGGTTAGAATTGCTCAAAGGTAAACCTGGAAATCCTTTTGTGAAGAAGTCGAGGGAAAGATATTGGGAGGAAATTGAATGAATATGCATCATATTAGAATCCTATACGGACATACCCAGTGATATTCATGGCCTTAATTCTTCTCTTTGTTTCGCAAAAAATTTTTGGGTGAGGATACCTTCCAGGCAGGTATGGGTCGAAGGGGATCCATTACCAGATAGACGGATCAAAAATTAATACCGGTGTAGGATCAGGATTTTATTACGAAACGCCCTCAAGCAGTGAATCCACGTAACTAACTACGTAACTTACTGTAGTGTTTTTCAAGCGGAAATAACCGCTATTCACGAAACCGTGAATTGGTTGAGAATAAACGAGGTATCCGGTATTCTATCAGACAGACAAATAGCATCGAGGAGTATCTTAGACTGTCGCCAATCTCTTAATGAAATAGCTAAACAAATCCATATGCATAGGTATATACAATGGAACTGCAAGGCTGATCAACTTGTGAGAGAAGGGACTTGTATGCCAAATATCAATAGGCATATGGGTATATCTCGCGACGTATAATCTTGTCATAAGAGAGACACTAATTAACTCCACCAATCAAAGGATCTGTACCACTACCTGCGAATTCGCTAAGCAAATATGGCCGAGGCTAAATCTCCTTCTATCCGAAAATATCATTTGACTCAATAGACTATAATCGGAGCCCTCACGGGACATTGTCTAATAGGGCATAATAGGGCAAGAAGAATGGCAGCTTATACGCATGACTTCTGTCGCAGCTGCAGGAACGAGGAAACGGTCCAGCATCTCTTCTGTATATGTCCACCTTTTGCTAGAAATAGGGAACGTTTACTAGGGTCCCACTTCATAACAAGTATAGATAATCTCTCCCAGTCATGTGTGAAGAACCTTCTTCGCTTCATAAAAAGCTCAGCTTGGTGCAATCTGGAGAGGGAAGCTTAGCAATGCCTCCCATCCGCGGCTACCAACGGACCCAACTAGTGGCCTAGGTGGCATCACTGGTTTATGTGCGATATATATATATATATATATATATATATATATATATATATATATATATATATATGTATATATATATATATATATATATGTATATATATATATATATATATATATATATATATATATATATATATATATATATATATATATATATATATATATATATATATATATATATATATATATATATATATATATATATATATATATATATATATATATATATATATATATATATATATATATATATATATATATATATATATATATATATATATATATATATATATATATATATATATATATATATATATATATGTAGGTAGGTAAAATGGCAATCAGTTAATAATTCCGCTTTGTGGCTATGTCCTCGCGAGCCTAAAAAAAAGTGGTAATATACTTTCCTACATTTTTAACCATCCGAAGCTGTTCACACATTTGGATAGGTCTGAAAGTGCTAAGCTAGAGCAATGCCGTAGACTCCAGAAAATAACTTCAGGGATATTTAAATGTGAATGGGCGAGGGCTGGGCAATCACAAAGAAAGTGTATGACTCTCTCTTTCTCTTGTGGGTCTGTACAGCTGCTGTAATGAGGATTGAATGGAATGCCCATTTTTTCAGCGTATGTGCCAATAGTCCAATGGCCCGTGCAGACAGCTATAAAGTTCCTAATTTTTTGCCTTGGTTTATTGAGAAGTTGGTTAGTTCTTTTTGCACAGTAATCACGCCATATCATTCTCAAATTGTCACATGTCGCAATGTTTTTCCACCTCTCACGAGCCTTGCGGGAGAAGTGACTATAAATATTTCCCTTAACAACAGTTAGGAGGACGCCCACTTCTATAAAGGAAGGCACTTGATCGGTTTCCGATGAGCCTCTTCGTGCCAGTTCACCAGTCCTCTCGTTGCGTTCAATGTTCCTATGTCCCGGAACCCAGACAAGAGAATATAATACTAATTTCTGATAATGATTTTAATTCCTCCTTGCAGAAGCCGACCAACTTAGAGCAGCTAAAAGGTGGAGCTGGCCCCTTTATTGCCGCCTAGCGCATAGGAGTAAATGGATATGCTTTTGATCAGCTTGCGTCCCTACAGCGCCCTGCATGCTGCCAAATTGCAAATACTTCTGCTTGAATGACACTTGATGTCGATCGCAATTTGAAGGAGAGGAGAAAATTGAGAGGTTCTGAAAATATCCCGCACCCACCCCCGATTCAATGTTGAAACCATCGGTGAAAATTGGTGTACTCCCTTTCGCGAGCACCTTTGCCTTCTTCCAGTCATTCCTACTTGGTAGAACTGTGTTAACACATCTCGCAAAATACACATTGCGAACGAAGAAGTCAGTTCTCCAGGATACTATGTCTGGTGGCAGCTGTTTCAAAATGCCACCATGACCATACGGAGTATCCCTGCAGTTATCGAACTACAATACCTATGAAGATCAATAGGGAGGAGGTACAGAATCGCGTCTAAAGCAACCCAGAGACAAGTGCGACCGGCTCCTGTAATTCCAATGCACGCGGTACTATGGATTTTTTTTTGCCAAGCACAGGCCTTTCGTACACATTCATCGATGCACGCTTTCAAACAAAAGTTTGGGGTCAAATATGACAACAAGATATTTTACCCTGGTTGATAGTGAGAGTCGCTGGCCATTAAGCCTCGGATTGAAGGATGGAGGCTTCTATTTTTTTGTGAAGTGCAAAAAATCCCTTTTATCAGAATCTTAATTAGAATTTAATCCCCTGCCCACACCTGTTAGTTCATCTACTAAGCTTTCCCAATGTACCCACCATGATCACTCATCAATGTCGGGAAGGATCACAATATCGCTGCGTCGTCAGCATTCGCGACTAATTTGACTTCTTCGGAGTCAAGTTTAGCGAGAATTTTATTGAATATTATTAGCCACAACATAGGTAAAGGGGCTCCGCCCTGGAGTGTACCTCCGCACACATTTTACGTAACTCCGGCACTACCTAATTCAGTTATACTTGGACTGTTTGCCAGCAGGGATGAGGTCCAATTACAAATCAGTCCTTTCACCCCTAGCCTGTCAAGAGCTAAATTAATACCTTCAGCTCTTACTTCAGGTAGCCAGAGTAAATTGCTTATAATTAAAGGATATTTCTACCACTCGCACCACTTCATGTAGTGCAGTCTCCATAGACATCGCAGTTAGATATGGATGCTGCGCACTAGAAAGTGCATGCTACTCAAAGCGTTCTCGAATGTGACGCTCGACGACTGTCTCAAGAACTTTCAGAAAGAAAGAAGTAAGACTAATGGGACTGAAATCTGTGGCCAAATCATGCCACCCTTTTTCCTACCTACGGAATGAAAACCACCCGTGTTTTCCTCCACCTATTTAGTATATAATTTAGAGAACTACACGTAGTGAAAATTTCGCTTAGCTCAGAAATTATTGATCCAAGTATCCTTTGCATCGTTATAGGCCTGATACCGTCCGGACATATGTAGGGTGAAAAACTGTTCATTTCGCAGATGACACTGACTTATACTGAAAAAGGGAATATTTTTGTAAACCATTTGAAAACCGTTTTCACTCCAAACATATCGGCTGATATACTTGAGCTGCCAACAGTGGTCGCGGAAGCAGCGATCCCTCTGAGATTTAGTATTCGGGATATTAAAAGTGCTATTGCTGGCTTAAACACGAGGAAATCCCCAGATAATGACAAAATCAGTAACAAGGTGCTTTTAGAACTGCCCCGTATAGTAAGAAAAATAAATATTTTAATTTTTAATGCTATTTTACACCTCCAACAGTATCCTACTGAATGGAAGGTTTCGTTGATTACCATGATACCTAGCCCGGAAAAGACCATACGAAAGCAGAATCTTATAGACCTATTAGCCTATTATCCAACATGTCAAAACTCTTTGAAAAACTACTTATGAGCAAGCTGACCCCCATACTAAATGAGAATGGATGCATTCCAGATCTATTGAACAAACACATAAACTTGTAAACATAGTTAGAAAAAGGTTCGAAGAAAAGAAATATTGTTCTGCCCTCTTCATTTACGTTTCCCAGGGTTTCGATAAAGTATGGCATGAAGGTAATTTTGAAATTAAAGCAACTGACTTCTACCCAAATCCACTGGCCCGCAATATTCTAAATTATAGAGGCCACCCTCGGCTGAGAACGATGAACACCCTTGTTTT
This sequence comes from Clusia tigrina, assembly GCA_920105625.2. Lineage (NCBI taxonomy): Eukaryota > Metazoa > Arthropoda > Insecta > Diptera > Clusiidae > Clusia > Clusia tigrina. Next base: position 137,843,560 of record OV050031.1, read on the forward strand.
AGAGCTAAGATTTGATTGTTGATGTTAGTCCAATTTATATTGAAGATACAATAAATAATAAATGAGAAAAAAAACCACCAATTTACCTGCGCGAGCATAGTTCTAATCAATTAGTATTGAACATCGCAAATAGTATAAGCACAAATAATTTTCACATTGTGCCTCTTAAAAAATGTAGTATTGAAGAGACAAAGATACAGGCATATAGTGAAACGCACTATCGTGAGATTATAATTTTTTAACGGGGAACAACAAAAATTATTATTCCTATCAGCTAAAGAGTTCAAAAGGCCTTGTTATTGTTTTAAAAGCAATCGAAGCCACAGTAGATTCTGGTGATATAAAAGAGGCTCTTGAAGAGCAAGGGTTCCCCATACATGTTGTGATAAATATTGTGAATAGAAATAATGTACCACAACCTATATTTAAAGTTTAACTGCTCCCCAACTCAACCCAGCTTAAAAAGAACAAGACGCACCCAATATATAACCTAAGATATCTTTTACGCCACAGAATTACGGTTGAAGAACCGCACAAATGTAACGGCCCAATAAAATGTATGAATTGACAAGAATTCGGCGACTCTAAATCGTACTGCACTCTGCGCAGTGTTTGTGTAGTTTGCGGTGATCTCCACTCTACAAGTATTTGCACCTTAGCTAAAGCTAAGGAATGTAGGAACTGTGGTGGTAGCCACACGGAAAATTACAGAGGTTGCCCTGTATATAAAGATTTGAAATCAATACTGTCGCAGTTAAAACGAAACTTATCTCCAAATCCTATTTATATCCAGCCTGCCACCACAAATCCTCAGATAGGTGACCCTATTATGCAAAAACCTAATTCTGGTCAAGCAACCTACCCAAGTGATCTGCAGGGCAACGTACGGCAAGTTAACAATAACAATGCACCTAATAGTGGAGTAGAAGTCATCATTCTAAATCTTACTCAGTGTATGACTCAATTCATGTCTACAGTGCAAAATATGCTACAAGATTTGATTAAAGCTCAAAATCAGATGATCCAAACACTTGTAAATAAAAAATGAGTTTGTTAAAAATATGTTTATGGAACGCAAACGGTGTTAACCAGCATAAACTTGCCCTTAATAAGTTTCTACATGACCACGAAATTGATGTTATGCTTTTGTCTGAAACACATCTCACAAACAAATACAACTTTCATCTCCCAGGCTTTAAATTTTATAACACAAATCATCCTGATGGTAAGGCACATGGCGGTACGGCTATACTAATCAGAAATCCACTTAAGCATTATCTTATGCAATCGCATTCGATGCAATGGAAGCAAGCTACATCAGTATCTGTTAAAATTCATGACAAAGTCCTGACGCTTTCAGCTATATACTGCCCACCCCGTTTAACTGTAACAGAAACTCAATTTAAAGAACTTTTCCATTCCCTTGGTGATAGATTTCTGGTGTTGATTATAATGCGAAACATAAACACTGGGGCTCTCGCCTAATTAATCCAAAAGGCCGACAATAGTACAATGCAATAACTAGCAGACATAGTAAATTCGATTTTGTCTCACCAGGACAGCCCACTTATTGGCCAACAGACCCAAAGAAAATTCCTGATCTTATTGATTTAGCTATTTCTAAAAATATAGATAGGTCTTTACTATCAGCGGAAACCTGTGTCGATCTGTTCTCTGATCACTCGCCTGTAAAATTCAACCTCTATGAACAGCCAGAATATACAAGTCCACTGTTTCGCCTAGTGTTGGGGTATTGTCCTTGTTTGACGGGGGACGTCCTTCTGCTGCGCGCGTGTATCTGAAAAGCCTAAATCACTCTTTGTAAAAATCACTACATTACACTTTTAGTTTTAAAATCACAAGCCTTTATTTCTTAGAATACTAACTCTTATATACTATTTACAATTCAAAATTACAATACAAAAACTGACCTTTCTGGTGTTCCAGTTTCGCACCTGTTAATTGGTGTCAGTTTGTCAAGCCAACTGACCTACGCCAATCTGAAATGTTGATGGTGCATTCTAACTTTGAATGCCCTTCGGTGGCTCGACTGCAAAACTGTAGCACCCTAAAAGTTTACATAATAAATATTACATAGGTAGTATTAATTCTAAGTACTCGCACCCTAAAAATATGTGCTTTCTTAAGTAACTTTAACACATGCTAATCACACAGATTGTGTGGCATCTGTTAGGAGTCGATGATGTGAGACACTACGCGCAGGCAGCTTGATTCTAGCTCACAACATCCCTCCCCTCTTTCTAAAAGAAGTTAGTGCAACTAACTTCTAATGAATCTTTACAATATTTTTCTCTTTTCTGCACTTTAAACAATCTGTGCATTTTCTTAATCCTATAGTACATATGTATAGTTTTTATTTTTTCAAATTCGCCTTATTTGGGTTCAATTGTTGTATTCTGTTCTTTTTACTTTTGTGTTGTTTTCTTTTTTCCTCTTTTGTTTAATTTTGTTCTTTTATTTCTATCTTTTTTATTTTCTTCTTTTTTTTCTGTTGTTTTATTTTGTTCTTTTATTTCTATCTTTTTTTTTTTTTAGTTATATTCCCCTTTTTATATTTGGTCTTTCATCGACTCTTTTCTCACTGGCGTATATACAAACAAAATTACAAACTAATTACATATTTAGCTACGCTTCTTATAAATAGGGTCCTCTGCAATTGTTGGTCCTGGTAACGTCCGTCCTGCGAGAGTGAAGTCCCTCGATGAACTCTGCATACCCCTCCCTTCTTTCTGGATCGGTACGTACAAAGATATTATAAGTTGGCGATCTGGTTTGCCATTAAAACTTTGCTTTTAGTGGCCTTCTTCTATCCATTTATATAGTGTGCCCCACGGCTGTAAGTGGTACTGCCTCTGCTTATAGTATTCAACTTGTAAAAACATTTGGAATACATGAGAGATTACAATACACCTTCTTCCTTTGCAGCAATGCGTTTTATGGTGGAAGTGTTTCTCTTGAGCTTCCTCATACTGGTATTTGACATCGTTTGGCTTTGATGCGGAGACAATCGGTATTTTTCTGAGATACACGTTTAATGATGTAATTTGTGTACTCTGATCAGTTACCAGTCTCTGTGTCCTCTTGTATTAAATCATATACTTCAATGAAGCAATTAACTTCCGTGAGCCAAATTTCTTCTGCTTATTATATTTGGTGGTGGTTTCAGTCACCCTCCTTAAGCTTTTACCCATCTTCAACTTATCCAAAATCGATTCTGTTGAGATTGTGATACACTCGGTGGACATTGTACTATAATTGTCCAATTCAAAACATGACTCCGCAAGGAAACTTGTTTTTTTTTTTCGTTGCTTGTCAATAACTCATCCACAACGCATTCAAATGCTGCGGCCATATGCCGTTTCGCAAAATTAAAATTACATTCGTCGCCATTCATCCCCAATCTAATATGTTGGCATCCTTGGGGTCACAAACCTTAGATAACTGCCAAAAATCTCTGTTTTTCCAAAACGCATCTTTCCGAATACTATGTTGGTCCCTTAGTCCGCACCGCCTTCCGATATCCGCTGTTCCCGGAACTTCCTGCTTCGCTTCACATCATCAGAGCTATATAGAGAACACCTATAATAATTTTCTTAATTTCCTAGTATACATTTTAGTTGGATATACGTTTAATTTTTGTCGAACATTTCATAAGTCAATTTAATAAATGAATTTCAAAATTATATAATATTTAAATAAATACACTATAAGTACTATATATACTCTTGGGTATAACTTCCTAATTTAGTATGATTTTTGTTTTTAACACTTATTTCATTATAAAGTTAGATTTTAAACAATTAATTTTTAACTCTAATTTTTTCTAAACTACCTTTAATTTTAATCTGAACTTTTACTCCGATTATAATTTTTTTTAATCTGTAACTTTTCTTAAACATACGCTATTCCTGAATATATAAACAAAAAACAATATTTCTACAACATGCTTTTTTATATAATTGAATGCTATATCATTCAATTTGCGTCCACTCGTCTTCTCCCCTCACATTATCGGGTTCGCTACCGTATCCTGGAGGAAAAGAGGACTGGACTATGCGTTTTCATAGCCATATAGGGCATCAGTTTTGCTCTGATTAATTTTTCGTGCTCTTTTTCAACACGTGAGTTATCACTCATTTCAACTTTGAACTAATTCATTGGCCCTCCGACAAAAACCAGATTATACAAAATAATCCCGTTTGTGTCAAAACTTTGTCCATTGCATGACTATATCTTTCATCGCATACAATTACTTTTTATTTAAATTTACTTCTAGCCTGATATGCATATATCCATTAACGATCGTCTCTTCCTAGATCGTACATGGCTACATACATACATTCAAGGCGCTTTAAATTACCTAGAATTAATTACTAACGTTATTTTCCCCAATTAACTATACTTTTTTTTTATATCCCAACATATACATTTATTCAAATTTCCATACGCTAATTTCCTAATCAATTAACAGTTAAAACCTATGTACGAGTATATGAAAAAATATACATACGCACATACCCATTCCTCCTAATTAGAATACTTACTTCTTTAAATATACATTCGTACATTCATTCTTTATCTTATACACATATATACATACTCGTATATATACTTACTTCACCAGCAGTTCCGTTGCCTGGCGTTAACGCTCATGCATCGAATTTCAGTGCATACACTGCCGTATGTATGTATGTACATATTCGAAGTTTTGTTTTATATTACTTACCCACGACTGTCTTATTATTTCATTTTATTTTTTAATTACGTGCAATATTTATCATTATTTAAAAAAAATATTTTTCCCTACTATGCTTCGTTCGGCCACAGTGAATAATAAGCACTTTTATTACGTCAACTTTAATCGCTCGATTTTAAGTGGCACACTTCTACTGGCCTTGACTTTGAAAATCGGAGCTGTGTGTGTTATTTTTGTGTTTACACTTGTAAGACACTGCTAACACATGTCTTTATTTGTGTGGTCTAATGTGGAATAATTTCAATAAATTATTATGTAGCTTTTTATTTTTTCCCTTAATCGTTACGACTGTTGTAACTGGGCTTCGGATTTCTGCTACTACATACGGACCTATCCACACAGGTGAGAATTTGTTTCTCCTAGCCTGATTCTTCATTAGTACTTGATCACCCACATGAAAAACTACTGGGTTTAGTACCTTGTTATAGGCTTCCCTGGCCACTCGTTTTGCACATTCCTGGTTTTCTCTAACCAATTCGTGCGCTCGCTGCAACTGATATTTTTGTACTTTATTGGGGTCATCAGCATTGTATACAGGCGCACATTTGCGCTTCAAATTCGCTGGCATGTTGAAGTCAAACCCGTAGAGTGTTCTAAACGGAGTTTGCTTTGTTGATACATGCACAGTATTGTTGTGTACATGCATTGCAGTGGTTAACCATTGATCCCAATTCGAGCCGTCTTCTTTGGCAAAACTGCGCAAGTACTCGGCCAGAGGTCGATGACTACGTTCCAATGAGCCATTCGCCTGTGGATGATATGGTGTTATGTGCAACTTCTTGATTCCCAGCATTTTACACGTTTCTGAGAACAGTTTTGATACGAAATTTGAACCATTGTCGGTTATCAAAACCTTAGGTATGTTGTATCTTGCTATAATTTCATCAAAGAATGCTTTGGCCACCGTACTTGCTTCAGCATCGGGTATAGCCACGCACGCCATATACTTTGAGAAATCGTCTTGGAACGTCAGTATGTATTTATTGCCCGAAACAGTCTCAGGTAAAATACCTACAATATCCATATGGACCTTATCAAATGGTTGCTTTGGTGTGTCCGTTAACACCATGGGCATCTTTGTTAGCCTTGAACTTTTGTTGGCCTGGCACTTTGGGCAACTTCTTACATATTTTTTTATGTCCTTGAGCATACCTTTCCATCCGTATACTCGCCTAATTCTGTCATGGGTTTTCCAGAATCCCTGGTGTCCACCTAGAGGTGAATCATGGAAACCCTTTAACACAGCCTGGATATCCTTTATATCCTTCAGCCATTCCACACTACTGGCTCTTTGTTCATTAGCAACGTCACCCGCATTGCTAACATTTCCTGTTGCATCAATTTTATCCCCTTGAATTCTCTCGGTCTTCTCCTTATCTGACCGTGCTTTGGCCCTCGTTTGCACTACTGATACCTTCTGTGCCTGCGGTACTCTGCTGAGTGCATCCGCATTCAGATTCTTTTTTCCAGGTTTGTAAATGATTTCAAAATCATACTCAGACAATTTATGTCTGAACCTGGCTAGCCTAGACGTTTGATCTTTCAAGTTGGCTATGCCTCTCAACGGCTGGTGATCAGTGTATATCTTGAATGGGCGTCCTAGCAGATATGCTCTAAAATTCTTCGTAGCCCACACTATGGCTAGAAATTCCTTCTCTATTGTGGAGTATCTCTTTTCCGTGTCGCTAAGCGCTCTGCTTGCGAATGCTATTGGTCGGTCACTACCGACTTCCCCTTGTGACAATACTGCCCCTAATGCTTCATTGCTAGCATCAGTGGTCAACAAAAAGGTTTGTTCAAAGTCGGGGTACGCCAAAATTGGTGGCGAGCTAATTATCTCCTTTAGCCTCTCGAATGCTTGCTGACATCTCTCTGTCCATTCGAACTTTGCCTCTTTTCGTAGCAACTTGTTGATTGGCAAGGCAATTCCGGCTAGTCCTTCCACGAACTTTCTATAATAGTTCACTAGTCCTAGGAATGCTTGCACTTCCTTTCTGTTTCTCGGAATCGCTAGATTTTTAACGCATTCCACCTTCTGCGGGTCAGGCAGTGCTCCTGCTTCTGAGCAACGATGGCCTAAATAAACCACCTCTCTTCGCAAAAATTGACACTTCTCTGTGTTCAATTTCAAATTGTGTTCTCGTAATTTCTGGAGCACCTTGCACAAGCGTTGCGAATGCTGCTGCAAGTTCTTCCCATAAATTACAATATCATCGAGATACACAAAACAATCTAACCCTTGCAAGCCTGTTAGCACATGGTTCATTAGCCTTTGGAAGGTAGCCGGTGCTCCTGTTAATCCAAACGGCATTCTATTAAACTCATAATGCCCTAAACCGGTGCTGAACGCGGTTTTCTGCTTATCTTGGGTATCCACCAGAACTTGGTGGTAGCCACTCGCTAAATCAAGCGTAGAAAAATATCTACTGTGTCCCAATTGATCCAGAATTTCTTCTATCCTTGGTATCGGGAACACCTGCTTGATAGTGGCGTCGTTCAATTTCCTAAAATCGACGACCATTCTCCACTTCTTCTGACCCTGAGTACCTCCCTTCTTTGGTACCAAAATTATTGGTGAGTTCCAAGGCGAGATACTCGGTGAAATTATGTTATCTTTTAACATCCCTTCCACTTGCCTGTTTACCTCATCTTTGTGAGCCTGTGGCAATCTGTATTGCTTCTGGTTAATCGGTGCTTGATCCACTCTAGTAGGTATTTCATGCTCTACCTCTGGTGTATACGTCAACTGGTCTCCTTCCAGCAAAAATATGTCATGGAATGACGCACAAATGGCTTCTATTGATGCCTTCTCTTCTGAATTCACGCTTGGGTCTAACTTCAAGGATTCTAGCACCCTCTCCATTCTTTTTCTTATATCTACCTGCTTAATCTGATTCACCGATCTATAATTCGGTTCCTTAAAATTATCATAGCTAGTGAACTTGGGCCTAAAATCCTCCTCCATCAAGTAGTCCTTTTCCGATGCATTGAGTACGCAAGCGTACACCTTACCCTTGTCAACGTGCGTTATGGTTTCCCCCATATATACGCCCTCCGCTAGCTGCTGCTTGTGCAAAACAACAGTCCTAAGTTTCGTATTTACATGCATAGTAACTACTCTGGTTGACCTTGCATTTACTACCTCCCTACTATTCCTAACCTTACTCGCGGTTCCTTCCTGCCATGACATTAATGGAAAAGTAAGGATTCTATGCTTATTGTTATCATAGAATGATAACTGCTTGTCGAGCGCATCCAGTATGGTGCGTCCCCAAAGATTATCGCGGCCAATTATCCCATCAGCCGGAATACCTTTCCTATCCACTTCCACTGCGTGCACTCTAAAACTCATACCTTTAACTCCACTGTGCCCTATTCTGAGCGACCCCAAAGTCCTAATGCACCCTCCAAACGCTCCGTTAAGCGTTCTTAAGTCCCTTTGATTAATGTCCAGCCCCTTTCGTAAAACACTAGATTTTACGAGGCTAGTGTCCGCTCCTGAATCTACTAATAGCACTAGCTTTCCACTCGCTGCCTCCTCGCAGGGTAACTCGATGAAGGCATCACCTATCCTGCTCATAGCGAAGCAACCTCCTTTTGTTCCCAATATGGACGTGTATCCATTCCCTAACTCTTCGTGATACTGGAGAGCCTCCTGCTCCTCCTTCTCCTGGACTGTAGTTCCTACATTACTAGTCCCACGTATTTCCGGCCTTATTATTACTCTCTTTCTTTTGGCTTTCCAGTCTACTGGCCTCGACTGGGCCGCTGGAAGTTTCCCTGGTTCCTTTGTTGGGATTGTCTATCCCTGCATTCCGCTGCCCGATGTCCCATCTGTCCACATGAGAAGCATCTCAACCCCTGTTGGGTGTTGCGTATTTTTGGTTCACTTTTGGAATTCCAATTTGGTTGCTGCTGACCACTCCCAGTTTTGAAAGGATTTCTTCCTTGGTTAATTCCTTCTGTTGAATTTACTTGGGGACTACTGAAGTTACCCCTGCTGTCCCTCAAGGGTGGAACCGGGCGCCTCGTACCTGGCTGCCTTTTACTCGGATTCCATTCTGTGTCTCCATGGCATTGTCTACTTGCCTCATGACCATATGTTTGGCACTCCATACAATAGGGCATGTTTTTGCGTGTAATGCACTCATCCCTTGTATGACCTTGCTTACGGCAGAACGAACATGTGGGTGCCCTCTGTACAAACTCCGTGTACGAATTTCTCGGATTCACGGCTCTGCTGTCGGAGACACCGGGATTATATGCTCCTCTGTATATGTTTGGGACGTAATTATTTCCATCTCTGTTCACGACAGCGGCGGTGAACATGTCCTGTCTATTTTCCAACATGTATACCTCACCTAACCCAGCCGTACTCCGTTCCACGAGAACTTGTGCTCTAATTGCTTCTTCTACTAATTCCTCCAGAGATCCTGTTCTGCTATTCAGCATATGAATCTTTAGAACGGAGTTGCGGAGCCCCACCACGAAAGTTGTCAACACCGACTCGTCAACTTCGTGTAATAACGCTGTATCTCCAATGCCATTGTACTTATTCCTGATTATTTCCTGGGCCATCATCTGAAGTGACTCTAAACGCCTGGCAAAGGCACGTATGTCTTCACTTGCCAGCTGCTTCCCGATTCTTATTTCTTGGGTTATGTCTTCCAAAGATCTCTCCTTCAGATAAGTTCTCCTTATAAGACCGTAAAGCTCGTCCACACTGGCGAATTGCTTTGGCAACACAAGGTTGTACGCGTCTCCAAATAATCTTTGCTTAACACAGTCGAAGAAATCCTGCAACTCATCAGGGCTTATGCTTCGCTTTGCAAGCTCACAACCTTGAATGAATCTGTTAACTTCTGACCGTAAATCTTCTGAAGCTGCACCAGTAAACACAGGTACTAGCCTGGCCACTGTCTTTGAAATCTCCTCTACACCCATTTCGCGTATTTTTGTTTTACTTATGACCGGTAAAACTTGAGCGCTATCTTTATGAGTGGTTCCTAGCTTCACTTCTCCCGGATCTGAGAGGTAATTGCCCAATGACGGACTCAAACTAATTAGTCTTCGATCGTTTGTTCGTACAGGCGAAATACTGTCCACAGTATTGGGCCTTTCCTGTACCGTTACTGCTTCTGGCTCCTTTGGCGGATATCCCTTATTTTTATTAGTTATCGGACTTCCTGGAGAAAAAGGCTTGACACCGATTTCAGATGCGCCAAACAAAAATCCCGCTTCCCTCTCTTCACTCAATACTAATCTGGGCTTTACCACTCGGTTTATCCCTTCTGGCGTTAGATACTCCGGCCAGCGCACTTCCGGTGGCAATGTCAATACCGTCTGTGTAAAGCCAGCCGATGCTGATTTTGATCTCTCCCTATTCAGTGAGGTCCTATTGGTCGCCCGTCCTTTTTTCAATTCCGCACACTCCTTTTCCAACAGCGTTGCTGCTTCCTCTGTTTCCGTCAATCTCTGAGAAAGTTCCTTTACCTTTTTCTCAAGATACTCTTTTTGTGCTCTCAAATCTTCTGTTTTCTTATGAAAACTGAATAACTTTTCTTCTGTTCTTCTTTGGATTGCCGTAAAGGCTTGATCCGCTACTTCTAATGGTGACACAGCTCCTCCGGCATTCGCCTGCTTCCACAATTCCTGAGCTTCTTCCCTGCTCGTACTCGCTTCGAACTGGTCAACTATTTTCCCAGTAAACAGTTCCATCTCTGACTGCATTGATTTCAATCTGTTCCTTACTTCCTCGTCTGGTGAAACCAAACTCACAGTTTGTTGTCCTAATTCCTCTAATTCAGAACTAAATGTATCTGCCCATTCGTTGATCAGACTATTTATGTAGTCTGCGTAATTTTCCGCAAAATATTTTCCCTTGCCGTACTCAACTGCGTGAGGCAACAACAGTCCGTGATTATTGTTGAACTCTCTCCCCAGATCTTGCAACTGTGTTATTCGCTTGCGGTAATACACGTTGTCCTTACGTAAACTGCCGTCTTTCTTAAAGTTACGGACCAGCTTTTCAATCGTTTCGCCAATTTGCTCCTGCTTCAGCAGTAATCCTTGCGCTTCCTTCGTCATATCCCAAATGCCAGAACAGATGGCGTATCCCAATTACAAATAAAAATCCAATAGTTGTTAAAACTTGTTATTAACTTATCCCAATATTTTATTCCATCTTACTTATTGATAAATACAAAAAAAACATTCCACCGTAAATTCTATATACATATTCTGCTATACTTGTTTTTCATCACAAAGTTCTGCTGTCTACCGGCGTCCATTAAGTCCTTCCATCAATGCAAATTGGTCATTGACTTCCTCACAGCTAGTCCTTGATTTCCTCTCACCATCTTTAATACTCCAAAAATCCATGGAAAAGGCCATATATTTGTAAAAACCGAAATTGTATTTACAGGCAAAAGTGTCTTGATTCATTCCCGGAAATTTGAATCCATATTTAAAAATAAACCCGTAACGTATGCGCCACATAATAATAGCATTTAAATGTGTTCTTCAACATTGCTACGCAAATCGTAGTTTCCGAACTTCGAAAACTTTGATGCAACAACACGTGTTGTCTGCACCTCTTCACCTAATACCCTAAACTCAAAATGCCCAATATTAAAATCAATCTTTATTTTGATTTCAAAACAATATAAATTGAATCGTATAAATGTCCCTACCGACAAACAAACACAAATCCCCTATCATAACCGTACGAACCCTATACCGTGGCACGTTCTTTCCGAACCAAACCAACCGGTATACACAAGTTCGCAATTCAATAACGCAAAATCCAAGAATAAACAGACACGTTCCACATTCCCCGAGAATGCTGAAACAAAATGTATTAAAAAGTATGAGCCTAATCTCAGTGGAACAACCCTATACAACCTGACCGTAAGTAACAAGTTTTCTTATCAGATCGACCTATTTTCACCTAACCGCAGCGGCTAATCAGCCCCAATGCTGCTTCTTCTGCATGACCGGCGCAAAAGCGCCCACACGGCCACCGAAGAATCGTCGACAAAATTCACTTAGATACTAGAATGTCCTACTATAAGCATACTCACCATTTTTTTACCCTCCATTGAACTCCTTTGGGATGGTTGTCCAGATGGTTTCCTGTTGGTGGATTCCCGCGTAGGAGTGCTCTTTTCCTGGCACTCGACGTTGGATCCTACCGGCTGCGCCAAAATGTTGGGGTATTGTCCTTGTTTGACGGGGGACGTCCTTCTGCTGCGCGCGTGTATCTGAAAAGCCTAAATCACTCTTTGTAAAAATCACTACATTACACTTTTAGTTTTAAAATCACAAGCCTTTATTTCTTAGAATACTAACTCTTATATACTATTTACAATTCAAAATTACAATACAAAAACTGACCTTTCTGGTGTTCCAGTTTCGCACCTGTTAATTGGTGTCAGTTTGTCAAGCCAACTGACCTACGCCAATCTGAAATGTTGATGGTGCATTCTAACTTTGAATGCCCTTCGGTGGCTCGACTGCAAAACTGTAGCACCCTAAAAGTTTACATAATAAATATTACATAGGTAGTATTAATTCTAAGTACTCGCACCCTAAAAATATGTGCTTTTTTAAGTAACTTTAACACATGCTAATCACACAGATTGTGTGGCATCTGTTAGGAGTCGATGATGTGAGACACTACGCGCAGGCAGCTTGATTCTAGCTCACAACACTAGGGACAAACCAAACCGATTGGTTAAAATACAAAAAGAATATTAGTAGTCATATCTCTACAAGAGTTGAGGCAAAACATGCAGATGATATAGATAATAATATTGATATTTTCAACTCCATGCTAGCGACTGCAGCCGCAGTGGCAACGCCAAAAATTACTTCTAGAAAGTGCAAGTATACCTGTACAAATGCCAAATTAAAAAACTTGTTGCACAGAAACGACGGGTGTGCCGAGAATGGCAGACCCATCGCTCCCCATCTCTAAATACAATCTTAAAGCAGCCGAAAGGGCGCTTAAAGATGCTCTCACAAAGGAAGAGGATAAAAACCTAAAAGAGTACCTGAAGAAGGTAACCCTAAATTCTACCGAAAGGTATTCCCTTTGGAAGGCATCGAAAAACTTTAAGCCTCCAATGGAAGGTGTAAAACCTCTAAGAAACCTATACGGCGCGTGGGCTCAAATCGATAAAGAAAAAGCACTCTGCTTTGCACGACATCTATACAACGTGTTCACACGCGAATATGGCTACAAACTCCTTTGCATTGCCTGCTTTAACCTGCAGTACTGAGATTGCTCAGCCTATTTAAATTTCCCTTCCTGAAATAGCCAAATATATTATACTACTGAATCCAAAAAAATCACTTGGATTTCAAAATATTACCTCGACAATGCTAAAACAGTTACCAGATTCTGAAACAGCGTTTCTCTGTAAGCTTTTTAGCGCAATTTTGAGCATCGTTTACTATCCGAATGCATGGGAGAAGTCTCAGATATGTATGATAGCTAAAGCTGGAAAAGACGCAACGCTGCTGTCAACATATAGACCTATCAGCCTGTTGCCTTGCCTTTCCAAATTGTTTGAGAAACTACTATTAAATTAACTATCTGCTTTTCTTCATGAACGTAGCGTACTACCGCAACACCAATTCGGTTTTCGCGAAAAGCACAGCACTATTGAGCAAGTGAATCGAATTTCAAATGAAATAAGAAAAGCATTTGAATTTGGGGAGTTTTGCTCTGCAATATTTCTTGACGTGGCTCAAGTATTTGATAAGGTAATGGCATCAAGGACTGATGTTCAAAATCAAAAAGTTTCTTCCAAAAAGCTATCATAAAATTCTTGAGTCTTACTTATCCAATAGAAGTTTCAGTGTAAAAGTAAACTAATTTATTTCCGAAGATTTTCCAATTTTAGCCGGTGTGCCCCAAGGTAACGTAGGGCCTAGACCTACATTATATGTAATATTCGCATCTGATACTCCTATAAGTGAAAGCACGCTAATTTCAACATTGGCGGATGATACCGCCATACTCAGTGGCAATAAATATTTGCTAAAGGCGTCGAGAGCACTACAAGAGCACTTATTTAGGGTAGAAGAATGGATAGGAATGTGGCGTATAAAGGTCAATGAGCAAAAAAGCAAGCACGTAACATTCTCTTTGAGGCGTGGTACGTGCCCAGCCATTCGGCTCAATAATATCGAGATTCCACAAGCTAATGAAGTCACCTATCTCGGCATTCATTTAGACAGGCGCTTAACTTGGTCTACGCACATTTCAGCTAAAATTTTAAATATGAAGTTGAAGGTCGCCAAGCTGCATTGGCTAATAAACCACAAATCTACCTTAAGTCTAGAATACAAAATCCTCCTATACAATGCAGTTATTAAGCCGATATGGTTGTACGGGATTCAACTGTGGGTAATGCATCCGCTAACATTGCCATAATTCAAAGGTTTCAGTTCAGTTTCAGATACTTAGGTTAATAACAGGTGCTCCATGGTACTTGCGTAACGATAATATTCACGAAGACCTGAAAATACCAACAGTTATCACAGAAACAAATTCTAGAAAGCTGATATAAATAGCAAAACTGGAAAATCAACCGAATCCACTAGCTAAATCCCTCGCAAAACCGATAAGCCAATCTTGCCTGCACAGAAGAAACTTTCCGGCATATTGATGGCCAAATACTAAAATTATTTTTTAGTGACTAGTTATAAGATTTCATATACTTATTGTTAGGCTTAATTTAAGCAGATTCAATAAATAATAAATTCTTGTAATATAATAAAAAAAAACTAAAAATATTGTCCACCAGGATTTACATTTTTACAAAGACCTTTTCTATTTTCTTGGTTTTTCTTGATTTGAACTCTAAACACACACTCTGAGCAGAGCAAACCGATTGACATAAAAATTGATGAATCAATTCTATCTCTTCGTCATCATGGCAACTTTTGCATAGCCCGCCCGACGGAATACGCCAACTTTGAAGTATTGGTGCGATAGCACAATACCCGATCATAACCCCCTGTAGCACTCTTACCGTAGGTTTGTTGAGCCCTAATAGAACCTTCGTCCTCTTCATGTCTAACATAGGCCATAGGGCCCGTGAGACCTCACAGTCGTCACGATTAGTCCATGAGTTGTTTGTCACTGCAATAGTGAATTCATCTATGCTCCTAAACAGTTCACATATTAGGATTTGTATTGAGATATCTGCCTCGTTAATGTCCATTTCAGAGCCCCTTCTGGCCATCTCGTCCATTAATTCATTCCCTTCTATATTGCTATGTCCGGGAACCCAGCAATGTGAGACCTTGTGGGCTCCAATGTTCAGTAATGAGGTACGACATTTCATTACCAACTTCGATTTAACTGTTTTGGATTCTATTGCCTTATGCCCCGCCTGACTATCCACACATATACTGATTTTCGAGGGTAGAATTGTACTACTTTTTATCAGTCTGGCCGCTTTCTCAATTGCATAAACTTCGGCCTGAAAGACGCTGCATGCGACAGGGATCCAATATGACTGTCTTGCCTGCAAGCCTTTCGAGAAGTGACCCGCCCCCGCTCCACCCTCCATCTTTGTGTCGTCAATTTAGATGATGGTGTCAGAATTACTTGTTACAGAGCCTGACTCCCAGTCTTCCCAGGTTGGATAAATATTTGGAATTCTAGCTGTAAACTCTACAGCAGAAGTCATGTAGTCTGCAGTAATTATCATATTAGTCATCCGTAACTATCCTTTGACCCTTCCGTTTTATTTCGCTCAAAATTGTACAGTGTCCATAGTTGGCAGATTTCCACGAGCTGCATTCCCTTAGTCTGAGAGCACACTTGGCAGCACAGCCCTGAATGAATACTCCTAGTGGTAAGAAATAAATGCCTTCTTGAGGCGCGCTACTTCCAACCCCTGAAATTCGAAGGCTAGGAAGTCTTTGTGTTTTTCCAATACGGTTTTGATTACATTTCCTTCCCACCGCGTTCCACCATACGATGGACCCGTACGTGATAATTGGTCTAATGATTGTAGTGTACATCCCATACATACGGTGACAATCCCCATTTTTTCCCAAAGATCCTTTTACCGGTATAGTATGCAGCCAAACCCTTCTTTGTTCTCTCCTCAATATTCCTTCTCCAATTTAAGTTGGAGTTCAGAATGGTACCTAAGTATCTCGCTTCTGAAAGAAAATTCAATGTTACCCTACCTAACTTTTGCAGAGAAAACTCATGGATTTTTGTTTTCCTGGTGAACAAAACTAGCTCCGTCTTAGTAGGATTAACTCCTAAACCATTGCACTCAACCCATCCGGAAATCTCACACAGTGCTGATTCCATGAGTTCGCTAATCGTTGACAAGAACTTGCCCGGTATTAATATGGCAAAGTCATCATCGTAGGCTACAAGTTGTTTCTCTTTGCTTTGAAGGTTTCTAATATCTCATTTACAACTAGAAGCCGTATAAGAGGTGATAACACCGCACCCTGCGGCGTACCCCTTGTAGTCCTCCTGCTCAAAGAGGCCATCGCCATAGTGGCATTGATGACCCTGCTGACTACCATTGTGCTAATCCATGTCACTATGAACTCCTTCACTCCGTGATTTTTCAGAGCCTTCCAGAACGCTTCTGTGTTTATATTGTTGAAGGGACCGTCAATATCCAGAACCAGCTACCAACGTGTATTCCTTATAGTTCATTGACCTCTCAATGATACCAACCACTTCTTGAAGAGCGCTATCCACTGATCTACCCTTACGGTATCCGTGTTGTGCTATATCCATTGTGCGAATATTGGTAAACCTTCTAATATACAAATCGAAAAGCCTCTTAAGTGTTTAAGAAGAAACGATGACAGGCTTTTTGGTCTGTAATTCCTGTCAGTAGAGTGATTTATTTTTCCTTGACTTCTCTTCAACTTTTTGGCACATACCCATCCTTGAGACACCTTATGAAAATGTGATCCAGATGAGAAAGACTTGTCGACTGCATATCGACGGTGTATGAGTCTACGCAACCTGGAAAGTGCGTTTCCATCAAAACTTCCATCATGCTTCTCCACACTGCAGAGAACCGCCGTGGTTCTGAAGAGAATTTTCCTAAGTCTTGATGCCTCATTGAGCGACTCCAGAGTTGCGCAGGACTGCTGCCAGGACTCTCTTCGCAGACTTAATTTTACTTTTGGTTTAGCTCGCAGCGTAGTCCATGGACAAGATAGTTTTGGGCCAGACAGCCTTTTTTTTGGTTTCGTGAGGTCTCTACCTCTCAGTAGACTGTGAAGCGTATCCGACTATGATCCAAAAAGGAGGAGGTGTCAGATGCTCTTCATTTGTCGACTCTTATGGTCCAGTGGCCAGAGTAATGTCAATAATTTCCTCCCTAACTTTATTTCGAAACGTTGGCTGATTTCCCTTGTTACATAATGTTAGGCTAGTGGAGAGAATGTAATAAAAAATGGACTCACCTCTACCATTGGTGTCAGTGCTGCCCCACAGCTTATGGTACGGAAATTATGCGGATATTTGCAACAAACTAGGCTAGTGCCTGTGCTCTGAGTAAGAAGAAAAATATTAATATCCTATTTAGCCACTATACACTTCTGATCTTACCTTGTGTCTGTCGAATGTAGAGACGATAACCATCCATCCCGAGTGCCTTTACCTTACCTTTGAGGAGCTACGGCTTTTGGAGAAGGGCTACGTCCACACCTACCTCTACGATAAACTTAACTAAATCGAGCGAGGCTGAGATGGAGTAATGCAAATTAAGCTTCCGCTCAGTTTCCGCCGGTCACGCGGCACGCGAATCTTTAGAGAGCCAAACCAAAATTTAACGGAGTTATCGCTACTTAGTTTGGATTGCGACGCGTAGTCAACTGCAATCAGTGAGTCACTTCCAACTCCATTTTTGCAGGGTGTCACGGAGATCACCCGCCACTCTTCCGAATTTAACGACTTGTTTCGTCGTCCGGACTCATGGTCTGGAACCGGAGGTGAATCCACACCGAAACCACCGGGTGGATCGGAAACAGAGAGCGGGATACCACTTCCAATAGATCGCCCCGCCAGATTGGGTCAAGGCCGATAATTGCACGCGTTAAGAATTCCAGAGATTTCTTGTTGGTACAACCAACGATCTTAACACCCCTCTGCCAGCTGGCCCCATCGAACTGTAGTTTCCAGCTGTCAGCCCCCACCATTTCCAATATCAGACGAGCCTCCACTAGCAGCTAGTTCTCCGGCGCTATCTTCCCATCAGGGTCAACTCTGTCGATCCCTGTAGTTCCAAATGTCAATAGCTAAAATTTGGCAACACCCATAATAAAGTTTGACATTTTTTTTAGCATAAACGTACTCACAACGTGTTGATGTACAAGTGCTATTTCTTTTGCTTACAGTGAGTTAAGAAAATCAATTTGGCCAAAAAATGGAAATTTCAAGAGAAGGTTTTCGTTGGATTATTTTGCACAACTTTCGACCTGGATTATCTCAACAAGAATGTGTCGATGAACTCAGTTCTTTGTATGGCGATAAAGCACCATCAAAAAGCACAGTATATCGCTGGTATAGTGAATTCAATCGTGGTCGTAATTCGGTCTCCGACGAACTCCGTGAAGGTCGGCAAAAATCGGTTGTTGTCCCACAAAGCATCGATGCGGTGAAGGAACTGATAATGCAAGATCGTCATGTGACATATCGTGAGATAGAGGACACCTTGGGCATTACTTCCACTTCCATTCATTCAATATTGCATGAACATTTGGCTGTAAAATAGATTTGTTAGTGTTGGATCCCACATAATTTGACAATCGCTCAAAAAAGGCTCGTGTCAATTGGTGTAAGGAAATGATTAAAAAGTTCGACCGTAATGCTTCAAAAAACGAGCTAAATCCAGCAAAAGTTGTTCATGGAAGAAGAACAGCGAAGGAAATGGACGCCTGTTTCTTCGGCCGATTGGGTCATGTGGCCGTCATGGTCAACGTAGGACGGTCAATTCTGAGTGGTACACAGCCATATGTTTGCCGGAAGTCTTCGGAGAAATTGCTAAAACCAACCGCCAAAGACGAATCATTCCTCATCATGACAATGCGAGCTCTCACTCATCTCGTCACATAGGTGAATTTTTGAGCATCAAAACATCGAATTGATGACTCATCCTCCGTATAGTTCTGATTTGGCACCCAATGACTTCTTTTTGTTCCCAAATATCAAAGGTAAACTGCGTGATCAACGATTTACGATCGCCGAAAAAACAGTTGAAGCGTTCAAAAACCATGTTTTGGAGGTGTCTCAAGAGGAATGGAAAATTGCTATGACAAATGGTTTGAACGATTGCAAAAGTGTATTGGTCATCTAGGGCAGTGGTTCCCAACCTGGGGGCGATATCCCCCCAAGTGTGCGATTTTGGTTTTCAGGGGGCGATAAATAACTAGGGGCGATGTGGTGGGCGACATATACATATGTAGGGCAGTGTGCATAACGAACGGCCAACAACTAGAAGTTTACTCAGGAAACCCTCCACACCTGACAAATCTATCCCAAACAAACAATACTAAAAAGGCTACATTACCATAGAGAGAATAACAGCGTAAACAACAACACACAGAAATAGTAATAACACACAGACGACAACTAAGGCTGATGCCAGAGTGAATGCTAGAAGCAATAATAGTTTTGGAGCGTCAACTTTGAATTTTGTTTATTATATTTAAGAGTGTCCGGATAAAACTGGGTTGGTTGTTTTTTATACGGAAATAAAATTGTTTAAAATAATATAAATGCTTTATTATTTACAATTTACTTTAAATTAAAATAATGGCATACAATGAAAATGAAATGGGGGGCGATAGGTAACAGTCAGCCTCCAGAAAGGGGCGATAAGCTACGAAAGGTTGAGAACCACTGATCTAGGGGAATATTTTGCAAAAGAATAAAAGCATTTTCATTTAAAAATGTTTGGTATTATTTGCTATTCCCGAAATATAAATAGTATCCGTATATGTGTAGACTGCTTGAGAGCGGGAGCAAGTCACCTAGTCATTGCATTACCTTTGGACCTATTGTTGTGACAAACTCTGTCGTCACAAAACATCCCATATTTTAGAATTCATTAAGAATTCTGAAAACTTCTTAGGAGATAGTTTCAGATTATTTGGTGGTTCTATGTAATAGTTTCTATAGTTCTTTTACTGGGTATTTTTGGAATGAAGGTTTTTGGGACTCATATCTTTTGTTTCCATCCTATATTGATGTGATTGTCACCATTCTGGTGTATAGTTTGTAGCGCCAATATATGAATTTATATAAAATTTCGTCCAAAACTGTCGTAAATTTTAAATATGTGTTTATAGTGGTCGTGGGTGTAAAAATAGTAGCCCATTTTTTATGTGGTACTTAAACCTAAACCATCCTGTGAAATTTCATTCATGAATCTTCAATAGGAACTAAGTAATGATATTTGTTTAATTGTGGGCGAGGCAGCAGTAGTATGATCCCTATTTTTTGTACACACACTAGTATGAACCGAATGTATATTACTGCCATATCGTCTATGTTCTCATAGCATCAATACGAGCATAGATAGCAAATTGTATCTTTAGTACCAAAAGTTCGCAATCTGGAACTACCCCCGCTTGGTAGTCACCTTGATTTGGTGCGGGGGCTTAGTTACAATGATTCGACTTCGCCATACTGACGGACATGGTTAGACTCAGGCCTACCATACTCAGTAGGTCCATCCGTGTTAGACGGCAGCTGGGGAGTACAAACTCAGAACTACTAACCGACGCTCAACCCATACTCTCCCTCTTTCCCATCCTACATTTCCTTTTTTCCTCCCAGCCAATTCAACCCAGCTTTGGGGAGTCTGTTCTATAGAGGATAGCCCTTAGTCTGCGTCTGACCCCAATAGGGCGGCAGTTATCAATAGAGCAGATTGTAAGGAAAGTAGTCAAAAAAACTGCAGATTTCTACGAGAACCCTTTCAAGTGAACTCAGAAGAATGTGATATTGCGGTCACCTAGTAAGGCATGTGAAGATGAAATTTGTCCAAAATATAAAGAAAAATCAAACCAGACGAGTCAGATTTTGAGTTCGTATGTTTCGTTATTTTTGTATGAACTGAATTCTCAATCACGTTTAACTTTTAGTAGGTTAAATATTGTTTGAAATTCTTTCAGAGGTGGATTCGTGTGAAAAAAACAACTATTCGATGTAAAAAAAACAAGTATTCGAAGTGGAAAAACATACTCGTATGTTCAAAGTCGAAAACAAGTATTCGAAGTTCGTTTTAAGCAACTTGGACAACATCAGCGACTACAGGATCAACTGACAGGCAGAGGCGATAAACATCAAGAAACAAATAAAGTCAAGCCAATTGGTGGCTGCAAGCAGCGCTGTCCGAAATCCTGTAGTGTTGTTGTTAAATATTATTATATTTCAATTTAACTTGGAGTTAGCATATTCGTTCTCATTCCTGTTTCTGCTATATACTTGTTGACGGGGGGCTTGGTGGTCGCTCTGTCGTAATCCCTCTTATGCTCTGCTCTAGTGTATGCGTGTTGTTAGTTTAAAGTTTGCCGAGCGAGCGTACTTGGAAAATTCCACCGCTTGAGTTTTTGCACTCACATTCTCTTATCCTGCATGTATTTCTTGTATTCTTCGTCGCTGTGTTTTTTCCTCTCTTCGCAAGCGTGTCCCTGGTTGGCAAGATCCTTGGCTGTGCGTGAGGTTGCTTTTGTTGTAATTGCTCGGAATTACATATATATATATATATATATATATATATATATATATATATATATATATATATATATATATATATATATATATATATATATATATATATATATATATATATATATATATATATATATATATATATATATATATATATATATATATATATATATATATATATATATATATATATATATATATATATATATATATATATATATATATATATATATATATATATATATATATATATATATATATATATATATATATATATATATATATATATATATATATATATATATATATATATATATATATATATATATATATATATATATATATATATATATATATATATATATATATATATATATATATATATATATATATATATATATATATATATATATATATATATATATATATATATATATATATATATATATATATATATATATATATATATATATATATATATATATATATATATATATATATATATATATATATATATATATATATATATATATATATATATATATATATATATATATATATATATATATATATATATATATATATATATATATATATATATATATATATATATATATATATATATATATATATATATATATATATATATATATATATATATATATATATATATATATATATATATATATATATATATATATATATATATATATATATATATATATATATATATATATATATATATATATATATATATATATATATATATATATATATATATATATATATATATATATATATATATATATATATATATATATATATATATATATATATATATATATATATATATATATATATATATATATATATATATATATATATATATATATATATATATATATATATATATATACGAACACAAAAACTTTTTTTTTTTTAAATTGCGATCTGTCAAACGTCAGCTGTTAAAATTTCACCCAAAATCATCGATTAGTATATTTGTTGTAGTCGTTTGAATTAAGCAACTTTTGTGTTTCTTGGAAAATGGAAAAAAGCGAATTTCCTGCAGTGGTTAAACACTATTATTTGAAAGGGAAAACGGCGAAAGAGACAAAAGAAAAGCTCGATAAACATTACGGTCATTCTGCTCCGTCAGATTATATGGTAAAATATTGGATTTGCTGAATTTAAACGCGACCGAACAAGCACTGCAACAATACCATCAACAGGAAGGCCAAAAGAGGTTACTGAAGAAAATAGCAAGAAAATCCTCGATATCGTTATGAATGATCGCCGAGTCAAGTTGCGTGAGATTGTTGAAATGGTAAACATATCATATGAACGTGTGTTCAACATTTTGCATGAACATTTGCATATGAAAAAGCTGTCGGCAAGATGGGTGCCGCGTTTGCTCAGTGTCGAACAAAAACGAGTTCGACAGACCACTTCACAGCAGTGTTTGGACATGATAAAGCGTCGATTAATAACTGTTGATGAAACGTGGGTCCACCACTACACACCTGAAACCAAAAATCAATCGAAACAATGGGTGGAAGCTGGTGGAAGTGCTCCGAAGAAGGCGAAGGAAGTGAAATCGGCTGGCAAGGTTGTGGCCACTGTATTTTGGGATGCTCACGGAATATTGCTCATCGATTATCTTGAAAAAGGATCCACAATCACAGGAAAGTATTATCGTGCATTTTTGGATCAATTGATTGATGCAATCAAGGAAAAATGACCACATTTAAAGAAGAAAAAAATGCTCTTTCTTCAAGACAACGCACCGGTTGACACAGCATTAGATACGATGCTAAAATTACGTGAAATACACTTCGAATTGGTTAATCATCCACCTTATAGTCCAGATTTAGCTACTAGTGACTTTTTCCTGTTTCCAAACTTGAAAAAATGGCTCGCAGGAATAAGATTCATCTCAAACGAAGAAGTGATTACCGAAACTAACGCGTATTTTGAGGGGTTCCCGAACTCGTATTATTCAGATGGTATAAAAAAGTTGGAATATCGTCTTACTATGTGTGTCGAAGTAAAAGGAGACTATGTTGAGAAAAAATATGTGTTTTTCTTACTTAGGTGGCTTCAATATCAATCCGCCATCGTATTTTACCTGAAAATCGGACTCCTCTAGATCTATTCGGATTCTGGTTAATTTTGATGAAGGATTCTTCATTGAAAAGAGATATGTGAGAGGTTTGTGGTCACTTTT
This sequence comes from Clusia tigrina, assembly GCA_920105625.2. NCBI lineage: Eukaryota > Metazoa > Arthropoda > Insecta > Diptera > Clusiidae > Clusia > Clusia tigrina. The sequence continues at coordinate 137,867,305 of OV050031.1, forward strand.
GACCATAAATTTCTTTCTAAAAATATATTGTCTGAAAAAAGTTATAGCCCAATGAATAGCGGCTAGTTCTTGTTCGATTACGGATTTATTGCTTTCGGCTTTGCTAAAGGATCTAGACGCGAAAGCAGTTGGAAATTGAGTTCCATTGTAGTCTTGGGAACGCACTGCACCACAAGCAATTTTGCTGGAAGCGGAAGTGATGCAGAACTCTTTATCAAAATCCGGATTAAGGATTTCTGGTGATAATAGCGATTTTTTTTATATAATTAAAAGCGATTTCACAATCAACTGACCAAATAAAAGGTACATTTTTTTCTATTTAAAAGAGTAATATGTATTGAGTGGTGTGCGAAATTAGGTATGAAACGGCTATAATAGTTTACGAATGCTACCCATCGCCGCGCTTCGTCAGCATTTGTGGAACTTGGGTATTCTTTTATTTTCTCATATTTAGATACGTCTGGTAGAATACCTTTATCTGTGCATATACGAGGTTTGATCAAAAAATATCCGACAGATCGCAATTTCTAAAAAAAAAGTTTTAGTGTTTGTGCTGCCATCTAGCGGTAGGTAGCTTCAATATCAATCCGCCCTCGTATATATATATATATATATATATATATATATATGTATATATATATGTATATATATATATATATATATATATATATATATATATATATATATATATATATATATATATCAGTCATTCTATGAATTTGAATAGCCGTCATTCACCTTTCGGAGACATGCGTACTGTACCGAATGCCATCGGCATTAAATCCAATGGAGTGCATTCGTTTGACAATGAAGCTATTACAATACTTACAGAATTTCGTTGAATATAACAAGTAACCAGATCTCAGATTTCTTCTCCACACTTGGAACAAGTTTTCTAGCTGCTGGCGACTACAATGCCAAACACACTTACTGGGGCTCACGGCTAACAACACCAAAAGGAAAACAAGTATATAACTTCAAGCTTTCTGACACCAAGATTGATATTATCTCTTCAGGACAACCATCGTACTGGCCGACAGACCCACGTAAGATACCTGACCTTATTGATTTTATAGTAGCTAGAAACCTAAAACGAGAGCAACTCAAAGTAGAACACCTTAACGACCTCTCTTCAGATCACTCTCCTATTATAATGCATCTGAAGAAAAAGTTACGCCCTACCTACGAATTCACACCCACTAAAACTAACTGGCTGAAATAAAAAAAATACATCAGTAGTCATCTCAGCCTCAACCCACGTCTCAAAACTAACGAGGAAATTGAAACATTTCTGGAACAATTTACCTCGACCCTAAGATTAGCTGTGCGCCACTCTGCGGACAATCGTGACAGCAACTGCAACAGCATCCGGCGCCCAGAAACCTTAACCCAAATCGATATTCTCCTTACTGAAAAAAGGAGGACGCGTCGTGAATGGCAAACATCCAGGTCCCCTTTCCTAAAACAGAATTTATCTATTACCAGTGAAAATTTGAGAAAAGCCTTGCGTCTAGAATCAGATCGTTGCCTGGACCAATATATCCAAAACCAATTACTCTCTGTGGAAAGCTGTCAGAGAAATGAAAGCACCTACACGCGGAATTCCACCGATTCGTACAAAAAACGGAAACTGGGCAAGAAGCGATGATGAAAAGTCTGCTGTTTTCGCCGAACACTTAAGAGATGTTTTTACCCCCAACACATCTCGCAATACCAATAACCGAATATTAACCCCCTCGCCAGATACAACATGCTCGCCTATTAAATTAAAAACAAAAGAAGTAAGTAATGCGATTAGTAACCTTGCTCTTAACAAAGCTCCAGGACACGACCTCATTACTGAAAAAATGATCAAGGAGTTACCCCAAATGGCCATCATCTTCCTTACTTCACTATTTAATGGCTTGTTGCGCTTAGGATACTTTCCTAATGCCTGGAAAGTTTCAGAAATCACAATGGTCCCGAAACCAGGAAAATACCCCCCCCAATCGTCATCATATAGACCGATTAGCCTCCTGCCTATCTTATCAAAACTCCTAGAAAGGCTTTTTCTTGCAAAACTAATGCCGCATGTAAATGAAAAACGCACTATTCCCACTCACCAATTTGGCTTCCGCGAACACCATAGTACAATAGAGCAGGTTCATCGAATAGTGAACGAGATAAAAAACGCATTCGAAAAAAAGCAATATTGTTCAGCCATCTTTTTAGATGTGGCGCAGGCATTTGACAAGGTCTGGTACGAGGGGCTTATTTACAAAATAAAAAAACCGTTGCCCACAAGTACAAGTACACGACATATTGGAATCATATCTGAGGGGCAGAAAGTTCAAGGTAAGGTACAATAATGCTTACTCTAAATGCTTTGACATCAAAGCTGGCGTACCCAAGGAAACATGCTAAGTCCGGTGTTGTATCTACTATTTACCTCAGATCTACCTACCAATAAATACTTAACAACAGCAACTTTCGCAGACGATACAGCTATCCTTAGCATTCATCCGAATCCCAAAATCGCATCCCGTGACTTAGAAGATCATCTGGTCCTAGTAACAAATTGGTTGGCTGACTGGCGAATAAACGTTAATGAATCGAAAAGTACGCATATTACCTTTACCATAAATAAAGGTACATGTCCAGCAATAAAACTCAACAACGTTCCTATTCCTCAAGCAAAGGAGGTGAAGTACCTAGGAATTTATCTTGACTCACGTTTGAAAAAAAAACAAATGACTTTGAAAGCAAATAGCCTACACTGGCTCATGCACAAAAATTCCAGGTTGAGCCTAGAATATAAAACACTGCTGTACAAAGCCATCATAAAACCAATTTGGACTTGCGGTAGACAGTTGTGGGGCGGCGCAAGCAACTCTAACATAGAACTGATTCAAAGAGCGCAGTCCAAAAATCTAAGAACCATTACTGGGGCTCCTTGGTTTATAAAGAATACAAACATTCACAAAGATCTGAACATTCCGCTCATAAAAAAGGAAATCTTTGACGCCAGCTTAAAATATGCGCAAAAAATCAAACAGCACCCAAATCATCTAGCTAGGATACTAGCATGTAATAGGGTTCCGGGTCTCCTAAAACGTACGAAATCACCAGCACAACTAACATCGACACCTTAATCATGTACAAACACTAATATAACATTTATTACAGTAACTAACATATAACATTGTGATTACTAAAAAGCACTAAGTATTGGCAAGTTGTATTGTTAGTCTAAGCTTAGAAGATATAATAAATAAATATATGAAATATATAAAAAAAAAGTTGGAATTTAAACGCAATCTGTTTATGAAAACACTACTTTTTAGGGCACGTCTGCACAATGACTGAACGTAACAGTCCATCTCGACTCTGATTAGCTCACAAATTCTCCCCAAATCCGGTTTTGCTTGGGTGAAAAGCTCACTCTTCATCAGCACTAATTTACCTAGGTTCGTTGATTCTCGTTCTCGGCGCCAAATATTCCTCTCTCCATCTCTTCCAGAATTGCTAAATCAATGTCTGAAGTGCTCTACATAAGCTCGCTCCATTCATGCTTGACTGCTGCTCGATCACAAATAGTAACGAGACACTCAATGGCACCCCTATCAAAAAATATCCATGTGCTAAAGTCTGTACATCTTCCGCATCAGCACCCAAGGGTGTCAAAGGCATTGAGTTCAAAATTGCTTCTATCTCTACTAGGAGCGTAGATAGATGGTTTTGTGTCAAATTCTTTTGCCAAAATAATGCCCGGTAGGTGGTATTGATTGACTTCACAGCGGCTTCATATATTCCCCATTGATGCGGCACTCCTGGCGTCATAAATATCCATTCTGTCCCCTTGTTGCTCAAATGCTCTAAAACTTCCCTTACTTGCCAGCTCTCCAGTGCGCTTCTCAGTTCTCTTGCCGCCGCTGCAAATTAGGTACCATTGTCGCTGTATATTCGCTCACATCTCCCTTTTCTGCAAATAAAGCGCTCATAACAAGCTATAAAGGCTATGAAAATTAGATCAGAAACAATATCAATACGAATAGCCTTTGTTTTTAGGCAAACAAATATAGCCACCCAGCACTTACGCCCCATAATTATTGCAGGCGACTTCAACGCGTGGTCTCGGACTTGGGGCAGTAGCCACCCAAATGCCAGAAGCCGCTTAGTTGATGAATGCTTCGCGCTTCTTGAATTAGTACAGTTGAATGCGCCAGGTCATTACACGTTCGACAATGGCAGAGGCAGGTCCATCATAGATCTAGCCTTTGCGGACAACACAACTGTCAGTCGAATTAGCTGGAAGGTCACGGACAGCGATCAAAATGCCATAATAATAGACATGGCCCGAAGAAAAAAGCAGTACATGCGTAAGGCGCAAAAATTGGCTGGCAAAAGGGGGCGCTCGACGCGGAGTCGTTTGACGTCGTCTGGAGGTCAGCGTTTATTGAAGGGGAAACTGCAAGCACCATGGCTGCGGAAATCGCTAAGTACATTAAGGAAGCATGTGATACAGCGGTGCCGCAAAGGTCCTACAATACATCAAGGAATCCCGTTTACTGGTGGACCGATGAAATTGCTGCGTTTCGGAAGAGCTGCCATAAAGCAAGACGCAAGGCGCAGAGATCTCGATCGACTCCGAATTTCGAGAAACTCCAGGCGGAATATAAGGCACACATAAGGAATCTGAAAGCGGCTAAAAATAAGTGCTTCACAGAGCTGCTGGAGAGTGAGGTCAAAGACCCGTGGGGTCCAGCATATAAAACAGTCATGCGCAAAGTTAAGGGACCCAGAGCGCCTCAGCATACATTCCCAGAGCTGATGCAGCGCATTGTGGTAACGCTCTTCCCCCCACAGAGCGAAATGAGAGCAGTCGTGACGCCAGACGTACAGAGGAGGCCTATAGTCACTGTCGATGAGGTATTGTCGAGTGTATCACGCGTCAACGACAACAATTCTCCTGGTTTGGATGGAGTCCCAAATGTGGCCTTCAAGGCAGCGGTAAGAGCGAGACCAGAACTGTTCGCAAAGCTGTATGACGCCTGTCTGAGCGAAGGCATTTTTCCAGACGCATGGAAACGGCAGAGGCTGGTGCTGTTGCTAAAGTCCGGAAAGCCACCGGACCAGGCATCCTCCTATCGTCCACTTTGTATGCTGGATACAGTGGGAAAGATCCTGGAGCGTATCGTTTGTGAAAGACTGCAGGAGACATTCGAGCGTCCAGGAGGGCTCTCTGACCGACAATTAGGTTTTCGGAAAGGGAGGTCTACAGTCGACGCGATCAGAGCGGTAGTAGGCATTGAGACGAGTGGCACTAGATGGCAGGGTGGCGCCAAAATGTACTGCGCGGTGGTCACTCTAGATATCAAGAATGCCTTCAATTCTGCGAATTGGGGACATATAATGCAGGCTCTGGAGATTTTTGGAGTACCAACATACTAGCGGTGCATAATCGTAGCTACCTCGGCAACAGGGTGCTACTGTACGCGACAGAGGTGGGCGTAAATGCATACCAAATAACCGGCGGGGTTCCTCAAGTATCGGTACTAGGGCCCATGCTATGGAACGCTATGTACAACGGCATCCTGGAGCTGAATATGCCAGAAAATGTAATATTATTGGTTATGCTGATGATATCGCATTGGTAAAGGTGGCCAAGCATATTGAGCATTTGCAGTTGGTGTTTAACGATGTGATCGCAAGGGTGCGTATGTAGCTCCAATCAGCGCACCTGGAACTTGCTGCTCAAAAAACTGAGATTGTTGATAAGCACGCGGAAAAAGCGAGAGGATATGGTGGTGGATATCTGTAATCACCGTATTCTGTCGCAACCAAGCATTAAATATCTTGGAGTTAACATCGACGCGAGGCTGTTATTTAAGGAGCACCTGGTAGCGGTCAGCAAAAAAGGCTCTAAAATCTAAGGCGCCCTTGCGCGGATTCTGCCAAACATTGAAACACGTGAGGGAAGAGGACAACTTCTGGCGACGGTAACGGATTCCGTGATGCTTTATGCAGCACCCATCTGGGTAGGAGCAAAAATGACGCATCTCAGAGAGGCTTGCGCAACGCAATGCTTAAGTGCGCTTAGACTCACCTGCGCCTACCGAAGGGTCTCCAACGATGCAATTTCCGTCCCTGCTGCAAAAATGCCCCTGGAGTTACGAACGTTGGAGCTGTAGCGAATGTATGACCGACAGGGCGCAAGGCCGACTGCCGAACGAAGGCTAGAGGAGCGACGGCGATGCACCGAAGAGTGGCAAGAAAGATGGGAGCAGTCCGAGAAGGGACGATGGATATTCCAGCTCATTCCCAGTGTGTCCCAATGGTTGAACAGGAAGCATGGTAGTCTAAACTACTACATGACTACATGAAGACCCCTACTTTCCAAAATGCACGGGCGAATTTGAGAGCGCTAGGCTCGTGATGCTTTACTGCTGACGCTTCAGGACCTGGAGAGAGGAGCTAGGATATGCAGACCACCGACCACAGCAAATATAGTGGCTGCAATGCTGGAGTCACCCGCTAAATGGAACGCGATATCGACCTTCGATGAACAAGTAATGGTGACGCTACGCAAGGAGGAGTGTGAACAGCGGCTACTGCGTCAACAGCAGTTAGCAAATGTAGCAGAAATTTCGCCACGGAGCGACAACCAGCAGCGGACTTGATTTAGACTGACAAGTACAGATTGAGCAATAATGCTCATGACGGCCTCCCGACGTAATCACAATTCAAACATCAGCTGTTGCTCAAATCTGTGATTATAGCGCACACACACAACACGCACTTGTGGAGAAAGGCTCTTAATTCTCTCAGTAGATTTGGAATCCAAAACTTTTGTCTGATGAAGTGCATGATTACTTGCACAGCATCATATCTTGTCATGCGGTGAGCATGATGTATTATCAGCCTTGCTGTTCGAGAATCATCTTTCACTATCACCGGTTGCCTCATCTCATATGCCTCTTCTGATCTCCCTAATCATCCGCCAACTCTCAATAGGCTCTTGCTCTCCATTATTGGATTCAAAGCACTAATTTTGCTTCCCTCGTGCACCTGCCCAATCTCTCTCAGTTTTTCTATCTCTTGTCTGAACACTTTCGTCTGCGCCTGCCTCAGCAGATATTCTGTTGCTTCACATTTCTCTTCCACTATTGGTGTTTGCACTAATCGGTTGCTGTGCCGAGTTCTTCGCCTCTTCTGGTTGTGCCTTGCTCTCCGTATAAACCTGATGATGTAGCTCAATATATTTATGCTCTTCTATAGGTCCAAAAACCACGTGAATGTGTGACATGATACGCTCCCATCTCGTTAAGCCTCTCAGCTGCTTCTTCAGGCTCAAAAATGTTTACTGGCCAATTGACTTCTCTTTTATGCAACTACTCCGCTCCATGTAACCACAGTTTATTGCAAACTAGCTCTCTTGCTGTTATGCCACTAGTTTATTAATCTGATGGATTTTGTATTGTGTTGACATAGCGCCAATACCCAATCTCTGAGTGAGTCTGGATCTCTCAGACTCTATTTGTTTCGTACCTCTCACATACGTACAACTCACATGGTAGTTTTCTGATCCAGTGCAGAACAACCTGTGAATCTGTCTACTAGCTGTACTCAAATTTTAACCGATCCATTTCTTTGCTGACGCTGCATAGCAGCTGTGTCAGCAATTTGGATGCAGACTGTTCAAGCATTGGTACTGTAATTGTCTTCAAAGGAGCTACGCGAGTTATGTTCCAGACGCAAACCAATACCCTTTTTCCGCTAAAATCATTTCATTAAGCTTATTTCCACAGAAAAATATTTTCAACGGAAACGCTGAAAATATTTACCCACACAATTAATTTATTGTATACTTTATGCACCTTTCATTTTCGCTGATAAAGCATATTTCTCACACAAACTCATTGTAGTATATGTTTTATGCACCTTACATTTTTGCTGATAAACATATCTAGGCATTTTAGAATTGAGGAACGAGGTAGCTTAAGATATTTTAAGTTAGTCTTAAGATTCACGACAATTGTTAAAGTCGTAAAGTTTGCAACAAAATAAATAAACGTTAAACATTCTAAAGAACTGTGTTTTATTTTTCTTGTCAAAAGACATTAAAAACCTAAATGGCGCAGTCGGCGGAGTTAATATCAAAAGATATTAATAATCGAATCTAAAAGTGAAACAACCAGCGCAATTAATAAACTCCGTTGATAAACAGAATAAAAAAATAAAAAAAGTGAAGCTAAATAAAAATGTAGCTAACAATTTGATAAACAAATTAAAACAAAAAAAAAAAGTGTAGCTAAATAAAACTAGAAAATCGTGGACTTTAACTCATGAACCGCAACAAAGCTTTTGATTTAAATCGCCCACTTAACCAAAGCGAAATGGCAGAGCCAGTGGCAGAACTCGAGGCGATAATTCGACAGCAGGAAATCAAAATTAGGCAGCAACAGGAAATCATAGAAATGCAGCAACAGCAACAACAACATACCCAAAATAATCTAACAGCCGCTCAACCAGTAATTTACCAACAAGAAGGATATCAATTCAACATGACCGCAAAGGATGTCATCGAACAGTTTCGGCGCTTGAAACCTCTTTCGGAAAACCACAGCCCAAGGTCATTTATAAACGCTGTGGATGCAAGTCTGTCGCTATGCGGAACGAACGGGAATTTAGTGCAGTTTTGCCTCCGAATTGTGGCAGATGAAAAAATTCAGGGCAACGCTGGTCGAAGGGTGAGGGAACTGCCAAGCGGTGCTTCGTGGGAAGAAATGAAGACGAAAATTCTTCAAACATCTAATCCAAGGAGAACCTATGCGGAAATTTTCAATCTTTGTCGGACGGTGAAAGTAAGAAATTTAAGAGAACTATTTAATATTTTTGAAAATTGTAAATTTGATATTAATGACATATATTTATCTGATCCGCTAAAACCTGGTATATATAGACCAGAGAATATAGATAGGGACCTGGTAGATATATTACTAGAAAAAATTGAGGGACCGATTAGAGCACATATTAATAAAAATGAAGGCCTAAATGAAATAATTGTAAAATATACAAAATTCAAGTTATTAGACGAAAATAGGGCGATTTCTTATGACCATTAAAAATATTTAATAAAAACCACTCCCATTTTGAAAAACGAACAAGTAATAACTATCAATCCCCTCAAAAACAAAGTTTTAACAACTTCTATCAAAGAGCAAAGTTCAACCAAAATAACGACTGGCAACAGAAGTCGAACCCTCCACAACAACAAAACTTTAATAACTATAATCAAACTGAAGACTTGAACAGAAAAAACGAGCCACGACAGAAATCCAACTCAAACTTTTTCCAAAATCGAAACTCGAATTTTAACAATTCAAGTCAAACTCGAAATTCGAATTATCAAAACCGAAATTCTTATCAAAATAGTAGACAAACCCGACAAACAAGTTTTTCTAACCAACAACCCGAACCTATGGATATCGGCAATTTGCACGAAAAGGAAGATGTAAATTTTTTCACAATGCCTCCTCCTGCAGATTACCCATAATAACCCTTACAATTGGCAATAAGAAAGTTAAATGTCTCATAGATACCGGATCTGATACCAGCATAATAAAACCAAATTTTTTAGAAAATTCATTCCCCACACAAAAACTTACTACACCCCTTTGGTACCGAACAATAAATGGAATTAATCAAGTGACACATAAAATAATTACCCCATACCTAGAGAATTCAATGTCTCGGGCACGTTCTCTTGGAAGGTGATTGATTTGATAACATAAATTATTCCGCTATAATAGGTCAAAATTTTCTCATCCCTCTTAAAGCTAAGATTGATTTAGAGAAAAATTTAATTACCATTTTAGAAAATACCCTACATTTTGGAAGTTTCACACCATACGAGTACAATAGCCAGGAAATATGTGCACTTGAATACAGCGATATGCAAAATTTAGATTTAGAGCATTTAAACTCTGAAGAAAGCCAATTGATTAAAAATTTATTGCGAGAATTTAATGAATTATTTTATAAAGAAGGAGATAAACTCTCCGCCACCCAGGAAATTAGACACAAAATAATAACTACGACCGACCAACCTATATATTCCAAAATTTACCGAGTACCACAAATACACGAACAAGAAATTCAAAAACAAATAAGACAAATGTTGAAACAAAACATAATTAAAGAAAGCAATTCACCGTATAATAGTCCTTTGTGGGTAGTGCCAAAGAAGGTAGACAATTCCGGCGTTCAAAAATGGCGAGTTGTGATCGATTTTAGAAAATTGAATGAAATCACTATAAACAATAAATTCCCAATTCCTAATATTTGTGGAATCCTAGACAAGTTAGGCAAAGCACAATATTTTTCTTCTATTGATCTTGTTAAAGGATTCCACCAGATCTTGATGAAAAATTATGAATTTATAAGAATGCCATTTGGGCTTAAGAACGCCCCGTCAACCTTCCAGAGACTCATGAATTCCGTGCTTCGTAATTACATAAATAGAATATGTGTGGTCTATTTGGACGGCATCTTGATATTTAGCACATCGTTATCCGAGCATATAGAGAACATGAGAAAAATTTTTCAAAAACTAAGGGAAGTGGGACTTAAAATCCAAATTAACAAATGCAATTTCTTAAAAAAAGAAACTGAATTTTTAGGGCTTGTACTTACACCTGAAGGTATAAGGCCAAACCCAAACAAGGTTGCGGTGATTCAAAAATTGAAGCTCCCGACAACACAAAAGCAAATTAAATCATTTTTAGGCATCACAGGTTTCTACAGAAAATTTATTAAAGACTATTCGAAAATAGCATATCCTATGGTAACGTATTTGAAAAAATATGCAAAGGTAAACATAAGAGACCCAAACTACATAGTTGCTTTTGAGAAACTGAAGGACATTATAACATATCCTCCTATTTTGAAGTACCCTAACTTCAATACACGTTTTAAGCGTACTACCGACGCCAGCAATTTTGCAATTGGTGCAGTTTTATCCCAAGAAGGCCATCCAATTTCGTTTGCGTCGCGAACTTTAAACAACCATGAACAAAATTACTCCATCATCGAAAAGGAATTATTGGCGATAGTTTGGGGAGTGAAATACTATAGACCTTATATTTTTGGAAGAGAGTTCGATCTGCAAACGGATCATCAACCACTTAAGTGGTTGCAAGCAAATAATTCAGGCAAAGACATAAATCCAAGACTGCAACGATGGTTAGTACAGTTAGGGGAATATGATGCAAAAATCAACTATATTAAAGGCAAAGAAAATAAAATAGCTGATTTTCTAAGCCGAATCAATTGCGATACTTGCGAAATAAACAGAATCGAAACTAATAGCTCAAAAAACGATTCAGTACTCTTTTCTGAAGATGAACGAAAACCTGAAAAAAATACAACAAGGGCAGTTATACACCGTGAACCTAACAGTCCTAAAAAACCAATAGAATCAAATCAAATTCTAAAAACTAACGCACTAGATTTCGACAATTTGGGAATCACCTTAAACGAAATGCTTATGATTAAAAATTTAAATGTTGGAGAGCATGAGGAGCAGTCAGCAGCTTCCATGGCAGTTCAAACTGACCATTCTCAAGAAGAAAACTCAAACGAAATTGTAAGCATTAATAACCATGGCGAAGCAGCAGGGGGCGAAACTGTGCATTCACAAGCTGAGAACTTTAACGACCATTTCCCTATTCTCGACACAATTGTAAACCGTTTTTTTTTTTTTTTTTTTTTTTTTTTTTAATATCCAAATATTTTATTGCAATCTGTTACATTCAATCACATTCAGCAATATTTAATAACTTAAGACTAATTTTTGTATTTACTGTCTTTTATGGACTACACCCAGTGGTGCAGCCATTGCCTATTAGCACAGGAGATCTGTTGTGGATTTTCTCTTCAGTCGGATGAAAGTGAAGGGGTTGGAAGTGAGTTCCGATATCAGTGGATTTGGGTGGACTAGGAGTCTCAGATTGTGCGAAGTAGAGAGCTTTTTTATTTCTTGAGCGACTGTAGGAACTTTGAGGTCACGATGGATTTGGTTGTTTGTGACATAATAGGGCGCGTTTACAATCATTCTTAGGGTCTTTGATTGGAATCTTTGAAGTATTTCAACATTGGAAGTTGCCGCAGTGCCCCACAGCTGAATACCGTATGTCGAAACTGGTTTTAAAATTGCTGAGTACAAGAGCAATTTGCTATCGATTGAGACTTTGGAGTTTCGATTCAAGAGCCAGTGTAGATTTCTGAGCTTTATACCGAGTGATTTTCGTTTTGTAAATATATGTGTTTTCCAAGTTAATCTTCTGTCGAGGTGCATCCCAAGGTATCTAGCCTCATTACATTGGGGTATATTTATGCGGTGAGTTTAACGGGTGGGCAGGTGTTTCGTTTGAGAGTGAATGTAACCTGGACTGATTTTGTTTCGTTCAACTTGATTTTCCATTTTTTTAGCCAGTCAGTAATTTTGTTTAGCCCACTCTGGATTTTAGAGGAAGCTAAGTGTGGGAGAGTGTCAACAGCTAAGACAGCAGTGTCATCTGCAAAGGTACCTATGGTGACTCCTTCAGCTGATGGTAAGTCGTACGTGTGAAGTAGATAAAGTATTGGGCCCATGACACTTCCTTGGGGTACGCCTGCTGAGCTTTCATGGAGCTCAGATTGTTCCTCACCTTGCTTTACGAAAAAATATCTATTTGTAAGATAAGACTTGATTAACACATAGTAGTTAATGGGGAGTGTAGTTTTTATTTTGTAAAGCAAGCCATCGTGCCAAACGCGATCAAATGCTTGCGAGATGTCAAGAAACGCTGCTGTACAATATTGTTTATGTTCGAATGCAGTGTGTATATACTCAACAATCCTATGAACCTGTTCGATTGTGCTGTGTTTTTTCCTGAAACCAAATTGATGATTTGGAATTAGCTTTCGCTCTTCTATAATTGGGAGTAGTCTTTTCAGGAAAAGGGTTTCCATGAGTTTAGAAGCAATCGGTAACAAGCTAATTGGGCGATACGATTCAACTTTATCAGCGCTTTTTCCGGGTTTGAGAATCATTTTTAATTGTGACACTTTCCATTGGGGAGGTATAAAGCCAGATGTTAGTACCGCGTTAAATAAGTAGGTAAGATATGTCACTCCTTCTTCTGGAAGTTGTTTTACTATTTTTCCAGTGATAAGGTCGTACCCAGGGGCTTTCTTAATATTTAGCTTATCAATAGCTGCTTTCACTTCAGATTTGGAAAATTTACGTATGGGTAGGTCCATCTGATGGGTATTACTCAGAACACTTTTCACTTCTTCTGTTACACATGCTGGGGGCTCGATTTCCTGTGGAGTAAATACTTTTTTTAAGTGTCGGGCAAATGTGACTGCTCTTTCAAGGTCACTTTTAGCCCATTCGTTATTTTCCATTCGTAAAGCGGATTGGAACATTGTGGGTCTCTTTAGATTCCTAGTTGCTTTCCAGAGAGAGTATTCTGTAGCAGCTGTTGCATCGAGATTACTGAGGTAATGATGGAGTTGGGTGTTTCGTTCGTTATTAAGGATCTCTTTAAGTTCTTTTGTAAGCGCATTTAATTTTTTCTTGTCCTCAGGATGTCTAGTTTGTGGATACATATGACAAATTCTCAAAACATGCTGTCTGTTTTCATCTACCTGATAGAAAAATCAGACCATTGTAAGTAAAATAAATGAATTTTTAGCAATAAAAGGACCTATTAAAAAATTTGTCTTTGATAACGAACTCAATTCCAAAAATGTAAAAGATTTTTTAACACAAGAAAGAATCGAATTTTATGCCACAAAACCAAATAGTCATACAGGAAATTCAGATATTGAACGCCTAAATAATACTTTAACGGAAAAAATTAGGACGCTTAATCTCGCAGAAAAACTCCCAATAGTTACCCAAATGCCGAAAGCCAAAAAATTTTACAATAACACAGTTCACAGCACTATCAAATGTACTCCATTTTACATAATAAATGGAACAATAGATCATGAACTTATCAGAAGAAGAATAGAAAATAGAAAAAAGCAGACTATTCAAAAACTGAACCGCAATAGGGAATTTTACAAAGAAAAAAGAGAAACTACAAAAGGCACAAAGAAGAACCAAAATTTATAAAACGTAATTTAGAAAATATCCATACAACAAATATAAAAATACCCTCTAAATTTGCAGGTGCTGGTATTCACAATGATGTTGATGATGCACATGACCAAAACACAGGGAATCAAATCAGCCCAATTATTGAAGAGTCGGGTTCTGCACAAATCAAATTGCGAAAAGTCGAAATAGTTAACCAATCTACTACAATTCTACATGTAATTGACACTATAGAACTAAACAACATTGTGAACCAAATCGAAAACAATATCAATAATTTAGATTTGCATAACAGGGAAATTATTGATGTAGAAATAAAAACTATAAAATCAAAACTTAAATCAATTACTCCGTTAGAACATAGAAACAAAAGGGGATTGTTTAAGTTCATGGGAAATGCCTACAAATGGCTAGACGGGGTAATGGACGACGATGACCGACAAGAAATCATCCAACATCTCGACGTTATCGACAAAAACAGTCATAATGCTATAGATACAGTCAACAAACAAATTTATATAAATACACACTTCAACGAGTCAATCCAAATACATACTAAAGTCAGCTATAGAAGGCGACAGAGCAAACATAAAAAATACTATAGACGAACTAAAGAAAAGACACAATGAAATTATACGACAACTTTTGTATGCTGACCAAATGTTTAAACTGACTTATCTAAAAAGAAAAATTGAACACATACAGGACAACATAGCATCCGCTAAGAACCATATTTTACACCCTAGTATACTGACATCTGAGGAAATAGACAAATTTGACATAGACTTCTTTAAATTAAGACTTATGAAAATCGACGTTTTAAATTACAAAGAAGGCCTAGTTATTCTTGCAATAAAAGTACCAACAGATTTTATGGAAGTAGACCTAAATCTAATAACCCCTTTGCCATCTAGCAAACACTTTCAAATAGAAGAGGCTAACGAATTGATCATAAAAATTGAAAATACTTTTTATACCTACGAGGAAAATGTAATGCTAAAAAACCTAAAACGAAGGAAAAGTTGTATTTTTAGAAACAAATGCCAATAATTTTTGACAATAAAACAAAAATAGAGCAAATTGATGATGAAACAATCGTTGTAAAAAATTCTGTAGATATTAAAATTGTAAACAAATGTGACCAACGAAATTTGACAATTGACGGAAACTATTTAATAAGTTTCGCTAATTGCGAAATTGAAATTGATCATGAAAAATTTTTTTATCAAAAAGAAATAATGAACGATTAATTTTTCTACCCTGTTAACAAATTAAATCAGTCATATGAAATTGAACCACATTTTAAGAAGATAGCAATTGAAAATTTCAAGAACAACGAAGCTATCGAAGAATTAATTTTCCATAAAAATATTTCCTATGGAATAAACGTAACCTTTTTATTCTTAGTTGTCATGATAATTCTAATTGTAATATATATTTTCAAAAAAAAAAACAGTCAAATTAAAATAGTCAATAAAACGAAAAAAAATACTTTTGAAGATATTGAATTCAAGACTAATAAAGGCAAATATCTCTATATCATTTAAAAATTAAATTGAATTCTTAATAATTATTGTTTAACTATAAGAAACTAGTAAGTTAAAGAAATTTTGTTTTCAACTTTAATAATTGTACTACTATTATATTTTTGTTTAAGTAATTTTTTTTAGTAAGAATAAATTGTTTGATGTTAATTTGTATGATACTCGTTCTCAAACTTAAAAACCCAATGGGGATTAATAACCGAAAAACCGTAGGAAAATGAGTTTGATCGTAAACGCGCACCTAAAATCAGCGACTTAAATTAAACGCGTCCCTCCGATTTAAACATTCAGCATGGAATAAAGTTTATTGTGATTTCTTTCTATATTGTGTTCATGTATACATGTATGCATGTGTGTATATTCATAATACATGCTCTTCTTATTCTACAGTGTGATGAAATGTGTAATTCTTTAATACATTTCAACAGGGATTTAAATAAAAAAAAATATATGACGACTCAGGAGAGTCTTTTGTCTAAGGGGTGAGAAGTTACGTTCCAAACGCAACCCAATACCCTTTTTCCGCTAAAATCATTTCATTAAGCTTATTTCCACAGAAAAATATTTTCAACGGAAACGCTGAAAATATTTTCCCACACAATTAATTTAGTGTATACTTTATGCACCTTTCATTTTCGCTGATAAAGCATATTTCTCACACAAACTCATTGTAGTATATATTTTATGCACCTTACATTTTTGCTCATAAAGCATATCTAGGCATTTTAGAATTGAGGAACGAGGTAGCTTAAGATATTTTAAGTTAGTCTTAAGATTCACGACAACTGTTAAATTCGTAAAATTTGCAACAAAATAAATAAACGTTAAACATTCTAAAGAACTGTGTTTTATTTTTCTTGTCATAACACATTAAAAACCTAATTCGCGCGCCTTAGAAGTCAATGAATTCGCACATAAATTACTGCACCATACGCGCTAATCAATGCATCCGCAAAACCATGGATCTGGACCTTAGCATCTGTTTTGATACCAATCCACCTGCTAATTTTGAATTGCTATAAATGCCCTATCTCTTCCCAAAAATCTTCCCATCTTTTCAGTATATCTGATAGTACCATCATATCCCAGTCTAAGCTCAATCTCCATAAATATTGTATAATAATGTTTCCCTTGATAGTGACTGCAGTTATAAACCCGTCAGGATCGTATAGTTGCGCCACGCAACTGACTACTTTCCGTTTAGTCACCTCGCCGACCAATGCAGGAGTCCTTAACACAAAGGTGAATTTGTCTTCCTATATTAGCCATCGCAGCCGTAGCACTGATATCTCGGAGAGAAATCCGGAATAACATTTTTTCATCTTTCGGCGCTCTCATTGCCCTGAGTAGTCTTTTTGAGTTCGACTTCCATTTGCACAGCTCGAAGCCGCCGCCTCTTTCGCGAGCACTATTGCATCTTGCTCAGCGTGGGCTTTTCGCACAGTCATCCATAGAGAATGCGCTCTCTATGATGTCCGTTGGTCTTGGGTATTCGTCTTTCGACTCTCTACCACATGGTATTAAAGCTCGCACAGCATTATAAGCGGAGGAAGTCATTCCATACTTTATAACTGTTAACCAGTATTCTCGTAATGGCTCACAGCTATACTCTCGCTAAAAGATTCTTTGCAAATTCTATTGCCTTTCGGCAACACGCACCTGTCGGAACATCTTCTTGATGTCAGCACATATCGCAATCTTATGACGCCTAAATCTCATGACAATTTCGTAAAGATCCTTATGTAACTTCTCACCTAAACATTGCACTTGATTCAGAGAGATGCCACCATTCGTTTGGCAGCTAGCATAAAAAACCACCAGAAATTTTTTGGTGACACAGTGATGTGGGATATAATAAACTGGCTCGTCCACTCTTGGTGGCTGTATAGCGCACTTCATATGCCCTAATCTCTCATATTCTCTCATGAACTCTATATATTCCTCTCTCAGCTCTGAGTTTTTCTCTAATTTCCGCTCCAAGTACATAAACCTGCGCAATGCTATTGCTCCTGAAGTGCCTAAATCTTGCACCGTCTCTTTCATTGGTATTGTCACAATAAAACGCCCTGTTTCATCTATAGTATAAGCTTTCATTACAATTTGCTCCAGTTCCTGCTCCTCATCTGTTCTCCAGCGAGTTGTCGTCTCCACCTGATCTCTCTGCCACAGACGCTGAAGTATCTCGTCTAACTTTTTGTTATCGATACATTCTATCGAAGCATCTATAGCATCGCCCCCTCTATCTCTCTCACAGGGTTGTGCCCCGAAAATGATTGCCCAAATATGCTCTCATATATGGCAATGCCTTGCACCTTATTGGGCATCAGCGCAATAATAGCTCTAGCCACCATATGTGCTCCTAAGAGTAGCCCGAATGCTCCCGCTTCCAAACCTCAGGATCAGCCAATAAACCCTCATTCTTAAAAAGCATGGGTATCTCCACAAAATCTCTTGCTGGCAAAACTGGGCGCCAGTTACATTCTCTTGGCAGCACCCAAAACTCTGTCTCTAAATAATCATTCTCGTTCTTCATAGGGTAACATAAAAGAACCTTTGCACTCAAATCGTGCTTTATGTTAAATGATTCACCTTCTATTCCTATAATTTTGCTGCTCTGTAATCGTACTGGCAACTTGTGCAGAATTCGGCACTGATTAAATTTGGCTGCGCCCCAGTGTCCTTAAGTGTTCACACTGACACATATAGCATTCCTGCAATCTCGACAGGCACCATAACCGTTGGTAACAAGGGTTTTTGCTTCTCTAAACTACAATAAAAAGACTTATAGTAGACACTTCGCACACGATCTGCTATCCTTGCGCGCTACGCACGTTTGCTGCACCGTCAGATGCTCTTAACCTTCGGCATTGTTGTCGCGGCGGCCTCGGGTTGTGGCTGTTGCTTAACCAACAACACCTGCTGCTATGGCTCCGTCTTTCCGCACAGCACGCTGTTGCGCTTTTGCGCCACTTGGCATCGGAACACTGGTCCAGAAAAGCAATCTGCCACTTATGCCCTTTCTTCAAACAGTTGGAGCACAGGTTCCGTTTGTCAACGAATTCCTGCCAGGCTCGTAGATTTAAGGACAGGAAGTCTAGGCATCGATATACAGCATGATCTTCGCTGCATATCTCGCACTGCTTTCCGTGGCTTGCTCGTATCGGTGCTGCTCCTGTTGCACTCACACCGTTGACCGATCTCTCCCTGCTCTTGTGTGCTACGCCCGTTGCTTGATCGCGCCCGTGCTCCAATTGATGTGCTCGCCTGACTTCTGGTGCTGGTAGAGCATAGGCCTACTTCTCTAGGAAAGCCAACATCTCCTCCGCCTTTGGAGAGTCAGAGCTCCTCTGCAGCTCCCATTGCTTGGCAGCGTCGGTGTCCAGTCGCGCGTGGAGCATATGGACAACGAACATTTCCCAACGTTCCACTGGTAATCCCTGTCATAGATCTGGCTCAGCTGCTCCCACGCTTCATGGTAACCGTTGTCGGTCAACTCCCACTCATCCAAAGTACGCGCAGCCTTGTGAGTGAGCGACTTCCTCAAGTACGACATGTGTACGAGGGCGCTATTTGCTCGTTGCTGTGCACTGCAGCGACAAATTCCATCAAACTCTCCCCAAGTGTTCTGGAGGTCGTGCTGCTTGAACGGCATCGTCGCCTGCAACCAGATTGGCTCCTTTGCGCCTTGATCTTCGCACCTTTCTGGGCACATTTGCTCCATTTCTCGCTCCGAAGTACCGTCGCTCTGCTCCCTCCATTGATATCTCCAGATTAGCGCACTCATCGCGATTGGCCTGATATATTTTCTCATCATGGAGGGAGTTATATTTGATGGCACTCTAACATGGAGTAACCACATTGCTGTCACGGTTGGCAAAGTTTACGGTATGCTGCGTTCACTGTGGTCAAAGCAATATTTCACCCCACAAGGAATCAGAATGCTGTTGGCCAAGGACTACCTTCTCCCAACATTGCTGTATGGTTGTCAAATTTTTGCGAATTGTGATGCAACTAGCAAACGAAAGCTTAATATCCTATTTAATAATATAACAAGGTATATTTATGGCTTAAGTAGAACAGATCATGTATCCACTTTATCAAGGCAAGTTTTTGGGATCACATTTGATCAACTCTTGGAGTCTAGGACTATCAGCTTTCTTCACAAGATTACTTACACCCGAGAACCGCCATTTGTTTAGATGTGTCAGGTTCACACGTTCCTGTCGTTGTAACCAACTTGTCCCGTGCAAACACTCGTCTCTTATGTCTGATCGTCAGCTTTCCGTGTATGCAGTAAGACTCTGGAACTCACTTCCTGTACGGCTGCGAAGTATTGGCAACACTGCACAGTTCAGGAATGAACTTGAGGGCTACTTTCGGGCGCAGTGAATTTCTGTGCAATCTATATTGCTTTGTTCATAAATTGTGATCTGCATTTATCTTATTGTTTAATGTTTTGTTAAATATTTTAATTTTAATTTGAATTGTATAAATCATCCACTTCTATAATTTTATAATTTTATAACTTTATAATTTTATTTGTATAAATGAATTTATTTTATAATTTATATTTCACTTTAATTTGGAATGAATTGTTCCAGTTAAGTTAATTTTTGAAAATATATATATACTTCATGTCGTTAGGACAGCTTAAAAGGTTGATTACCTTAATGTCCTAAGATCAATTTGTAGGGATAAATAAATAAATAAACAGCTCCCATTGCTGATCTAAACGAATTAACTATACCTTGGGTTCCTCAAGCCCGAAATGCGACAACTCGTACGTCTTCGCATGCTCCGCTGTTCTCTTGATGCCATAGTAAGCCGACTGGTGCTATACGTAGTTCATCTTTCAGAGTGTTGTTAATTTTCTTAATGTTCGAGAAAAGAGAGAAAAAGTATTGATTAGTTCCTTGCGTGGAAAAGACTTTCCTCCTATCCCTTGCCCAGACTGCCCACACTGCATATTTGCTCTATATACTCGTATCTACTTTATTATCTGTGCACTTTGAGTGGAATACCCGCATTGGTTTATTCGCTCACTAGCACCAATTCAGGCACCATATATGCTAACATTAAAATTTTTTGAGTCGAATAACTTCTTTATTCGCTCACTAGCTCAGAATTCTGGCACCAATGCAAGATCATATTTAAATTTTGAGTCGAATAAACGCACTGGTTTATTCGCTCATTAGACAAAATTCTAGCACCTATGCTTGCTCATTTTTAAATTTTTAGTCGAATAACCGCATTTGTTTATTTGCTCATTAGCACAAAATTCTAGCATCTTTGCTCGCTCATAAGCAGACATGCCGCTTTATTGTCAGCAGCCAGCGGTGCGACTTCTAAATCGCAACATACTGTGCATCTTTATTCCATGCATTTAATAGTACTTGACTTCGCATGAAATTGGGGTCTGCACACACACACACACACACCTAATCAAATTCGTTTAATTCCTCTATATTCTATGCTCTGAGCACATACGTGCCGGGGTTGTATAATAATTATGCACTGCAGTGTTAGCTCTGCCTGTTTAGGTCCAGTGACAGTATCTTACCTTAATATTTTTTTTAGTTATTCCGTGTATAACGCGGACCGCTTTACTTTTTTGCTGTTTGAAAACAAAATGTCAACTGATCGAAAAAAAGAAATCTGCGCAACTCATAATTGATGCTATCCTTCGGGAACAAAGGAATTTAAAGAAAAGAGATAAATACTCAGCCAGTACACAATCCCACATATATTCATATACGATCTGCGTATATATATATACATACATATATATATATATATATATATATATATATATATATATATATATATATATATATATATATATATATATATATATATATATATATATATATATATATATATATATATATATATATATATATATATATATATATATATATATATATATATATATATATATATATATATATATATATATATATATATATATATATATATATATATGCGGTGTTTTATTTTTATCTTGTCGTGAGTTACGTATGTTCGATGTTCGCATTTTTTTTTTATGTTGGTACACATGTCTGTTATATATGTTGGCAATACCAACCATTTTGGATTGTCAGTTTGTTTTTGACAGATAAAAAGGTAAGTCGTGTTTTGGTGTGCTCTTGGATTTTGTACTATTCGAAAAAATGGATCAAAGAAACTGTATTCAGTTTTGTGTAAAAAATGAAATTAAATGCGCAAGGACATTTGAAATGTTGACTGTGGCCTTTGGCGAGTCTACTATGAGCAGAACACAAGTTCAATTGTGGTATAAGCGGTTTAAGGAAGGCCGAGAAGATTTCAATGACGATGCTCGTCCTGGTCGCCCGAGCACGTCAACAACCGATGAAAACATTGACGCAGTGAAGAAAATTATTTTGGATAATCGTCGAATCACTATCAGAGAGGTTGCTGATGATGTTGGCATATCGTTCGGCTCATGACAAGCAATTTTTACGGATGTTTTAGGCATGAAACGTGCGGCAGCGAAGATTGTTCCAAAATTGCTAAATTTTGAGCAAAAACAACGTCGCATGGACATCGCTCAGGAGCTGTTGAACATCGTCAACGACGATCCAGATTTCCTCAAAAATATCATAACTGGTGACGAATCGTGGGTGTATGGCAATGTCATTGAAACCAAAGCCCAATCATCCCAATGGAAACGTCCAGATGAGCCAAGACCGAAAAAAGCACGTCAAGTTTGGTCGAACATAAAGGATTTGCTGACAGTTTTCTTTGATTGCAATGGCGTGGTGCATCATGAATTCTTGCCACAAGGTCGTACGGTCAGCAAGGAATACTACCTTGAAGTTATGCGCCGTTTGCGAGAAGCAATTCGTCAGAAACGCCCAGAATTGTGAAAAAACCAATCATGGATTTTGCACCATGATAACGCACCAGCTCACACATCGATGCTTGTGCGTAATTTTTTGGCCAAAAACAAAACCGTTATCATGCCTCAACCACCGTATTCACCGGACTTGGCCCCCGCTGACTTTTTCCTCTTTCCAAAACTGAAGACACCGATGAAAGGAAAGCGTTTTGCTACGATTGAGGAGATAAAAGAAAAATCGAAACAGGAGCTATTGGCGATACCAAAAAAAGCGTTTCAGAAGTGTTTCGATGATTGGCAAAAACGCTGGCATAAGTGTATTATATCTGAGGGGAATTCCTTTGAAGGGGACAAGATAGTTGTTAATGAATAAATAAATACTTTTTGAAAAAATTTAAAATAACGGTTATTTTTTGATCAAACCTCGTATATGGTTTAGTTGGAGGGGTGAATTCAGGGGGATTTTTTTCCTTGCGGTCCGGGGGTGCGGGGGAAGTATGGCATGCCCGCCATTAACCTTGCCATGAAGGGGTCAGCGTCCTCTGGATGTAGAAGTGTGTGGTGTTCCGAGTGACACACGCGGCACCGGAACAATGCAGTGCGCGATGGTGGGTCGCTAGACAGTTATAACAGTATCCACGCTCGCTAACGACTCGGCGTCGTGCTTCCTCGGAGAAGGCCGCGAAGGCTCGGTAACTATTCAGCGTATGGGGTTGCTCACACAAGCGGCACATATGGCGATGTACCTCGTTCGCTCGTCGAGTACAGGTAGCCCACGATGCTCTCTGAGAGCCGCTGCTCGTTTGGGTGGAGACTGATTCCTTCGGGCCGCTAGGTAATGACTTCGGCGGTTCGGGTGCTCGAGCATGTGGTTGCTGGCGGGGGTACCTCAGGGTTGGTTGGCTCAGCACTACCTTTCGGGGCTTCTTTCTGCGACTTGGCGTTGGTTCGGCACGGGGTGGCTCATCCGGTAGGCTGCCAACCGAGATGTTGGGTTCGGAGGAGGATGATGACATTGGGACGCGCTTTTGCACCCGGCTTGTCCAAGACCAGTGAGGTCCATCACGCCGGGGTGGACTGGCACGGAGAGTCCTCAGCCGGTCGACCAGGTTTCTCAGCGAGCTGAGGGGGTCTGGGAATGACTCGGTCCGCAGATCTCTCATCCGGGCCACAAGGCTCCCCAAAGAGGTGTCAGAGGATGATGGGTCGGTCCTATCTGAGAAGTAAAATGTTTGTTACAATTAATGCAAGTGTGGTGAAATGGAAAATTAGTAGGCTTTATAGGGGGTGCCTAAATAAAGTTGAGAGTTAAGGTTAGTCTAGGTGGCGCTCATTGACGTGGAGGGTAGCGCTACAAGTTTATCAGTGGGTCGTTTTAGGACGCCACGAGCTGTGCGAACATCGAGGACGCGCACATTCCCATCGGGTCCAGCGTACGTCTTAATGACGCGTCCCAGCCGCCATTTGTTCGTGGGAAGGTTGTCGTCGCGGATGACGACCAGGTCAACTTCGCGGAGGATGGCTTGTGTTCTTTTCCAACGGGTGCGTCGTTGGCACTCCTGAAGGTACTCGCTTTTCCATCGAGTACAAAATTGTTGAGATATGGCCTTGAGTCTGCGCCACCTATTAGTAAGGGAAACCGGGTCATCATGAAATTCGGCTTCCACGGCGGCTAGTAGGGGGGTTCATATCAAAATATGTCCGGGGGTCAATGGCTGCAGATAGGTGGGGTAATCTGACATCCCGCTAATGGGCCGCAGGCTTCGATTCTGGCTAGAAGTGTACAAAATTCTTCAAAGTTATATTTAAAGTTACCTGTGACCTTGCGAAAGTGTAATTTGAAGCTCTTCACACCCGCTAAATATAAACTGGTGGTGGCCTCCAGGTGAATAGCTTTTTTTGTCTAATACACATACCTTGCATTGGTGTATGGTTGTCTTGATGAGGTTTTTGACCTTGGGGATCCAATACTGAAGTCTTAGGAGTCTGAGCATCAGTTGGTTTCCCCCATGGAGTGACAATTGATGGATACAAATTATAAATAATCGAGCTATCTGGCAATTGTAGGGGAGGATGATGGGATGCCTCTCATCGAAGGGTAGTTGTGTAGCGAGGGACAACCGGCCTCCTACTCGTAACAATTGATCGGAAAGTAAAAAGGGGTTCAGTGATATGATAGTGCTATTGGGTGCGATTGGTTGGGTTTTCTTCAGTGCGCTATACTCCAACGGGTAATGAACTTGCTGAGCAATTAGTATTAGTCGTTGCTTGACGACTTCTATTTCGGACCTTGTAATCGTATGTGTTGTGTACCGTGTGTGAGGGTGGGGTTGGGCGTGCTGTCGAAAACGGAGCAAGTAACACATTACTCGTAAAGCTCGGGGGAGTGAAGAGAAACGGGATAGCAGGTCGTCATATTGAGTAAAATAGGCGAAATGGGTTTGGACCGACTTATATTCGTGCCTTGTGTCGTACTGTGTTTGCTCGTTAGGATATGACCATGACGTGCTTTCCTGGCGTAGCCAGGATGGTCCCGTCCACCAGATGGTGTTGTGTAACAGTGATTCCGCTGAACTTCCGCGGCTGGCTAAATCGGTTGGGTTTTCGCGAGACTCCACGTGATGCCAGTTTTGAATACCTACGAGTTCACTGATTTTGGAGACTCGGTTAGCAACGAAGGTGTTCCATGAACACGGAGGCTTTTGCAGCAACGCTAGTACAATCGTATAGTCGGTCCAGCAATGTACTTGCTGGGGTGACACATTTAGTTGTTGAAGTAGGGGTTGCACAACGTCTGCCAATAATGTGGCTCCGCAGAGTTCCAACCTGGGTAGAGACACGGTTTGAACTGGTGCTACTCGTGATTTGGCTATAAGTAGGGACGATGAGAGCGATGGGCCGTGTCGGATGCGAACGTATACCGCTGTTGCGTAAGCTAATTGGGATGCAGCACAGAATGCATGCAGTTCAATTTCGTTGTCTGGGGTGGTGCGGATCCACAGCGGGATAAGCATTGCGGACAGGTGGTGGCGCTTGGTGTAGGACCTGGCTATGATTGGTTTGTTAACGTGAAAATAGAATTCATCTGATCGAGCGTTCCATCGGATCCCCAGGCTGCGTGTAACACTAGCTTCTTCGAATTTTAAGAATTGTTCATGGAGTGGATGCTCTATTGGGAGGTCACAGAGGATATCTTCGGAATTGGCTGTCCATTTTCGCATTGAGAAGCCCGCCGAGTGGAGGGCTGCGATTAGCTCATCACGTGTTTTTCGAGCGGTTGGTATATCGTGGGTCCCTACTAGAGCATCATCGACATACATATCTTCTCGTAGTACTTTGGATGCTAGTGGCCATTTAAATCGTACTTCATCAGAAAGTTGATGCAAGGTGCGGATGGTTAAGTAGGGAGCACAGTGTACGCCAAACGTGACGGTTTGTAACTCATAATTGGACACGGATTGTGAGCGGCAGGGACGGAATAGGATTCGCTGAAATTGGGTCTGCGAGGGGTCGATCCAAATTTGGCGAAACATTTGTTGTATATCGCCATTGAATTCATATCGAAAGGTCCGCCATTTGAGGATCAACTGGGTTAAGTCTGTTTGGAACACCGGGCCGGTGTGCAATAAGCTATTGAGGCTCAATCCATTAGTGGAGGGTTGCGAGGCGTTGAAGACTACTCGCACCTTGGTGGTGGTGCTATCTGGTTGAAGGACTGCATGATGTGGTAGGTAATAAGGGTTCGTGGAAGAGTCTCTTGCTGGGATTTTCACCATTTGGTGGAAGTTTTGGTATTCTCGAAGTACGTTATCATACTGGGCCTTTAGGGTGGGATTCTTGTTGAGTCTTGCTTCATTTCAAAGGAATTGACTGAATACTTTGGTTATAAGAGACGTTGGTTGTGAAGGAGGCGACCGGTTCCGTTGGCATTGGTCCCGTGAGGATCCATCCGAAAACTGTTTCCTGTGCTAGAAGTGACCCAGCCACCTTCCGCGGGATCCGCCTAATATTATACTGGGATATTGATCGGCGCCGAGTAGGACGTCGATTCGTTGAGGGTACAGGGGAGTTGAGTCAGCTAGCTGTAGGTCTTGAAGGTGCGGACAGTTGGATGGGTCGAGCTGTAGGGTGGGAAAATCGCCTGTTAACTGGGCCAATACCAGGGCGTTGGCTGAAATGCCAATTTGAGGATTAATAGGGGATGCCAGCATGAAATTGCAGGACTTGGATGCCTTTGCCGATACTATATTTGTTAATCCTGAGATTTCAGCGTTTGCTGATTTCACTGGAAAGTGTAGTTGTCGTTGTAATCGTTCGGTGATGAAAGTTGCCTCGGATCCCAAATCAATGAGTGCTCTCGCCGCGTATGAGCTACCGTTGTCGACAATGAGTACTATGGCGGTACCTAGCAACACCGACTTTTGGCGAATCTGGGTGGGAGTAGTGGGCCAGGTGTGGTGAAGTGTTGCCTGTGGTTGTATCAAGGTGGTATGGGCTATTGGGTTCTCTCTAAAAGGATTCGTCAGTGTTATGCGGGGTGTGTCTGAATTATGGGTTGGGTGCCGGGCTGACGTATCTTTGGGGGCATGCAGCAAGGTATGATGATTTGTTCCACAAACTGCGCAACGGAATTGGCTTGTACACTCGCGAGAAGA
This sequence comes from Clusia tigrina, assembly GCA_920105625.2. NCBI lineage: Eukaryota > Metazoa > Arthropoda > Insecta > Diptera > Clusiidae > Clusia > Clusia tigrina. The sequence continues at coordinate 137,894,491 of OV050031.1, forward strand.
GTGGGATTTGGCCAAACAGTTATAGCACAGTCTTTGTTGCCGGACGGCAGCCCATTTTTCTTCGGTTGTCATAGATTGGAATAGACTGCAGTGTTTTGTAAGGTGATTTTGGGTCTGACAGATGGAACAGGTGTTGATGGTCTTCCGGAATGATGGTGTGTGACGCCGTGGCGAAGGTTGTGACTTTTGGGTCTCGTGTGTTTGTTGTTGTTTGTATCTTAATGGGTATGGTGGTATCATAGTCCTCAAGTCGGCGACAGTTTCAAAACTTTGGTATCTACTAGTCAAGAAACCGTCCATCTGTTGCCACGTGGGTATCTCAGTTCTGTCGTGGATTGTTTGTTCCCACATTGAAAAGGTTATGTCGGGTAAACGCGTAGAGCACAAAAAGACCACTATGGCATCCCAATTGGTGAGATTGATTTTATTTACACGTAGGGTGTATATGCAGTTGTTGATGTCGCTCTGTAAACGTTTGATGTGTCGTCCTGATTCTTCTGTCACTGGCATCAAATTGAAAAGCACTTCCAATTGTGTATTTACCAAAAGACGGGGATTTTCGTATCAGTCAACTAGGTTACTCCAGGCTTGACTGAAGCCGTCATGGGTCAGGGGGGACATCTGGACAATTTCCTTAGCTTCTCCTGTCGTTTTCTGGCGGAGGTGATATAGCTTTTCCACGGGGGTAACTCCGGTATTGGTTATGTACAAGGCAGTGAATATGTCACGAAATGAAGGCCAGGTTAGGTAATCTCCTGCAAAAATGTCTGTATCACATGGGGGCAAGTTGAAGTTGTGCAAATTCGTTGCCTCTTCGGTGGGTGGGGAGTGGGAATTGGGTTTCAGCTTTTGGCTCCACTCACGCATCTGCGCTCCGCATGTGACATACTTCCGATAGCATTGGAAGTACTTATGCTGAAGTGTTTCTAATTCGTCCTTATCGTCTACCGCAGCCTCGACCAAGTTAAGGAATGCGTTGTACGCTTCTTTAACCGAATACCATTCCGGTAGCAATTCTTCCTGGTCTAGTTCGATTGTGAATTGTGTATGCAATTCAGGGGGAGGTCACCGAAGTTTAAGGTTAACTTTGTGAGTTCATCTGCTAACTTGATGAATTTTGTTAGAGCGGACATTGTGTGTAATGCCGTTTAAATCGGTGGCGGAATAGCAAAAAGGGGACCGTGTCCAACTTGAAACTCTTGAGGCGGGATGGGGCACGGTGTAAAGGAATTCACATGTGCAACGGAAAGCGTTGAAGGTCGTATTGTAAAAAGAGGCTGTTGAACACCTGCAACATAAATGGTAGGGGCACGGCTTCTGAGCTAATACACGTGCAACGGAAGTAAATGGGGGCACGGTGTAAAAATAATTTACATGTGCAACGGTTAACGTTGAAATTCGTAGGGGCACGGTGTAAAAAAAGGGGCTGTTCAACACCTGCAACATATATGGTAGGGGCACGGCTTAAAAGCTAATACACGTGCAACGGAAGTAAAAGGGGGCACGGTGTAAAAATAATTCACATGTGCAACGGTTAACGTTGAAATTCGTAGGGGCAAAAATTTCAACGTTATGGTTCAATGGTAGGGGCACGGCTTCAGAGCTAATACACGTGCAACGGAAGTAAGAGGGGGCACGGTGTAAAAATAATTCACACGTGCAACGGTTAACTTTGAAAGTCGTAGGGGCACGGTTTAAAAGATTCAAAAAAAAATACTTGCAAAAGAGTCAGAAGAAAAAGTGATCATAATAAAATTTATAAATATTAAAAAAATATTACCACTACCCTGTTGATTCTACCCTGGCGATTTGAGTTTCGAAGAGGAGAAGAACATGTAAATTATTTCGCAATTCTGAACCAAGCACGTTGCGCATTTAATTGCAGCGATTGTTACACTCGTTGATGGCAGCGCTGCTGACAATCGTAGACTGCCGACAACGAACAGTAATATAACGGAGATTAGTGAGCCGCGGAAAAACGTATAAAAAAGTATATATTAAACTTGAAATAATTTAAAATATGTATGTGTCCAACAAATAAAAAATAAACGACAACTTCAGCTACTTCACGCTTTGTGGACAGTATAAACTAATAATAGGGGAATAGGGCAGAACTTACCAAGTTATCCGGCTTGAAGGACCAATGTATATTTCTGCGCGCTGGTTTTTAAATAAAGTATGATAGGGATAGAGAATTGGTATATATGTATATTTTTTTTTAGTAATTTCACAAGAGTATTTAATAATTAATTTCACATGGTTATTCAATAATTATTTCACAAGAGTATTCAATAATGAATTTCACAAGAGTATTCAATAATGAATTTCACAAGAGTGTTTAATAATTAATTTTACAAGAGTAGATTCCAAGAAGCTTGGCGACCGATGTGTCTCGCACGGAGGTTGAACAGCAAGAGAGCGAGCATTCACTTGTGAGGCAGCTCGTAAGCTGCTAGAGCCGATCGACCACGGACATAGTCGAGACATGGTGACGCTCGCACCGGGTAGCGACCAGCGGTCGTGGCTCTGTCTTCCAGGCTCACCGCGTGAACAATATATATATATATATATATATATATATATATATATATATATAGATATATATATATATATATATATATATATATATATATATATATATATATATATATATATATATATATAACGGGTCCGCCAAATAACTTTTTTTTTTTTGAAAATTATATTAAAAAAAACTACTGGATATTTTCTCAAATTTCTTTTTTTATTTGAAAGTACAATCCTTCCGGTTAATAACGAAAAATAATTTCACTCAAATGGCTGCCTCGGCTGGCCATGCAGTAGCTTACACGATCGGTCCAATTTTTAAGCACATTATCGATTGTGTGCAGCTGTATTTCACCAATGGCTTCACGAATATTGTCCTTTAAAGCGTCAATTGTCTCTGACTTGTCGGCGTAACACTTATCTTTGAGGGCACCCCACAAATAATAGTCCAACGGTGTCAAATCGCAGCTCCGAGGTGGCCAAACGACATCAGCTCTGCGGCTGATAATGCCATCTTCAAAAACAGGGCGCAAAATATCGAGTGTAGCTTCGGCTGTGTGGCACGTAGCGCCGTCCTGTTGAAACCAAATGTTGCCAATATCCTCCTCTTCAATTTTTGTGAACAAAACTTCGTTCAACATGGGCTGATAACGATCGCCATTGACTGTAACGGCCACTCCTTGCTCATTTTCGAAGAAAAATGGCCCAATTATGCCTCTGGACCAAAATCCGCACCAAATAGTGACTCGTTTTAGGTGCATCGGCTTTTCAATGTATGCGTGCGGGTTTTCTGTGCCCCAAATGCGACAATTTTGCTTGTTTACATACCCGCCTAGATCAAAATGAGCTTCATCTGAAAAGATGATTTTTTTTTGGCAAAATCGGTATGTCGATCGCAGGCCCACTTAGCGAAGCGAAAACGCATTGGATGGTCAGTTGGCTTCAACTCCTGAACCAATTGGACTTTGTATGGCGTCATACCAAGGTCTTTATGCAAAATTCGTCTCAATGATGTCTCCGAAATGTTCAATTGTTGAGAACGACCGTGAATTGATGTTGATGGCGCTTCACGCACACTTTCGGCCACAGCAGCAATATTCTCGGGTGTACGCACTGTTTTTGGCTTTTCACGCTTTGGTTTATCGATGAGGATGCCAGTTTCTTTCACTTTTTCCACAAGATAACGAACATACGGAGCTGACGGTGCTTCTCTTCTTCCAATATATATATATATATATATATATATATATATATATATATATATATATATATATATATATATATATATATATATATATATATATATATATATATATATATATATATATATATATATATATATATATATATATATATATATATATATATATATATATATATATATATATATATATATATATATATGTATTTACATAAAAATATACATGTACACATAAAAATAAATATACATAAACATAAGCATAAACATATACATATACATAAGCATATATAAGTTAAGGAGTTCTCCTAAGGCTACTCCAAAAAATTAAAGATGGGGCCAGAAACTTGGCCCGTATATCCTACCTGTAAAACAAAACTAAAATTTTTATCGTATACAAAATTTATTACCATTCCGCTCGATGGTCCGTTTTTAAGTGAAGTTTTACAATCAATTCTTACTTAAAACTTAAGCTTACTAACTACCCTGCTTAGCGTATCAAATCGCTGATACTGCACTTCCCACGGTACGCCAGTTCAACGTTCCTCCCTTCGCCGCACTGCACCGGATATCTGTGCTTGTTGGAAGGCACGCGCAAAATGGTCGTAGTCGAAGTCGTAGTGTCAGCATATTTTTTACCGTTAGACGAGTTTGCTGTTGTGTTAACTGCCCCCTTCAAATATCTGCGTCCCTCAGATCTATGCTTTGAAGATCCTTTGAGTCGGGTGCAGTCTGTGTTGGGTTCGTAGTTAGTCGTACCTTCGGGATGTTGATGGTAGCGATCAATTTCTTCCAAATTATGTAACAGACGCCAGCTAAAGATAACAGCAAAATTGCGTCGGCAATCAAGGAGAAGTGGAAATTTTGTCCAAGTTTTTCGAGATGTTTGATTTTTTTTACACTCAGTTGATGGACGTAGTTCAGATTTAATTTTCGACCATCACTTGTTAAGTGTACCAGAGCAGGGGGCAGAGCTAGAAGGGTTTTTGTTGATTTGCTAGTGAATGATTGATTCCTAACTAGGACCGTTTCGTTATTGAGGAGAACCATGAAACCTGGAATGATCTCCGCTTTGTACCTTCCCTCGGAAATTCCTTAGGAATATAGTAGATTCGTCAACCAGCTCAATTACCTCGATGTTATCAGGTTCGAAATGGCATTTGGCGTCTCCACCCTTCAGCAACCTGGCCAAGCATCCATCCTCAGGTAGTTTCTTTAAGGCTTTCGCTGGACTTATTGTTAAGTTACTAATTGAAGGGCAATCTTCGACCAGGCCATATGTCTCCACCTGATTGATCAGCATTTTCTTATAAGCTAACTCAACATGTTGACCCTCTATTATAGCTGCTCGTGTATAAAGGAGACAATAACTTTCTGGGTTAACCTTTGGCATTGATAGGACATACAAAAGAATTGTACCATTCGAGTAGACGGACGCTTTCGTATATTCGATAGTTTAAACCATATTTTGGTATGGCAAGGAGTCTTCTTCTAACAAAATTCGTTGAATTTCCTCTTGGTCCAAAAGGTTTATATTTATCATACCAGTTTTTGCCATTTGACAGGCTCGTAATACCTCTGATACTTGTTGCTTCAGGATCAGCACTCTACTTGTATCGGGCAATTCTACGTTTTCCTCAGAGATGTTCTTATCAATTTGATTAATATGACTGATCAACTGGTTTGCCCTTTCAATTGCTTCTCGGGTACTGTTAAATAGCTTTTCGTTCACAAGGTATTGTTGGTTACTATTTGTTATCACTTAGTTTTGGCTTTTTAGGATACTGTTCCAGTCTGCGGCATCTGGAGACCCAGCAATCCATTTCCATGCGAACCCAATTCAATCAATAGAGCGTGTCCTTCTCGTCTTGCCCACCTGCAACTCTTCAAGGCGTAGTTTGGTTTGATTTAGATGATATTGCAGGACTGCCCTTACTGCGACGTTCTTCACCTCATTTTGCGCTGAGTTGGTTAGTTCCTTCAGTATTGTGTTGAAGTAGTCGAGGTCGATCATGTGAATCAAGTTGAAACGACCGCTTATTATCCATCCTTGCCCGTGTTCGACTGTTACTAAGGGGGAATTATAGCTGTATACGTTGAATCCCGCAGCGCTGGATATTCAGAGCAACCTAGCTTACAATAATTATAAAGAAGAAAATATTTTCAAGACAAATGATTATATTCTAGTGTGATTCAGTTGTGTTTTTAACAAATTTTCTTTAGAAGGAAAAGATTTAGTGCCATTTTTGTTTATTATTAATGAAGAGAAATTCTTCTATAAGTTTAAATCCTTAGAGAACATACATATTTTTGATAGTATTTTTCTTCCTTTCATTCATTTCTTTTTCTTACAAATTATTACGAACATATTGTCTTTTCTTGTTAATGTTTGCAAAATACAATTCTAGTTTTTAGTGCTCTGTACCATTTTACTTTGCCAAATATCCATAGGTATTGATTTTCAAATATTTGTGGTCCATATGCAAATAGTACATTTTGGTGCCGATATTTTGTATATGCTTATTTTGGTTTGAAAGTGCTCTTGTGCCAAGTATTTATGATTTTATATATATACTAATATAATTTTCTTTGAGATACAAAAAAAAGGAAATGAGTCAAATAACTTATTAAGCAGCCGTGGTTTTTAGTTGAGCCCTATGGACTTTCCTACCCGTATCTGTTTGTACTGTCACCCTATTGTCTTTAGCAATTTTTTCCTTTTTGTAAAGAGCGTTCTGTTTACTTTTAATTTGCTTATCCCTAACGTATACTACGTCGCCCTGTTTAAATGTTCTCGGTTCTCTTCTGTCTTTTCCTTATTTGTGCTCTAATTTGTTTATGGACTTTACTACGAAAATCGGTCAATCTCTGATAATTAACTCTTCCCGTTCTATTAAAGAATATATCACTGGGCTTCCTCTTTGTTAAAGAATGTACCGTGGTGTTGTAACGGTCAACTGCAATATAAAGAAGTTGGGTTTGTGTTTTTCATTTCCCTTTGTAGATTTTTGTGATTATAAAATAACAGTTAGATTATGTATAGATTATACTTAACAATTTCTTGACCTTTTTAACTGAGCAATATTTAACGTCTTTTCTTTGGCACTTTCTATTCTCTTCTTTGTATAATTTTTTGACTAATAAAATAACAGTTAAATTGCGTATCCTTACACTTTGACAATTTCCTGTAAAAGAAAGAAAAAAGAAAAGAAAAAAAAAATTTTGTGAAATATTTACCGTGTTCTTATGGGAACGGCGACATGTACCCGGTGGGTTTTTCACATCACACTCGTCTTTTAGTTTATTTTTTTGGTCAAGGAAGGGCCGTGTTATCCTTTTTGGTCGTCTTCAATCAGATTGTAGGCAACCTACTAAGGCACAGCTTGCTTCAAAACCGTGTTTTGGGCCTGTCGCAACCTCCAGCATTTTCTCATGTAAACACTGGAATATTACTGCCGTGGTCAAGTAATGGTTACCGTGTTCCTATGTGAACGGTAACGTGCACCAGAATAGAGCGTACCATGAGCACTGTATGGCAGCTGTTGCAGGACACCAAAACCTGTTGACCATGAGGGCTATGGAGACCGGCTATTTTAATTTGCTGACAGTGGTGATTCCTTTTAATCTGGCTTTAGGGGCTACAGGATCGAAGATTTGGTCTTTGTTTCGCGCAGAGTAAAATGATGAAAAATATTTATTAATTATTTTTCTGTCTTTACAATAGTCTGAGGATCTTCGGGGTCACAGATCTTTATATTTGTTATATCCTGGAGGGTCCCGTAGGAATCGCAAGATGTAGAAATAAGGATTTATATGTTTTATTATACTCTTGAGAATCCCGAAGGACTCACAGAGTGTGGACATAATAGATTTATATTATTTTTTCCTTTATTTTTTTAATTTTATTATTATTTTCCTTTAAACGAAATTTTTCACTCACTGTCAACAATTGGTTTTTCTGGCTTAATTAGGCTCAGAGTAACCGTTTGGTCCGACAGGATATCCTCTGTAAGCCCACATTTTAAATTTTAATGTGGGTCCCTGCTCGGGCGCCAGTTAAGGAGTTCCCCTAGGGGGACTCCAAAAAAATAAAGATGGGGCCAGAAACTTGGCCCGTATATCCTACCTGTAAAAGAAAACTCAAATTTAAAAATTTATATATTTATATACAAAATCTATTACCATTCCGCTCGATGGTCCGTTTCTAAGTGAAGTTTTACAATCAATTCTTACTTAAAACTTAAGCTTATTAACTACTCTGCTTAGCCTATCAAATCGAATGCATGCGCAAAATGGAAATCGTACTGTCAGCATATTTTTTACAGGTAGACGAGTTGGCTGTTGTGTTAACTTATATATACGAGTACATATACATTAGGGTGTTTTTAAAAAATCGATATCGGTTTTTTTTGGGGGGGCACCCCCTTAAATGTTTCATTTTGTTATATTTTAATATTGCCAAAGTTTGAGCACAATTGGAAGATGTTAACCCGTGCCACTGGAGCCTCAAAGTTTTGAAAATCTCGCTTTATGGCAGTTTGGCGACTTCGGCGACCCATATCTCTGGAACGGCTAAATCTATTTGCCCGTGTCATACAGCAAATTAAAGGCCATACTGTTTTTAACATTTTATATTCTACACAATAAATACGCAACTAGTACTGAAACCGAAAAAATAGAGCCAATGTCTCTAAAAACGTGACTAGGTACCCCTGAGAGCGAAGATGCGTTATTTTTATTATTATTGATTATTATGGACAAATACTTGTACTTTGGAATCCCATTTCATTTAAATATGTTTGCTATGGTATACCGTTAATTTTAGACCCACAACAATGTTTTTTTTTTATGTCAGGTATGTATCTATTTTTTCCTCATACTGTATCACTGGCGACCCCAAGCAGGTAAAACCAAACCAGTTTAAAAATGTATTGGGTTACCCTACTACCTATTGTTATATTTTAAGTAGAAGTCCAGGGGTTCAGAGTCTGTTATTAAAAAAAGAAAAGGAAAGCTAGGTGGTTCTTGCTTTTACGATTTTGTTTCTTGGTCAGTTGAAAAGTATTCGCTGAACAGTGAAAATCGTATTTTGTTCTACGTTCGTGTGATCGAGTTTAAAAAAACCCACTAAATATTAACTACAAAAGACATTTTTATTTTAATTAGGTCGGTACCTACTAACACATACTCTTTGTTTTAGTTAGTGTCATTCTGTGTCATTTATTCTTTCTTCTAGTGAACTTTTTTATTTCTCGTAAAAGTGATGGCTTCTACATCTGGCGTGAGAAGTAGAGGTAGAGACAACATTTCTTAATTGACTATCCAGCTCATCAGATAACTGGATGTAAGCTGCCCTCCAATCGACAAGTTCTAGCTACTATGTTCTACAATTTGCGTACTGTGAAGTTAAATGTGAGAGGCTCTGCCACAACTACTGTTGACGAGGTTTTCGTTTTTTGGACAAAAGCTCGCATTCCTACAAAACAAAAGAAAAATGTCATAGTAAAGTTGCAAAAACTGTACGATGATTGGAGAAAAATGCAAAAGTACAAGGATAGAAAAACGGAATAAAGGGACTGACATAATGTGGTTTTGGAGCTATCTGGATACAGCTGACGGCATCTGCTGACTACTTGGAGAACTTATTGCTTTTGTTGCTCGTCCTTTGTAAGTAATTGGTTGTAATCTGTGATGAGCAAGACTCCTCGCTCTGCCATGTCGTTCACAACTTTCAAGTTATTTACCATCCTTTGCCCCTCCTTGTAGTTGATGTTCTGCGGCCAAGTTACAGGATCTTTTTCCAGAAATTCGGTGTTAATGTTTAAGCTCTTGAACAACAGGTAAGTCTCACTTGTAACTAGGGCTGGGAGACCTTTTTCTAGGAATTTCGGCAGTTGTTCTTTTTTTAGTTTGGGTCGCTTATTTCTGGAGCACTTCTCATTTTCTTCTGCTTGATTTGTTAAGATTTTTGTCGCCATTTGGCTGTTTACGGTGTTTTGCACTGTCGGGTCAAACAATGCCAGGGCAACAAGTTCAGGCCTAAGATACCACAGGTGATTTATCATTTTGTTAATTCCTTTTTCTGATATTTTTTGTCAATGCTTTCGTATTTCAATAGATTTTCAATGAGGTTTAGGTCTTGTTTTGGTGCTAAACACGCTCTGGGGGCGTTAAACCAGGCTTTACGGTAGACTCGAACTATGAAAACACAAAGTGCTTCTAGGGCCTCTTGTTCTTGGGAAGTCAGCTTAAACTGGTCACGGAAGAGTTGTAGTTTGAGACAGTAAATAGCTTTTGCCATCCACCGGGCATGGTGTACTGGACCTGGAGACCTGAAGCGTATATCAAGATGGCCAAGATATATCAATGCCAACTGTAACAGCTCTTTGTAGTCGTCTCTTGGCTGGCATTCCATTAGTTTTCTTTGCAGTTCTTCTTTGATATTCTCTACTTCTTCTTTGGGCAGTAGTTTCAAAACCTTCTCGCCTACATCGAACTTGGATTTATCAATCGCCGACCATTCTTTTTGAAATCTCTTGAATATGTCTGGTTGAGGTCCCGATGTGCTTCCAAACTTGCAGTCAAAAACCCCTCTCAACAAGACTTCTAAAACGTGGTGTCGGCACGCTAGGTACAGGAGCTCTCGACCTAACATCTGCTCCAGGAGATTGCACGCTCCATTGAGTCTCCCAGTATTTGATGCTGTTGTATCGAAGCACATAGCCACGATCGAATAATAAAATGAAAAAGACATTTATTATACTTGATTTTTTAAATACATAATTGTTTTCATTCCAAAAATTGATAATATAGGAAGGAAAATGGGTTTTTTCACAATAGGTTCCATCCCATCTTCGCTCTAAGGGGTACCTAGTCACGTTTTTAGGGGCATTGGCTTCATTATCTCGAATTCAGTACTACTTACGTATTTTTTTATTCCATATAAAATACTATAAACAGTATCGCCTTCAATTTGATGTATGAGACGGGCAAATATATTAAACCGTTCTAGAGATATGGGTCGGCAAAGTCGCCAAACTGCCAAAAAATCGAGATTTTCAAAACTTTGAGGCCCCAGTGGCATGTGTTAACATCTTTCAATCGTGCTCAAACTTTAGCAATCCTAAAATCTGACAGAAAGAAACATTTTAGGGGGGTGCCCCCAAACAAATTCTCATATTTTTTTTTCCCCTATGAGATAAAACCACCCTAATATACATATACCTATACCCATACTTATACCTATGCATATAGGAGTACTTACACATATTTAGATTTTATATTTAATGGTACAGGGTGTACTAGCACCGCTGCCAGTAAGGACCTATTGTGTTAACCCCTATGATTCACTCAAACCTTGGGCTTATTATAAATTGGAGCCCTTTGGAAGTTTGAAATTTCCAAATTGTGTGAGAGTCTGTGAAGAACTCCACCAAATATTTTAATCTGTTACTTTTGAGTGTTGGACACTCACATAGAATGTGTTCTAATGATTCAGAGTTGTTTCAACAGAATCTGCAGGCAGACCAATCTTGTTAAGGTGATACCTTAGGCAGCAGTGTCCTGTGAAATATCCCTCTAGGGTCCTAGGACTTTAGCGGTTCAATTTTAGTATCCTTTAGGAGATTCTTCTGTTTGGAATAAGAAATCTTTTTGCATGTCTTTGGCCAGCAGCAGCTATCTGAGTTTCTTCCCTGAGGGGCCCGTACCAACGCCGCAAAAATGTTCAGGGCCAACTAGTAAGCCGCGCACCCCTCTTTTCGCGAGGCAGTCTGCCCTTTCATGGCCTTAATTTCCAGGCACCCAACAAAGTGTGACACTGTTGTCTTTGCCTAGTTCATTAAGGATTTCGTGATATTCTCGAAACATTCTGGCCGTATAGTAATACTGTCCCAGTGCCTTAAGGGCCGCCTGGCTGTCTGACATAATGTATATAGCAGTGCGTTTAGTGTTCTACGCAGACACTCTGGGATACATGCGTCCAATTGGGACCCTTCAGTATACCATTCCTGAGCACCTTGTGGAATATTGGTAATGTATTCCACAAACTGGAGCCAGAGCATCAGTTGGGCCGCTACGCATCACTCCTGTTATTCCTACGCATATACACGATTTATTTTATTTAGTTTCCTACTGGCGTCTTTTTGTCATACCTTGGGTCTCCAAGTTGGTGACCATTGGTTATACTATGGTGTTATATGACCAGTATGTTAGTTTTGGGGAGATTCCCCAGTTTTTAACAAAAAGCTGTAGACATAGAATAATGCTCTTGTTGCTTTATTGGTTATGAAATTTAAATGTCAGTTCCAAATGAGCTTGAGGGGAGGAAGGACCCCTTTTTGCATTTGATAGCGTCAAATAAAGTGTTATCGAAAGCACCTGAGATATCCAGGAACGCACATAGGGCTATTTGTTTTGCTTTTATAGCCTTTTCAATATTTGTTTTAGGCTGTTTCTGGTAGTTGTTGTTGGTTTGCCCAATTGGTAGGCAATCTGAATCCAAGTCATTTTTCCTGGGATTACGATATCTCTGGCATATATCCATTCGGGCATCCAAGCCAAACCTTATATGACAATGATCCGACATCGATACCTGTTCGAGACATGCCAATTCAAGATAGCAGACGATAAGTCGGAACTGGCCAGGGTGAAATCAATGAATTCACCCCTGATGGCACTCACGAAGGTCAGTTCCTTTCCGCTATGAAGTATTTCTAACTTAATTCTACTTATGAATTACAAAAGGTACTCACCCCCAGGATGTATATTTCTGCTGCTGCAAATTTGCGTCACTGTATAGTTTTTCATTAGGGCAACTTATAGGGGCTTCGTTGTTGGCACTTTGGTCCCGATGGTCATCAGATCCTGTTGAACAAACTCTAAACTGGGAATGAAGGTAAGTTCTATACGGACAAGGCCCCTCTAGGCCTAGGAAGGTTGTAGTACTTAAGTTACCATCAGTTTTGTTTAGACCTTTGATTTTCCCATTCAGCACCCAAGGCTCCTGAAAGAGTGCCAAGTCTAAGATATCGTTTGCAAGCCTCCTGCATAGATCGTAATACGTTAATACGTTTTTGCAACAAAGCCATGTGAGGGGAGCGTTTTGAGAATCTGACAAGTGTGGAGGTGGGAATGTAGTTATTGGGCCTGCTGGACAGTGAAGTAACTACCGTTATGGTCCATTTTGTAGTTCCCCTATCTATGTATTTTGAGCAGCTAGGTTGCTCTTCAGACAAGGAAAAGGTTAGCTTCTTGATAACAGTCCAAGCAGCCTGTTCCTTTGCACAGGTGTTGGTTAATCCCTCGGATTTCTGCCTGGGGTGACCCCTCACCTAGCCGGAACCGTGGTGTATGAGGGGCCCGTTTTTGCCGATTGTCTCCGCTGAGAAAGAATCCATGACAATTTTGAGCACTCAATTGAGTCCTTTTTGTGCCCTGTGCATCACTCTCCATTCGTCGATCCTTACCCCAGCGTTCTGAACCTCGGCAAGAGCCAAGATCACACCCACACTCGTTTCGACATTGTCGCACTTTGTCCAGGATGGTCTTTTGTGTTCCCTTGCAGGCTTGTAGACCAGGGGTAGTGTGATTCCGTTTTTTACCACAGTATTTGGCCCTTAGACGGCTCATGTGTTTTGTCAACATTGGCGTAAGTTTCGTTAATCTTTTCTGCCGACGTTCTGACTTGCGACCTAGCAGCCATAGCACCCGACCTTCTTCTTGCAGTATTTTGGTCGTTTTTTTCGCCTCAACTTGGTTTCCTCGGGTGGGAAGGGGATAGTAAAGCATCCTCCTCATCTGTGTCGATTGCACGTTTGGACCAATGTCCATGTCGTGGATTTCGACTTCCATTATGTCACCAGTCTTGTTGGACTTTAAAGCTCCTCCGAGGCCTAGATGCCAGAAATATATGTTGCCACTAAGGTTAGGTTTGTTTTTTGATTATTTCGCATACAATATATGGAGACCCCGGTTCAGAGATACATTAACGTTGTGCTATTCATCCCACAGGTACGGATCGGATAACACCCGGGATTGTGGGTTTTCTCGAGTTGTCCTCTCCGCCATATTCAGTTTTAGCATCTCGAGCATGGAGTGGGTTTAATATGTATGGTTGGTTTTGGGCTTTCTAGATAGCGTGAGCTCCTGACTTACAGAAACACAAAGGTCTTGGCGCCATATACATATCAAACCTCACACACTCTTAAATTTCGATAGCTCTGCAAATTTCGTATCATTTTGTTTGAAGGAAGTTGCTAAAAACATTAAAAATTTGCGAAAAAGTGCATTTAATGCCATCAGGTTCGAATTACAAAAGTGTCAAGTACCGAACTATCTTCATTAGAGGCATATAAAATGAAAAATATAAATTAATCGAATTTTGAAACGGAGTACACTAATTTCAAATTGGCAGCCTACAATTTAATAATAGCTGGTTTGCTAATTACATCGAGATTAATACTTGCAAGCAACTACCATCTGCATTCACAACTCCATTGAAAAAGTAAACTTATCTGCAGTATATTGTCCCCCCAGACACAAAATTAGCGCCTTCCTATTCTCAGAAGTCTTTCTGCCAGCTGGTGATTGGAATACCAAGCATACATACTAAGAACCATTTTAGTTCCAATTTGCAACTTGGCTTTGTTTCATCTGGTCACCCAAAATACTCGCCTAGTGAAGGTCGGAAAATACCAGATTTCCTTGACTTTCGGGATTCAAACAACATTGAAAGAGGTGACATTACAGTGGAACCTGTCGACCTGTTTTCGATTAATTCTCCCGTTATAATCAACTTATGTAGTAGCCACGAGAACTTAAAAACCATTCCTAAACTCATCACTAATAACACAAATTAATTTGCATATAAGAAATACATCAGGAATCACCTTCCTCTCTAAAAACTGAAGAAAAGATTGAATACAAACTGCTAGAGTTCAACTGATTTTTGGCAACTCATAAAATATTTATCACTATTAGAAGAACAGTTCTCATCAAAACTTTTGTGGAACAGATACGGTTGTTGAGACGCGAATGGCAAGAATACAGGGCGCCACATATTTAAAAAAAAATTGAAAAAAGCAGAAGAGCTCTCCAAGATGTACTGTAAGAAGAAAAATTAAGGAAACTGCCATATCAGCTCCAAACTGTCTCTATGGAAAGGCTAATAATTTGAAGATCCCTTTGAAGTACATTGGAGGAGGTTTGACTGGTCTACTATCTGCGATACTACCATTAACATCTGGGATTCGAAACCTGCCATTTGGGTGAGATTTTGTGAGCAAAGTTTTCTCTCTTCTATATTTATGTTATTAAGGTTTAGTCGGATCTGCACCGCCCGTTTACTTTTCTTTTTATTTTTGGGACAAAGAGTTTTAATGTTATTTTTTTTTTTGCTGTAAGAAATGTTTGCTTAAGAGAGAGCGTTTCTGTTAAATGAGTAAACAGAAACACGAGAGGAGGCAAAATACCACACAATATCTTTTGTATTACACACTGATTTGCCCACGATAGTTGCGAGGTGTGAAGAGTAGGTGGGATACCTTCAACTGAATTCACCTGATCAAAGTCAGGTCACGATGCGTTGCACGGGGAATTCGCATTACTTGCGCAAACACCTCCTTCCTTCTCTTCATAAACTGATGCTTCTTCAATTACTCGATATTACAGTGTTGTCAATATTCTTATAATAATATTCAATGGTAGGTTTAAATGTAGTCACAGTATTTGTAATACAATTTTATAAAAGACTAAAGGGTAATGACACTAGTTATAATGATATTTAATAATACTGAAGTAAACAACTTCAGTTACTTTATAAACGACAAATGTATTGACATAATAAACAAGCTTGCTACAATTCGGCCATCTTGACAATAAGATCGTCCCGATCATGTAATGCTTAAAAGAAACAATTTTAGAGGTTGAGAACTACATTTCTTATTTTTTTCTTTCTTTTTTTTATGAACCATGGTTTAATATTGGATATAGCCCAAACTCCCTTATAAGAGGCGTCCTTGATTGTTGAAACCCATCAACGTCTCGTAGTAAATATCGGTCGTTTCGCAAAACTTTTGTTACCTTCTAAGGACTTTTAAGTTTAGGTAATAATTTTTTAGATTTTCCTTGTGTTGAGTCGAAATTGCTAACCATAATATAGTCACCTTCCTTATACTTCGTTGCTTTCTTACATTTATTATTTATGTACTTTTTATTAAATGATTGCAATTTCTTTTCTTCTTTTTTCGGCCTTAGTTCTTATTTGATCTAGACTTTTGTTTGAATTCTGTTCATTTTCAATTAAATTTTCTTTCTGTCTATCTATCACACTATATCTTTGTGGAAAAAAGCATCACACTTGGATGTTCTTTAAAACTGCGATATATTGTATTATTTAACGCAAACTCAATTCTTTCGATTACTGTTTCCCATTGCATGTTCTCGCTAGGCTCGAGCAATTTAGCAACCATTGGTCCCAAATTTCCATCCACCCTTTCCACATGACCGTTTGCTTGTGGCGAACCTGAAGCAATTTTGACATGATTTTAGTTGTTTTCTTCTAAAAACTTTACAAATTTATGTGATGTGAAACAACTGCCTCTATCAGAAATAATGTGCTTAGGACGAATATATCATCTAAAAAAAATCTTTAAGAGCAATAATGGCTTTTTTTGAACATGTGGTTTTAGCATAATATATAGTACAAATTTTGTAAATGCATCTATTACTACCAATATGTGTCTTTTCCCTTTTCCCGAATCTACAGGACCGTAAAGGTCAATATGAACTGTTTGAAAAGGTTTGTTTTCTTTAGGAATACTGTGAAGGTATCCTTCCTCTTTACCATATTTTGGTGAAAACGTTATATATTTCAAACAGTTTTTAATATGTGAGGACACTTAAAAGTTTCATTTCTGGAAACCAGTACTTTATTAGTATTATTTCCGTCTTTTTATCAATGCCCAAACCATCCCATTTCATTGTGATACTTATAAACGACATATTTTCTGGGACGTAAAATAACAGTGCGTCTTTATATTTTGTATATAGAATTCCATTGCACATTTCACATAATTTATGTTTCGACTTTTCTAATAAATTTTTAATATTCCTTTCCGTCATTATTTTGACATATTACGAGGTTTTCTTCGAAAGTGCTTGTCTCCATTACCATAATACTTGTACCTCTATTTAGTGCATCTACGAGGGCGGATTGATATTGAAGCTACCTAGCGCTAGATGGCAGCACAAACACAAACACTTTTTCTTTAGAAATTGCGATCGGTCAAACGTCAGCTGTTAAAATTTCACCCAAATTCATCGATTAGTTTATTTGTTGTAGTCGTTTGAAGTAAGCAACTTTTTTGTTTCTTGAAAAATGGAACTAAGCGAATTTCGTGCAGTGATTAAACACTATTATTTGATCGGGAAAACGGCGAAAGAGACAAAAGAAAAGCTCGGTAAACATTACGGTGAGTCTGCTCCGTCAGATTACATGGTAAAATATTGGATTGCTGAATTTAAACCCGGCCGAACAAGCACTGCAACAATACCATCAACAGGAAGGCCAAAAGAGGTGGTTACTGAAGAGAATATCAAGAAAATCCTCGATATCGTTATGAATGATCGCCGAGTCAAGTTGCGTGAGATTGTTGAAATGGTAAACACATCATATGAACGTGTGTTCAACATTTTGCATGGAAAAGCTATCGGCAAGATGGGTGCCGCGTTTGCTCAGTGTCGAACAAAACGAGTTCGACAGACCACTTCACAGCGGTGTTTGGACATGATAAAGCGTAATCCTGTTGATTTTTGGCGTCGATTAATAACTTTTGATGAAACGTGGGTCCACCACTACACACCTGAAACCAAAAATCAATCGAAGCAATGGGTGGAAGCTGGTGGAAGTGCACCGAAGAAGGCGAAGGCAGTGAAATCGGATGGCAAGGTTATGGCCACTGTATTTTGGGATGCACACGGAATATTGCTCATCGATTCTTGAAAAAGGATCCACAATCACAGGAAAGTATTATCGTGCATAATTGGATCAATTGATTGATGCAATCAAGGAAAAACGATCACATTTAAAGAAGAAAAAATGCTCTTTCTTCAAGATAACGCACCGGTTGACACAGATGGTAAAATTATGTGAAATATACTTCGAATTGGTTAATCATCCACCTTATAGTCCAGATTTGGCTCCTAGTGACTTTTTCCTGTTTCCAAACTTGAAAAAATGGCTCGCAGGAAAAAGATTCATCTCAAACGAAGAAGTGATTACCGAAACTAACGCGAATTTTGAGGGGTTCCCGAAAGCGCATTATTCAGATGGTATAAAAAAGTTGGAATATCGTCTTACTAAGTGTGTCGAAGTAAAAGGAGACTATTTTCCTACTTAGGTAGCTTCAATATCAATCCGCCCTCGTACGTGTTGCATGCGGTTTCCATTTCTATGTTCTAACGTATAATCGTAATTTTGTAGCTCTAAAGCCCAATAGTGCTTGCATCACAGTGTAGATCTTTTATATCTTTTGGGTCGTAAAGTGCTAACACAGTTATACTAGTTCATTTTTCTTTTATTAATCCAGACGCTTTCACAGTCTTGTCCCATCTCAAACCTCTTATTTTTTCTAGTTAAGTCATACAACGGCTTAGCTATAATAGAAAAATCTTTAATAAATCTTCGGAAGTATGAGGACATTCCAATATACATTTGTACCGATTGAACATTTTTGGGTATTGGAAAATCTCGAATTTCCTGGATGCCTCGCTCATCTGCTTTCATCCCAGTACCAGTTATGGAATAACCTAAATCTTTTATTTCTGATTTTAGAAACTCTCATTGGTCTAAACGAAGCTCTAAATTATTCTCTACCAAACGTTGAAATACCTCTTTCAAAATTTCGAAATGATTTTCGTAATTCTGTGTTGCTATCATCAACACAATTCTGTGTTGCTATCATCAACTTTGTCTACTATAATCATTTGAGAAAAAAGTGTATTAATAAAACGATGAAAATTCGTAAGCGTATTTTTTACGTCGAAAGGCATCCTCAAATACTCACATTGTCCTAAAGCCGTTGTTATAGACGTAAATTTTACTGATTCAGAATGCACATGTACATTAATAATTCCAGCTTAGTAAATATTTGTTTGTGCCTGTCAAGTAAATCGTCAATTAGCGGGAGAGGATAGTTGTCTTTAATCGTCATTTTATTTAGTGTTCGATAATCCGGACATAAGCCTTGTCTTTCCGTTTTTCTTTAGTGTTAAAACTAATGGCGAACTGTGTTTAGACTCACTTGGTCTAATGGTGCCTTTTGCTAACACTCAACTAATAATGTTTGTACTTTTTCTTTTCGTGCCTAAGGCAACCTTCTTGGAGTATAGCTAAATGGTTTTAGATTTTCAAAAGTAAGATTAATTTCAGTTTTAACACGCGATTCCATAGGTCTTTCCGCTTCAAGATAATATCTTTCAAACATTTCATCAAAATTACGTTTACATTCATAACTTACATTTTCATTTATTAAATACCGTTCTACTTTTCTATCAGTTCGTTCTCGTTTTCCAATAAGAATTTTTCTTTGCGTAATAGTTCATTTTCTCTTTTTATAAATTGCATTTCACGCTCTTTGTCTAATTTACTTTGGCTTCAACTTACTTCGTCGTTGATCGCTACATTTTTAATAGTACCGTTTTATCTACGTTTTATCTACGTTTCTCGTTCGTTTGACTGCCGTTATTTGCGTTATCTTTATTATTGCTGTCCACTCCTTTGGTGCTTACATTTGAACTGCCGTTGCTGCTTACTTTGCTCTTACTGTTGCTGTCGCTACTGCCGCTGGTCTCATCACTTGCTTCACAGGATTGATAGCTTCGTCGTTTTTGTTGTACATGACATTGCCTGCGTTGGCACCATGAAGATCCAGTATAGGGGAAGTACCAGGAAATTCTTTAGCACATTGTTTAAAAGCTGCCTTAATGCATTTTTGCTGCCTAATGAAGACAGCCCCAATTTATTTTACCACTCTTTTAACTGTGTAAACACCTGCCGCTAACATCATACATTGCGAACTTCTGATTTTTAACTATTTCACGATGATTTTTATTGTTTTTGTCACTTATGAGGTGTAACACAACCTTTTAGTTTAATTATTTTACTTGTAGTTTTTGCTTTTAAATGTGTAGGCGCGATGAAGTAAAATAAGAAAAAAATGTTCTCTTTATCTCAAATCCCACTTCTGAAAATTTTAATATAAATTTAGAACACGTTTAGCTTGGTTGACGGTCGCTTTTATTCTGAATTCTCATCATACAGTGATGCTTCTTCAAATACTCGATATTACAGTGTTGTCAATATACTTATAATAATACTCAATAGTAGGTTTAAATGTAATCACAGTACTTGTAATTCTATTTTATAAAAGACTTAAGAGTAATGACAATCACAGTACTTGTAATACTATTTTATAAAAGACTTAAAAGTAATGATGCTTCTTCAAATACTCGATATTACAGTGTTGTCAATATACTTATAATAATACTCAATAGTAGCTTTAAATGTAATCACAGTACTTGTAATACTATTTTATAAAAGAATAAGAGTAATGACAATAGTTATAATGATATTTAATAATACTAGTAAATAACTTGAGCTACTTTATAAACGACTAATATATTGACATAATAAACAAGCTTCCTACAAATTGTACAATTGTTACCAGCCGTTACCATGTGTAGGTGTTAGACCTATCTTCCTTCAGAACTCAATTACGGTATGTACTCTTATACATGCTAGTGCCCTTGAATAACTGACGACACAACGGCCTCGATGGTTAAGTTTGGGAGAAATTCGAAAATCCAGCAGCTTCTGGCTTCTGGATATGGTGCAACAACAATTAGTCAACTTGTATATCAAGGAACACCTACTCCAAAACAGTAATGTAGCTGTTCCGTTAATAGTGGTAGAGACTATTATGCGAAATTCGTTACCACTGCTAAAGGTAACGAATCCCAAATTCAATGGCGATTATTTGAAGTGGCGCCAATTTTTTATTTCTTTTGCTAACATGATGGAGAAACAACCATAACCAGCGGTACAGAACATGTGTTACTTAAAGAGTAATGTGTCTAGAGAATCCGACAAACTGAAAAGCCATTTTACTTTAACTGAGCAAAATTACCGCGTTGCCTGGATATTGTTGCAGGAAAGGAACAATAATAAAAGAATAATGCTTTCTACTTTGATGGCAAAACTAATGAATCAGCCTTCAACTACCTCCACCGCTTCTATTAAAGGCCTGCATCATACAACACGAGAATTAATATTTAACATTAAATAATCAGCTCAATTCAATTATTAATCAAAAAACTTGATCGCACCACCACCAAAAGAATACCAATAGAATTGCAGAAAATTGGATACGTTTTATCAATCTTGCAATTTCAATTCCAGTCAATAGAAGTAATTGGAAGCAATTGCAGCCACACATGTTGCAACCAGAATCCATTCTTCTTTGCTAGCAGCCTTAGAAAACACTTGTACCTGCATACTATGCAACAGTGCCAAACATCCTTTATACTATTGTAACCATCGATTGTTTCATATACAGTTTGTCAAGGAAGTGTTTTGACACGGTAAAAAATTCGTTAATTAGATTTACTCCATACACAATATAGTGCTTCTTTATTGTTTTGAATATTTTTCTTAATTCATTTCATTTAATTAATATATTTACTAATGAACAGTAACAACAAAGAAATAATATTAAAATTAAGAAACAAAAAACAAAGGAAATTAGCACTATAAAAGGTTTTAATATTTTGTAAGGCCCCCTTTAGCATATATAACGCCTTGTAGTATTCTCCTCATAGAATAAATCAACTTCTGCACATCGTATTCGCTTGGTATTTTATTTCATTCCTCTAATATTTAAGTTTTCAGCTCTTCTCCTCTCGGCCGACTTTAAGTTAGCAGAAATTTTCAATGGGGTTCAAGTGAGGACTCTGGGCTGCCGATTCTAACACTTTTTTGTAATTATAAAGAATCCACATCCTTACCAAATACTCCTTATGTTTTGGGTCATTATCTTGATAAAATTTGAATTGCGGATAGTTATCGATATTTATCATATAACATTTGAAAATATCAAATATTATTTTGCATCAGTTTTATTCTCTATGAAATCTAGTTCTCCTACTCCTTTACTGGATATGCACCCCGATACCATAACAGAAAATTTGCCGAATCTAAATATTGGAATATAATATAATATTTCGATTTTTCAATGTGTTTAACAGTTGTCGCCACACTATATTAGGCCCACCATTATAGTAAAGCATGATTTTTGTCTCATTGCTAAATATAGCGTCATCCCAATAATCTTTCGGTTTGACAAAGTACATCCTAGCGAAAGACAATCGCTTTTCAATGTATTGTGTTGAAAGCATTGGTTTTTTTCGAGCAAATCTTGACATATACTGGTACTTTATCATGAGCTGCCTGTAACGACTCTTTCTTATAATGTAGTCGGCGAAGTTGTTACAAATCGGATGAGGCACGTAGTGGTACTCTGTATTTTGCTTTTGGTGTTTGGCTTGACTTTATTTGTTTCTTGATGTCTATCGTCTCTGCCTGTCAGTTGATCCTGTAGTCGCTGATGTAGTCCAAGTTGCTTAAAACGAACTTAGAATACTTGTTTTCGACTTTGAACATATGTTTTTCCACTTCGAATACTTGTTTTTTTTTACATCGAATACTTGTTTTCCCACACGAATACTTGTTTTTTCCACCTCTGAAAGAATCTCAAACAATATTTAACCTACTTAAAGTTAATCGTGATTGAGAATTCTTTTCATACATACGAACTCAAAATCTGGCTCGCCTGGTTTGATTTTTTTTTTATATTTTGGACAAATTTCATCTTCACATGCCTTACTGTTTCGTAGGTGACCGCAATATCACATTCTTCTTTGAGTTCACTTGAAAGGGTTCTCGTAGAAATCTGCGGTTTTTCGACCACTTTCCTTACAATCTGCTCCATCTGATATTTTGTGCGGAAGGAAGTACGAAGATTTTGGGTCAAGTCAATCTTCCGTTTTACTTGATTTAAAATATTATAATCTACAGCTTAATAACCAATAGCAAAAAATCGAATGAAGATCCAAATAGCACATTAACCTATGCTCAAACACTCAAAAATAATAATAAAACTGAAAATGAAAGTGAAATAGTACTGAATAAACTAAATATCCAGGAAAAGTTTTCTGCTTCACTAGATAAGCGAATTACAAAATTAGAACAATCAATTAATTTAGCAAGACATGCCTAAAGAATTGTTGTGAGTTAGAATCAAGCTGCCTGCGCGTAGTGTCTCACATCATCGAATCCTAACAGATGCCACACATTCGGTGTGATTAGCATGTGTTAAAGTTACTTAAGAACGCACATATACAGGGTGGCTGATGAATATTGCTACATTAAGAAACTCAAATAACTTTTTTTTCAGTGTATGGAATTCATTTTTCTTTTATTAATGTTAAAGCTCATTCAATTTTATTAAATAAAGCTTAATTAGTTTTAAAAATAATGGAATTTAAAAGCCCCCCCTGCTCGTTGATGCATGTGCGGCATCTTATCAAAAAGTTATTCATTACTGCTTGGAGAGTTGAGACAGGAATAGCCGCAATTGTTTCTCGAATGGATTGCTTTAGTTCGTTCAAATTTGTTGGTTTTGCTTTGTAGACTTCCTGTTTGCAATAACCCCAAAAGAAAAAGTCAGGTGCAGTAAGGTCCGCCGACCTGGGGGGCCAACGGAATGTGGAGTTTCTGGATATCAGCTTATTGTGAAATTTTCGTCGCAATTCTGTCATAACAGGCCGGGCTATGTGAGGAGTTGCACCATCTTGCTGAAACCATACTGAGTTGAAAGCAATTCTCATTCGGCGTAATTCTGGATAGAAAAAGTCTCTCAACATGGCCAAGTAACGGTCTCCAGTAACCGTAACGGTGTGACCGTTTTCTTCGAAGAAGTAGGGCCCGACAATGCAGCGTGATGAAACTGCACACCACACTGTAACACGAAGTGGATGTAATTCCGTCTCATGGAGTATCTGTGGGTTGGAAGCACTCCATATTCGACAATTTTGTTTATTTATGTTGCCGTTTAAATTGAAATGGGCCTCGTCAGACATAAAAAGACAGTTGATCATGTTTCTGTTCTCTTCCACCATTTGAAGCATCTTCTGGCAAAATTCCAAGCGAATAGGGAAGTCTGCTGCGTTCAATTTGTTGGCCATTTGAATTTTATATGGGAATAAGTCCAAATCTTTATGCATAATTGACTGCAATGACTGTCTGCTTATACCCATTCGAGCAGATAAGCTTCTTCTCGAAACTCTTGGATTATTTTGTATGGCAGCAGCTACTGCAGCGATTGTTTCCCCCGTCCGAACTGAAGGGTTTCGATGGTAAGGTCTTCTGTTGACTGTCCCATGCTCGGCAAAATTGTTTACAAGTGTCATTATGGTCCATCTGCACGGTGGATTGCCGCCAAACGTGCGCCTATACTCCCTTTGAACCGCAACTACGGACTCCAGTGCGTGATAGCGTCGGACAATCCAAATTCTTGTTTCAGTGTCCCAGTTAACCATTTTTGATAAATCTAACAATCAATCTGCAAAATAAAAATAAAAAAACCAGATTCATTAAATAGAAAAAAAGTTATTACATTTTTCTTTGTTAGCGGCTTTCATCAGCCACCCTGTATTTAGGGTGCGAGTATTTAGAATTATATATTATTATTACCTATGTAATATTTATTATGTAAACTTTTAGGGTGCTACAGTTTTGCAATCGAGCCACCGAAGGGCATTGAAAGTTAGAATGCACCATCAGCATTTCAGAATGGCGTAGGTCAGTTGGCTTGACCAACTGACACCAATTAACAGGTGCGAAACTGGAACACCAGAAAGGTCAGTTTTTGTATTGTAATAAAGGCTTGTGATTTTAAAACTAAAAGTGTAATGTAGTGATTTTTCCAAAGAGTGATTTAGGCTTTTCAGATACACGCGCACAGCAGAAGGACGTCCCCCGTCAAACAAGGACAATACCCCAACAGAATTAAGGATTATGCTTTGGAACGCAAATGGGCTACTCCAGCACCATAGGGAACTAGAACACATATTGAAGCACAGAAATGTGTGTCTGTTATCTGAAACTCACTACACAAATCATTCATATTTAAAATTTAATAATTACCATACATACCACACTATACATCGAAGCAATTGTGCACGAGGGGGTAGTGCTATTTTAATAAAAACAACTCTGAAACATTTTGCAGAAGAATAAACTTGCAGAGAGGAATTCTCTTACTATTGATACCGGACAAAAACTTTCACTGATGGCTGTATATAGTCCTCCAAGAAACATTATCAAATGTAACTAGTATGTAGATCTTATGAACAAATGCAAAAATCGGTTTATTATAGTAGGAGACTTCAGTGCAAAGCAGACACACTGGGGATCGAGGCTAATAACTACTATAGGTAGAGAACTTTTAAGAGCTATTCAAAATAGAGGCGTGACTTTATCTCTACTGGTAAGCCAACAAACCTCGAAACATTCCTGATTTGCTCGATTTTTTCATAATGAAGCAAATTTTTCTATAAAACTTGTTAATTGAAGAAGGATTAGAACTTTTTCTGATCATTCACCCGTATATCTTACCTTAAGCAAGAATATTATTCAGATACACAGTAAAAAATTTAGTTTAATTTTAATACAATTTTGTCATTTATATATAATAATGACAGACAGTATTAAATTAAAACCATACTGGTGTAAGCAAAGAGAGAGCGAAAAATGAGAGAGTAAGTATTTTTTATAATTAATTAATACTATAGTTGGATTTAATTCAAAGACGAGTTTTTTCTTAAAAACAAACTTTTTAAGCATTAAATGAAATCCAACATGTTAATAAATTCTATTTTTTTGGGTTCTGTCGAATGTCCCTGCTGCTAGCGCTGCTTAGTATAGCTTATTTAATAATTGTTGTTACTATGTAAGCTTTAATAAAATAAAAATAAAAAAATAAATATTTGTTGGGGTTTTAAAACAAAATTTAAATGGTTTGGGATCTATCTGCGAATTAGAATATTTATAATACTTTTCTGAAATTAAATCAAC
This sequence comes from Clusia tigrina, assembly GCA_920105625.2. Lineage (NCBI taxonomy): Eukaryota > Metazoa > Arthropoda > Insecta > Diptera > Clusiidae > Clusia > Clusia tigrina. The sequence continues at coordinate 137,920,407 of OV050031.1, forward strand.
ACCAAAATTGGAATGAAATTAGTATATTGTTGGCATTAAAAGTAAACCCTTAAAGGTTTTTTAAATACGTACAGTGCTCTACAAATTTATAAGCCCACTTATAAAAGATAGCACATTTCACGTAAAATTAGGGAGAAATTCAAACAAAATTTCTATAAAATTTGCTTTTTTTTAAAATGAGGCTTGTTAAATTGTTTGAACAGTGTTGAAAACTACATACGAGTATATGCTGAAAAGAAAAATCAAAATAAATATTTGGTTGAAAAATACTTTTTACTTAAGATAACATAAAATTATATTAATGGAATAATATGTAACTTATTTGATAATACACTTTATTTACTTTATTCTGTTATTTCACACGACATTACAAAAACATTTTCGTTTGTATAAAGTGAATTTCGAATGGTCTTAAATTTTTTAAGTTATAAAAAGAAATAACTTTTGAAAAATCTGTTGAACTAATCTCGTAGCACTGTAAGATGGAGTTATATTCTTTATTGACAAAAATTTCGAAATGCAAATAAATTTTTTTAATGTTTCCGAATGAAAGAAGTTCGTTTTCTTTTTTAAAAGTAGCATAAATTCAGGCTTATAAAAATATCCATATTTACATTCGAATTTTTTTGTCGTCAGTATTTGAGGCATTTTATATGTATCAAATGTATTGGAAAGATAGTCTTGAGCACTTACATCTAAATCTCAAAAGCTTAGATTACATAATTTACTAAAAATAAATAAATTTTCAAATTTCATACTTTCCCACGTATTACTCATTTTAGTCTGATACCTATTAGCTAGCGATTTGCATATGTTTTTGTAATTATTGATTATTGAAACATCTCTGATAAATTCATTTTTTAAATGAAAAACAACATATGATAAGGTTTCGAATTCTTTGTCACATAAAAAGCAAAAGTTTGTCATTGTTAATTAATATTAAACTTAATTCGTGAATTCCTTAAACTTATTGTCGAATTTCGATTGCACTTCTAATAATCTAGTGCTTGGTTTCTTTGTATCGTCGATTTTGTAAATAAATTTGGCGAAAAACCCCAAAAAGTTCGCCAAAGTTACATCGAATTGTATATTAAATACATAAAATGCTTTGAAATACAGATCGAATACTTGGCTGAATTTATAATAGGTGGGAACAGTTACCGTCTTGCCATCAATGGTTATAAAATATTGACAAATTTTTGTTCTGTCTTGTCCAGCGGCAACGATGGTGGGCTGCCTAGAACCAACTGTATATTCTGCTATAGGGGTGTTGAGCTACGAAGAAAAAAATTGTTATTTTTGTTGATTAAGAATGAATATTTGATAGTAAATTACATTTTCAAAAGAACTAAAACTATCGGTAGATTTTTGAAAGTTTATTTCTTTTGGTTGCGTCCACTGGCAGTAGATGGCAACAGCTTTAAAAGAATCAAAAAAGGTATCACGTCAGAATGCCAATTAACACAGATTACCAAATTAGATCCGCCACTTGCATCGATCAAAATTTTCTCCACACAGCTTTCATATTTCTCCCAATTTTCTAAAAGTCCATTCGAAATCGCCTCCCCATACAGAAGATTAAAATCAAAATCAATCTGCAAAAAATTTATATTTTATTAAAATAATAGTAGTATTATTGTTCATACATTACCAATGACGAATCATATAAAAAGATTGGGAAATGTTCCAAAACATTGAATTCAGTTCTAATAAATTGTTGTCTTGCTTTTAGCGTTTCCCATAATTTCTGTTGCACTAAATTTAGTTCGTCTGTAACAGTGCAGTTTTGAAAAAATTCAAGATCTTGTTCGGAGAATCATCATCGCTTTCCTTATCGACCTCAGACAGTTTCCGTTTCTTGTTACTACAGCTGAGTTTCGTCAGCTTGGAATTTATGTTTTTAACTTTGCAGCCAAATAGCCGGAATTCTTCTCTGGATTGTAGAACAGATCCTTAATTTATTTTTAAGTTACTTTAAGATCGGTTGGCATTTAAACGTATTAAACACAGTGATAAGAGTACTTACAATTCCTCCAGACTTGTTATTTGCAACCTTAAAAGCTGGGAAAAGATATATTATTGATTCAGCAAGTGCAATTTTTTCCCCACGCTTCGGGTGATTTCCACAATGTTGGCGTGAAAAGTTAGTGGACTCGCGCACTAAGGAGCGGCGGGAATTATCGCTTAAAGTGTCGTTTTTCTTGTATTCCTCAAGGATGCAAGAGAAATCTCCGCTTCATTTTCCACTTTTAGGATCATCAATTTTAATAAAATACACATCCACGTGGTATTTCACTTTCAGAAACATTGCGACGCTTCTCCGATAATTGGTACATGTGATTTCAATATTTTTTGGTTTTCTTTTAAAACCATAAATACCAATTGGTACATGTGATTTCAATATTTTTTGGTTTTCTTTTAAAACCAAAAATACCAAAGATAACAGTAAATACAAAAACTGGGAGTATAAAAAAATAATTGAAAGTGAGAAAACTTTTTAATACTTCTTTGGGTTTGTTTTTAAACCAAAAATACTTAAAATATTATAGAGAGCACTTTAATACTTTTTTTATTTTTTAAAACTAATATTTCGAAAATAAAGCCTCAAGCACTGATTAAAGTTTTGTTTTTAAACCACTTTGTATTTAATGAAACTTCAAAAAAATTTCATTGATTTAAAATAATGTCATATGGAATAAAATTAACTCCAAGAGTCATAACAATAAAATTTTTTAGGATTAAAATTAGAATTTAATTAAAAAATGATTAAATTAAATACCAACTAGAATTAAAATTAAACTACCATTTTTTACTCTGTAGAAAAAATACCTTTAGTGTAAAACAAAATAACGGACTGGGAATATTTCTGAAAACTCCTGGAGGAACAAGTCGACAAATCAGTTGAGTTGAAAAGCGTCCTAACTCTTGAAATCGAACATCTTAAGTTAAATAAAATATTTCAACAGGCAGCATTGAATAGCACACCAACATATAGCAGAATTGTAAAAGGACATAAATATCCTAAATTTATAAGAGATCTAATCCAACAAAAACGAAAAATTCGTCGAATGTGGCACCAGATGAGGTCCCTTTCTGATAAAGCAACTTTAAATAAAGAAAAACCAAAGAACTGAGTTTAGTGATAAAACAAACAAAGAATGATGAATTCAACATAATAAGTTAATTATCTAACGAAAGAAATTCAAGCTATTCCGTGTGGAAATGTACGCTTAATTTAAAAAGACCAGTTGCACAAAATCCATCAATCAAAGAGAACAACAACAAATGGCCCAGAAGTGATGCGGAGAAAGCTGAAGTATTCGCTGATAATAAATAACAATAAACGAAGAACTAAGCGACACCTTCATCAAGCAAAAAGAGCGGACCGACCTTCTATACAAAATCAGATTGCTCCTACAATACGAATACTTTGAAATCCTTACTTGAAAAGTAGATACTTCAGAATAAAAGTTAATAATACCACCTTTTCGAAACTACATGAAATCAAAGCAGGGGTCCCGCAAGGAAGAGTGCTCGGCCCTTTGCTATAACTAATTTTCCATAGTGTCCTACCAGCTTCAAATAATGCAATCACTGCAGTATTTGCAGATGATACTGCCATAATGGCAACATCCAAAACAGAGGAGTCCGCTATGATATTGCAAGCAAAATTAAATAACGTCGTAAGATGGACTAAAAAATGGAATTAAAAAATGAATGAATAAAAAAATGAATTAAACTAAACAACACTAAATCGGTCCACATAAACTTTACAAACTTTTACTAAAATTTAACTCGATAAAATGCCTCATAGGGCGTCAATCCGTTCTATCACTTAAAAATAAAACTGTTGATACCAGTGTGGTCTTATGGCGTCCAACTCTGGGGCTGCGTTAGTCAGAACAATATAATTACCATTCAGCAATTTCAAAACAAAGTCTTGAGATGTATTACCAATGCACCCTGGTAGATCAGAAATTTTGACCTCCACCGTGACCTTGAAGTCGGAATAGTGAAGGACGAAGTAAAACGGTTTCCTGAAGTTAATGCAGTCAGACTAAGCTATCATGTTAAGGAAAAAGCATCTAACCTACTAAGGACAAATAGTAAACAACGCAGATTAAAACGCACTACACCAAACCTTACATATTTAGGAGCGGTCAATAAATAAATTTCTAAATGAATTGGTTGTTAGTATGTACGAATATATATATATATATATATATATATATATATATATATATATATATATATATATATATATATATATATATATATATATATATATATATATATATATATATATATATATATATATATATATATATATATATATATATATATATATATATATATATATATATATATATATATATATATATATATATATATATATATATATATATATATATATATATATATATATATATATATATATATATATATATATATATATATATATATATATATATATATATATATATATATATATATATATATATATATATATATATATATATATATATATATATATATATATATATATATATATATATATATATATATATATATATATATATATATATATATATATATATATATATATATATATATATATATATATATATATATATATATATATATATATATATATATATATATATATATATATATATATATATATATATATATATATATATATATATATATATATATATATATATATATATATATATATATATATATATATATATATATATATATATATATATATTTATATATATATATATATATATATATTTTCCACACAATAAATGATATGCACTAGTTTGGTTATAAAAACGACAAGAAGCGTTATTCTTAAAATACTAGTTCTTATATACTATTTACAAAGAACAATTACAGTCTACGTATTAACTTTTCTGTTCCAGTTACGCAATTGTTGTTTGGTGTCAGTTGCTCAAGCCAACTGACCTACTGAAAGTAAAAGTGTCGTCTGTGCATTCGAAATGCCCCTCGTCAGCTTGACTGCGGAACTGTGGCACCCTAAAAGTTTACATCATAATTAATACATACTATTCATTTACAACATTTGCACCCTAAAAATATGTGCTCTCTTAATGAATTTAATGGGAGCCGGTGCTGTGAGTCAACTAGGCATAGGTAGCTTGATTCTAACCTACAACAAAGGTAGTACTTACGAGCCATATGACGTGATTATCACCCTTCCGAAGATTGCGTTTATTCCGATGCGCAAATAGAGATGGAAGTAACTACGTTCGCCTGTATATATGTTCCATAGTTGATCGACCCAGGTACCCCAAACGATGGATTTGCCAGTGGCAGGTCAATAATTTGAGTCCAAGTGGAAGAGGAGAAGTTGATAGATTGCTGGGATGGATGGATGAAGTTAGTGGCGATAAAATCATCGCGTTTAGATTTAAGTCATGTTGTAACACACGCAAGGTCAGCTAGAGGCTGACGCGACCACGAGTAACACCGGTGTCAGAATACTAACAAATGCAACCCTACCTACTTTGCATTAATATAAGGTAAATTACGATATTATGATTATATTTAGACTAAGCAACATAATATATATGTATGTACTCTTCTTTTCTCTTACTTGCATTAAAGCTATTAGATTGAACGGACGTGTTCTTTTAATTTCGCTAACAAAGGTTATGGGCCCAGGCCGCCAATAATTAGAAATAATACACTACCTCATTGGTCGAAGGGTATACGCAAAGGTCGAACGGTTTAACTAGTACTTTATTTTTATTTGTGCGGATTGAAAAAAAAATTAATATGAATTTAGCGTCAATCGACAAATTAAGTGGTGATAATTATTCATCATGGTCACTCCAGATGAAGAGTTTACTAATAACGATGGACTTATGGAAAGTAATTGCGGAAGAGGTTCCGAATGAAGTGAAGGAGCCCTGGAAAATTTGCGACCAGAAAGCGCTGGCAACCATGACTCTCGGTGTAAAAACATCTGAATTGCTAAACATTAAAGGATGCTTAACGGCAAGGGCCGCGTGGGATACACTTGAAAGCCTATATAATGCAAGGGGACTCGCAAGAAAGGAAAACCTCTTTAAAAGCTTGGTCAAATTCGAGTGTTCAAGCAGCGAAAAATTTGCACCGCAAATTAATGAGTTTTGTTCGTTGGTCAAAAGTCTGGCTGAAATTGGTGTAAAAATTGAAAATGATTTGATAACAATATTACTATTTAGCAGTTTGCCGCCAGCTATGGAAAACTTTGTAGTTGCAATTGAAAGTACAGACAATTTGCCGTCACTTGAATCTTTAAAAGCAAAATTATTGGAAGAAGCACATCGTAGAGGTCACAAGGTCGACATCAGTTGCGAAAAGGTTTTTGCATTTAATCACCGAAATAACGAAAAAAAACGAATAACAACCAATTATTCACAACAACAACAACAACAGTACCGCAATCGAAGTGCGCAGAATAGCGGAAAACAAAATAGCAACGTAAAGTGTTACGGGTGTGGAAGAAGGGGGCACATACGTTCTCAGTGCGGAACGCATAGAAAGGAAACAACGATGGCCCTCAGCTGCGTGACTAATCCGAATGAAACCGGCTGGATATTAGACAGTGGCGCTTCATCACACATGTATATTGAAAAAATCAGATTTTCTGCGCTTAAGCCATATGAAAAAAAATATTGTTTTAGCATCAAGTGAAACGGTAAAGGCAGAAGGTATTGGCACGATTAATGTTATATATAAAAATATGAAAATTGTGTTAAGTAACGTGTTGTATGTACCAAGTTTGTATACAAACATCTTATCGGTTAGTAAAATAATTGAAAATGAAAATATGGTAAATTTTTTCAAAGACAGGGCAGAAGTGGAAACTAAAGATAACCAACTAGTTTGTGTCGCGAGTTTGGAAAACGGCGTGTTTAACGTAAACTTTAAAAAATGCGAGTATGCAATGACAGCTAAGTATAGTGAAATAGAGCGTTGGCATCAAAGATTCGGTCATCTCAATTATAATTCTATAATACAAATGTCTCATAAAAATATGGTACTTGGCCTGACGATTAATGTCAAGAGTATGCCAGACGGTTTTAAATGTGAAACGTGTGAAATCGAGAAAATACATCGAAAGCCGTTTAAAAGCTATTCAGAAGTACAGAGTGCGGGCATTTTAAGTTTGGTACACAGCGACGTATGTAGCCCAATGCGTATAGCGTCACAAGGTGGTGCGAAATATTTTATAACATTTATAGATGATTATTCTCGATACATGCATATAGATTTTATTGCAAAGAAATCGGATGCGTTTAATTCATACAAAAAGTTCATTAATCAGGTCGAAAATCAAACGAGAAACAAAATCAAGCGGTTTCAGTCACACAACGGGTTGGAATACGTGAATAAAGATTTTGAGGTTTTTTTTTAGTCTCGTGGCATAATACATGAAACTACTGTAACTTATACGCCTCAACAAAACGGGGTCGCAGAAAGGGCAAATCGTACGTTAGTTGAAATGGCACGGTGTTTAATGAATTCAACTAATCTCCCTCAAAGTGTGTGGGCTGAAGCCCTGCATACAGCAGTTTATATAAGAAATCGGTCCATCACCAGCGTATTTAAAGAAAGAACTCCGTTCGAGTGCTGGTTTGATAGGAAACCATGGATCAAACATTTTAAAACTTTTGGTTGCAAGGCAGTTGTGCTTGATAAGCGATTACGAAAGTCAAAGTTTGAGCCCAGAAAGAGTTGTGCTAAACTTTGTGGGTTACTCTAATATTTACATCTAAAGCATATAGATTTTACAACAGTGAAAATAGAAAAATCACTCTAGCTCGGGATGTGGTATTCCTAGAAAATGAATTCCATAAAGGAAAAGGTGAAAACGAAAAAACAGAGCCTGAAGGGCAATTTTCTATTATAGACACGGGCTCAATAGAGAACAAAATAGAAGAAAGGCCAGTAGATAATAGAGAAGACCACTGTAAATTCGGAAAATTTTATCGAAATATTCGAAAGCGCAAGTGAGTACAGCGAACCAGAAGTTTAGAAAGCGGAAAGTGGATACAACACAGGTGGAGCTAGACTCACGCGGACAGCAGGAGTCTGGAAGAGAGCGAATAAACCGAACGGAAATAATGAAGTGTTAAATGCGTTTTTGGAAAACCCTGGTACGGTGACATTAGCACTTTGTTCTAACAACGCAGCGGAGTGGAAAAACAAGGCCAGATTGGTGGCGCAAGGGTGTACACAGCGGGCAGGCGTGGACTACGTAGATACTTATGCGCCTGTCGTAAGACATACGTCGATTAGGATGATATTGTCAATAGCGGTGAAGTATGAGCTTTTGGTGTATCACATCGATGTGATTTCAGCATATTTAAATGGAAATCTTATGTGCCAACCGGAGGGATTCGTGGACAAAGATAAACAAAATCACGTATGCAAATTAAACAAAGCCTTGTATGGACTAAAACAAGCCGGCAGAAATTGGAATGATAAATTTAATGAAATACTTTGCAACATTGGTTTCTATCGAAGCAAGTAAGACAACTGTATTTTCATTTTGAAGACCGATGAACAGATTAACATCATGTGTGTGTATGTCGATGATACTATACTAGCTTGCACAACAGATGAAATGATACAAAAAATAATCACAAAGCTGGAAGAAAAAATCAAAGTGGTGAATAAAGGTCCTGTTAACTATTATTTAGGCATGGAGATTGAGAGGCAAGGACGAAGAGGTGAAATGATAATTCATAAACACCGGTACACAACACAACTTTTGACAAAATGGAATATGCAAGATTGTAAAGGCGCGTCTACCCCTTTCGCCAGTGGCACAGTATAAGAGAAATGCACTGACCCTACGAAATGTTCCGGATGTGACATTTTACAATATCAGTCGCTCATCGGAAGCCTTACATATTTAGCAATAGTGTCGAGACCAGACATAGCACATGTTGTAGCAAAATTAGCGCAATTTAACGCACATCCGCATAGAGAATATTTTATGGCAGCGAAAGGAGTACTCAGATATCTTCGAGCGAGACCCAAAGGTGTGTTAACTTATAACGCGGATTGGGTTTTCGACAACACTGACCGTAGATCATATAGTGGGTTCACTGTATCGATGGGTGAAAATTTAGTAGCATGGGAATCCAAAAAGCAAAGTATCGTGGCTCTCAGTACGATGGAGGCCGAATATGTCGCTATGTGCTCGGGAGTTAGAGAGGTGACATTCCACCGAAGTTTACTGCTGGAGATTGGATTTCGAGACCTGGTGAGCGAAGCTACAATAGTTTTTTGTGACAATCAGAGCGCTCAATTTACAATTAAAAATCCAATGGTAACCAAGCGAAGTAAACATATAGACATTCGGTTCCATTACCTGCGAGACAAATATATGAACAACGAGATTGATATCCACTACTTCCCGTCACCAGATAATGTGGCTGATATTTTAACTAAAAGTTTACCTAAGGAACGTCATGAAAACTATGTAATGATATGAAATTGAAATTTATTGTAAAAACCTGACATTTGACTTAACATTTGATTTAATATTTCCTCAACCTCATATGTAATTTATTCTAAATAAAAGTAGTCATGTTGAGGTGGAGTTTGTCAGAATACTAACAAATGTAACCCTACCTACTTTGCATTAATATAAGGTATATTACGATATTATGATTATATTTAAACTAAGCAACAGAATATATATGTATGTACTCTTCTCTTCTCTTACTTGCATTAAAGCTATTGAATTGAACGGACGTGTTCTTTTAATTTCGGTAACAACCGGCATTGCAACAGGAGAGCCCCTTATCGGATGTGGGAGTGTTTGTCAACAGTAGTCAGCGCATTCAACGAACGATTCAGTTGCAAATGGTATAGTGGAAAGGGAATCCAAGAGTAGTCGCCAATTGTTTTTTGTTATTGCACAGCGGTAATCGCAAGCGCTGTACTGGTGGGCGGTACTTGTGGCTGGGAAACTTCAGGGGTCTCACCACTCGGCGACAGCGAAGATGTACTAACTTGCGACGATGATGTTTGGTAAATACGTAACAAAATGTGATGCATTGCAACCCAACTTTTATATCGAGACGTGGATGGGCATTTTGATACTTTATATAAGAAATGGAGGCAATTAAAACAGAGGTTGTTGGACTCTGCTAAATACCTGCGAGCATTCACATCAAGTGATTGGAATTGTGGCCATTGTGCTAAGGAGTGCTGTCTCTGACACTCAACACATTTATTTGCATGTTGTTTTGCTGGCTTTGCAAAATTCGACAATACTGACCAATCTCCTCCGATCTTCCATCATAAGCGACACGGCTGGAGTACGAAGGCACCGTTCCACGATGGACTTGGTGTAAGGATTGAGACCTGATTCGCGAGGTTTGCGAATTCCCATGAGCCTGCTAAGGTAGCGTCTTGCTTGTGACGTGAAGCGGCCAAGCTTCATCCAACAGTCCCAGAGGAGTTGGATGCCGATTTCAATCGTGCCACTATCGCAGCTAGCACTATTAACCCACAAAATTTGCGCTGCGATATTGCTAGTATTTTCAACGAGATGATACATGATTGTACTATAAGCAAATGAATGCAAATAGTATCCCTGGCGTACATAAAGTGATGCCGCGTAGTCCACTTGTAATTTTTACAATTTAATTTTTTTTATTAGGTGCTAATCTAACCTACCATTGCATGCGTCTTTGGAAGCTCTTACTAGGAGCACAAGATTGCTGACGTTCGATCAAGTACTAGCACCGACGATATATCGGACAAAATATCCTCACAGTTGACAGTCTTACAGTCCATGGAGAACCCTGTTAGTCCATGGATACTCACCAGATCCTGCCGCTCTCGGGACGCTTAAGGGGACAAATTGCGTGCTAATCAATGCATATATTTCAGTGTACAGCGCATGCAAAATAAATGGCTTTAAGTACTCCACTACGTCTTCCAATTGTAGTGTAGTACATTTAACTATATAATCACACCATTTTTTAATCGAGTGGACCCAAGTTTGATTGCAACACGTCTATTAGATGTACGGTGTTCACGGTTACTAGGAAAATGGCAGATCCCACCCGAATTTTGGCGACAGTACCCTTTGGCTTCAAGGTTCCGTCATTCGGCAACTCATTGCAACTCCACATATTGCCGTTGGTTATCTGGTTTTGAACCATGCCGAGGTATCTGCTGCTTGAGTGCCTTGTTCTGCGTCGATGTGATTTACCGTCATTATGATGTCCACCTTGCGAAGGTTATGTGGCTGTCTTCTGAGTAATAAGTTATGGTGCCGCTCTCGACAAGAAAACCTCGTTTAAGTGCAGGGAGAATTTGCGACATTGGCTTCAGTCAAGGATACACTTGCTTGGTGGGTATGGGTTCATTGAGAATGTGGTGGATGCGCCTGCACACTTGTAGGAGCCTATACTAGAACAGGTTGTTACATTAAAATATTGATATCTTGCTCAATCCTGTGAGTTCTGTGCTGTCTCTTTCGTAACTAAAACCAGGTTCAGAGAAGACTTTAGATGACAGTTATATAGGATTTGACGGTTCTCATACTCACCCGAGAGATTCGTTCATGTTTAAAGAAGACCAATAGCTGTTGGAATCAATTGTCCCACTGTGTCCCTTGATCTTTGCATTTAAATGATATAATCGCTTTGCTTTCCGCAAACTGTGAAATGTACTTACTCTGATGCTCAAATGGAATACGAGCCAAGTCATATCGTAGTATTTTGTATGTACGAGTATGTACCAAAAATACTAATATGATTAATAAGAATTGTATATTGTGAATTATGTAGTTTTAGTACCCTTGCATAATTAATAATTCATCAATATATAGAATTAAATATAATAAATTGTGCTAAAAATTTTATAGAACAGAATAAAACTTGCCCTTAGAAATTAAGATTCCCACTGTGGAAGACTTGGTTTCAAAAATGCTTATTTATAAACAAACGTCACTCATTCTCCATTTGCAGTCAGAATTATTTTTGATGTAAGATATAATAGTAATAATAATTTTTTTCCGGTTTTTTAAATTCGTGCAATCCATGTAGCTTTCATTAAGTCGAAATTCAGAGAATATATCACAAAGTATAGTGTGTCGAGACTCTTCATTTTTAATTTGTGTGATTTGATTTTTTTTAATTTATATTTCCCATGAAATGTTAAAGTTCATTTAAATGGTCATAGGATCAGGGAATCAAAAACTAATTACGTGTTTTTTTATATTTGCCCTTTAGTTTCACGTATATATCGATTTTTCCAAAGGTGAAAAATGCTCTCGCACTGTGATATTTGTTTAATTGGAAGCCATACTTCGGGATAACGAAATTGCGTCATTCAGCAGCGAGTGCACTTTTCACAACAAAGCTTTGTAAGAATCCAACATGGATTTATTTATTGTATCTTTTCAATTGAAACCCAACAATAATTTTACAAGCCAGTGCTTGGAGCAATTTTAGTTACGGAATCATGTATTATTATTTTAAAGTAGTGACCTTTTAAGATGTGATGTAGGCATCCCTTGAATCAGATTCCTTGCTAGTTGATTTGGATGACATTTAAGTTTGGTTTTATATGTCGCTACGAAATTTACGAATTCTTTTTCAACCTGAGCTATATTCAGGACGCGGTGAATATTTTCATGTCTGTCGAAGCATAGAGCGCCGGTGATCGTTCTCAATACTTTGAATTCAACTCTTTGGAATTTTTGTAAATTTTATGCACTAGTTGTGCCCCTAATCTGGGTACCATAAGTCCAAATTGGCTTAATTAAAGCTTTGTATATAAGTACTTTATACTCCAGTCGCAGCCTCGATTTCTTGTTGGTAAGCCAGTATGAGGACCTTGACTTGAATTTCATTTGGATTTTCTTCGGTCGAAATGTACTTCTAATTATTGAACCTCTTATGCTTGCGGGATATCAATGCTATTTAAAGAGACTGCCCGGTAAAACCTGGAGTTGAGGGTAAATGTTACATACACACTTTTTTTCTCATTTACATTTTGGTGAGAGCTCAGGATAGCTGTGTCATCCGAAAAAGTCGTGGTAACGAGTGGTTATTAGTTGGCAAATCAGAAATGTACAGCATAGGTCCAAACACACTAATTTGGGGCACTCCAGCCATAATTTCAAACTTGCGGTGCTCTTGCTCGATTGTTCCATGATGCTTGCAGAACCCAAAGTGGTGATGAAGAATAATTGATTGGTGTTAATTTTGCCAGTAATAACCACTCGAGCAATTTAGAGAGGGTTGGCAGGAGACTTATGGGCCAGAATTAAGATACTTGAGTAGGGTCTTTTCCTAGTTTTGATATCATTATAATTTCAGATGTTCTCCATTTTGTAGAAAATTGGCCCAGACGGAGTATTGCATTAAACATATGTATAAGATGTATTATACATATGCGGCAATTCACTTATTATTTTGTTGGTAGTTAAGTCACATCCAGGTGATTGTTTTGGGTAAAGACTCGTTGTACTCGTACATAGGCGTTTGACTTTTTTCGGTTTAAAATGAATTGGTACTGCTGGCGTCGTTGTTGAAAGATTCTGAATACTATTGTTGTTGCGTGTCGATGGATTTGTCTGAAATACTGAACTCAGGTGCAGTGCAAATGGATTGCTTTATTCTTCTTCTATTTTTGCTTAAGTTATATCGCTTTGTTTTACAGGTGATTCGCTATCCTTCGGTGCTTTAACCATCTTTGTTGCTCTCCACAGTAATTAAATCCTACAAATTAGTTGAGTTTTGTTCGGGCGTGGCACTATTAGCAGCTGCATTTATTATTGATCCTGAGTCCCCGATTAAATATCCTCTCTACTCTTAACTTTTGTATTAACGCACACGTGAGTACTAATATTTACGATATTTGAGGAAGTTTGATTTATTGGACTTCAATTTTATTGTTTTTCCAATGAATTCCGGCTTTAAATATATTATTACCGGAAAGTAGTCGGATGATAAGACGAAACAAGAACTTTGTTTCCAACAAAGACTTTTCTATATTTTTGGTTATGCCGAAGTCATTAAGGTCGGGAATTTTTCTTTCATCGGTGGGCCAGTATGTAGGTTTTCCATATAATTTTTTTTTGTCGCGGCACACTTTTAACGATTTCAATATTTGCAGCACGCAAAGAAAAAGATAAGTTTAAAAGTTGCTTACTTATCTATAATACACTGTGTAAAATAGATAATGATAATTATTTAAGCATATGCCGAGAGAAGCGATCCCACTGCTCCACGAACGAATATGACCATCAAATTGTAGTTAGCTATATTTGCACATACGTAATGCACAATTTTGCAAGCTAGCATTTTTATGTGTGAAAATTTATTTTCAATTTCTTAAAAATAAAAAGGCTATAAAAATGCAAAAGTTTCCATCTTTACGCAGAAAGGATCCATTATTACTTCAGACCAAAAATATGGATGGATCAGTAGTTAAACCAGGCGTAAGCTATGCCGAAATTGCAGGATCGTCAAATCCAAATAAAACTGAAGAAAATACAAAAAATTCAAACGATAGTGATATTAATGAACTTAAAGACATGGTGAAATCCCTAATCACTCAAATGACTAATATGATGAATATCATTACAATGTTACTAACAAGTTTAAATGCACGAAACTAATAGTTTAATAATTGTAGCCTGGAATGCAAATGGCCAACAAAACATTATCTTGAGTTGAAGTAATTTTTGTCTGACAAGAAAATTGATATAGCTCTAGTTTCAGAAACACATTTTACGAACAAAAGCTATTTAGTATTTCCTGGATATAAAATGTATGTGACAAATCATCCTGATGGTAAAGCTCGTGGTGGGACTGCTATCATAATAAACTCACTATTAAAACATACTGAATGGCAACCATATGCAACACCTCATATTCAATCCACTACTGTGCAAATTGAGGATACAAGTGGGACAATTCTCACCTCCTCAGTTTACTGTCCCCCCAGACACCTAATACCGACGGATCAATATGATGACTACATAAAGACGCTTGGCGTAAGATTCATTGCAGCTGAAAATCTGAATGCAAAACACACTGACTGGGGATCTAGATTAACCAATAAAAAAGGACGAAATCTGATTAATGCTATAAACAAAAATAACTGCAGATTTTGAACCTCAGGTGAACCCACATACTGGCTAACAGATAGGAAAAAGATACCAGATCTAATCGACTTCAGTATAACAAAAAATATAAAGTGTAACAAATTAAAAATTAAAGCTTGTTTTGAACTTTCTTCAGACCACTCTCCGATAATACTTGACTACACAACTGACATCAAACCCATAGAACCAATAGCTAAGATTTTTAACCACAAAACAAACTGGAATGAGTATAGACAGCATATTGAACATCAACTGAATATGTCTATCACAATGAAAACACAATTACACATTGAACGTGCCATTATTCACTTCAACGATGTGGTCCTAGACGCAGGAATTAAATCAAGCCAACAACATAATTTTAAAAGAAATAAACCTACAACGGATATTTTCATAAGAAAGCAAATTATTGAGAAGAGAAAGAGGTGGCAGCTAACTAGATCGCCTGAGAATAAACACAAGTTAAATATAGCCTGCAAAAAACTCAAGAAAATATTAACTAAAAGACAAAATATAGAAGTTCAAAATTACCTAAAAAACTTGACGCCTACCCTGGATACGAACTACTCATTATGGAAATGCACAAAAAAATTAAAAAACTCAGATAAGGTATCAGCCACCACTACGAAAAGATGACAACTTATGGGCGACTACCAATGAAGAAAAAGCAGCTGCATTGGCTAAATACTTTGAAAAAGTCCTATCAAATGACGAAGCTAAATATATTGAAACACGCAATGACTTAAATATAGACATTACAACCAAAATTAAGAAAACAAACACAACAGAAAAAATTTATTGCATTAAAAAATGAATAAACCACCTACTACGAGCTACCTACAATAGGTTATAACTACTTAAGGAATGCTATCAACTCAATGTTCCTACTACAATTTTTTCCCAAAGTATGGAAAGTTTCTGAAATTATTGCACTACCGAAGCAGGGAAAAGATGCTACAATTGCTTCGTCGTATATATCAATTAGCCTACTTCCCATAATCTCTAAAGTTGCTGAAAAACTATTACATGATAGACTTAGCCAGATCCTTGACAATAAAAACATTATACCAAATCATCAATTCGGCTTCAGAAAAGGACATTCAACAATTCAACAGATACACCGTATAACAAACAAAATTGAAACAGACATAGAATATAAGCGGTACTGCGTTGCTGTATTCTTAGACGTTGCAAAAGCATTTGACAAAGTATCATAAAGGACTGCTGCATAAACTGAAGACGATGCTGCCACTTGACTACTATTTGATTGTTGAAAGTTATCTTAGTGATCGTTACTTTTACGTAAAAAATTTAATGAATAGTGTTCGTCTATTCATCTTACAACAGCTGGAGTTCCTCAAGGGAGTGTTTTAGGAGCACTGCTATATGTCATATTTACCTCAGATACACCACTTCCAAAAGAACTGAATACCACAATTGCTACCTTTGCTGACGACACAATCTTCTTAGCATCTGGCAAAAATCTAAATACTGCGACTGCAAAATCTGCAGATATACACAGAGAATGTTAAGGAATGGTTTGATAAGTGGTGCTTGAAAATTAATGAAGATAAGACTGTACAAATAATTTTTACAACTAAAACAAAATTTAACCCAATACCTATTAAAATAAACAATAAATATATAAAAAAAGGGTCTACAACTAAATACCTTAGTATACACATGGACTCAAAGCTAAGTAGGCACTACCACATCAAACAAAAAACGAAACAAATAAAAGAAAAATTTAGGCAACTATATTGGCTAATGGGTAAGCAATCTGAACTTACAATTAACAACAAGTTGCTGCTATACAAGTGTACTATAAAGCCAATTTGGACGTACGGACTCCAAGTATGGGGAACGGCAAAGCGGTCACACATACAAAAAATTCAAAGACAGCAATCTAGAATATTAAGAGTATGGGGAATGGCAAAGCGGTCACACATACAAAAAATTCAAAGACAGCAATCTAGAATATTAAGAGTTATCATAAAGTCTGGTTGGTACACAAGAAATGAAGATATACACCGCAAACTAAATACGACAAGAATTGACGAAGAAATAAAAAAGATATCCACAAAACACTACGATACACTGCATGGGCATAATAACGAAGAAATAAACGAGTTGCTACATCTAGAAGAAACCACCATGCGCCGTTTAAAGAGAACTCGACCAAACGACCTACTGAACTATTAAATCCAGACTACACATATTAGTAATAGTATTATAAATGCAAATGTAAATAATTATCATAAACATAATTTTGATCATAAATTGTTAATGTTAATTAATGTAAATAATTTTTGTTATATCACTTCTTGGCACTGGCCAAAATGTGTTTTTAATTTTAATTTCCAAACAAATTGTCAAATCATGTACTAGGTGTCAATATAATGGTGACAGATGTATGAAATAAAGAGAAATAAAAAAAAAAAAAAATTAAATAAAATTTCTGTAATTTTAAGTAACATGATATTTCCGTTTGTTTTCTACGTAAGCATTAGTTAAATTACTTAATTGTTTTTGTAATTATATGTGTATCAATTAGTATATAAGTTCACACCTTTATGAAATAAATGAGTCAGTTTGAATAATTGACTCCATCAACCACACGAACTACTATGTTATACTGGTACAAACACCATATAAAAATTCGTCAGCCATTTTGGTACAAGCATTGAACCGGCAACCATTTAAGGAAAATATCCTTAAACAATAATAATTTTGAATGTAAAATAAAATAATATGTACAACAAAAACAACAGTACGTTTATTAAGGGATTAATTTCAAGTTAATAATAAGAATACTTTTAATGAGAAATTTCAGCTTCATATTTTTTTATAATTTCGTTTATATTTGGTTGTAAAATTGAGAATGCTACTCTCATATCGTCTGCTACATTTACCAGTCTCGATCTTTTTTCGTTTTTATGTTGGTTAATACTTCTAATCTGAATTCATACAAAAAAAATGTAGAAAAAGGTAATAATATTTATAAAGCTTTTTTGGCTATAATGGGATAATCGCATCTAATGTTAATCCAAAATGAATTAATTGATTCTTCCGAATATTTTAAAATTAAATCTCGAATATTAGAAAACGAAATTAGTTCTTCCTATTCATCCAAAGTTAATTCAAATACAGAAGTATTCGGTATCACAAAAGGATTACGAACCCAATTAAATTTTTTTATAACTAAATTTGGGAAATAATTAATAATTCTCGCCTCTAATTTGGTCAAATGGTCAATAACAATTTTATGAATAGTTTTATTATAATCTTTTGGAACTGACTCGAACCTTTCCAAATTGCCTGACTTTTGCTTTATTCTTCCATAAAATTATTTATTTTTGGAATCCCACCAGTTTATGTATTGAGTTTAATATTATTATTATTATTATTATTATTATTATTATAATTATTATTATTATTATATTATTCCTTACACCATAATTAATTATGAGTGCAAGGTGTTGGGGGAATGAGATTGTATTTTGTTTTGTATATAATTAACCATTTTCACACATTGTTCCAGAACTATTTTCAATTCTGTTTGCCAAATATTTTGTAGTTCTTTAACATGTGCTACAAATCGTCTTAGGTGTCCAGTCATAGCTGGAGCTGGATCTGTACAAATGACAATACATGAATTCCACGAAAGTTTAAATTCTTCTAAATATGAACTAATTACATCAAAAAAATTTTTGGTAGTTGTCAAATTAGGTAACTCACGGCAACATAAAAATTATATGATTAATTATATCATTTTCGTGAATAAACCGAACGAATGCAATTAATTGAGCTTTTCGTTATATATGTTGTTCCATCGATTTGTAGAGCAAAATTTGAATTTGCAAGAGTCATTAAAAAGAAGTATTTTACAAATATCAATATCTGCTGATCTACCAATCATTACTTTTTAAAATATTACGACAAAAATACGAACATAATTTATTCAGGAAATACCAATATAATTTATTCAGGCAAATTTTGAGGTTTTAATTTAACTACAATCAATTTAATATTTCATAAGAAGCTATTTTAGCTTTTTCAGACACACCGATTTGTTTTTCAAAAACCTTTACTTGCTTGGATTTTGAAGATAAAGACTTTTGAAAGCAGCTTTTATCTCTGGTGAAAGCGAAGTCAGCAAATGACGTTGGAACTTGCGCGGAACCATAGAACTCTTTGATAATTTACAACCACATTCAAAACACTAGGGAACAACCACGTAATTTTATATTGTAGATGTATATCCAAATTTCAAAAAATCGTGATTGTACATATTTCCAACAACATATTTTTTACAGCAATAGCGTGGGCTCATTAGATTGATTGGTATCGCTATCATTATTATCATTGTTAAGATTTCTTTTGTTTAACCATTTATACATTTTTAGAATCTTCTGTTAAAATAAAAATACTATTGTCAAAGCATTATTAAAAAAATCCGAATCAAATATTACCTTTGAATCCGTTTTATTCAAGTTTGAGAACACAATACAGCAAAGCAAATTTGAAAATACTTAGCTATTTGCTCGATGATAGCGTTGCCAATAATAAAACAACAGAAAAACAGAATTAAACACAAAGTCCGACATTAGGCAGCCAACTCAGGCTAGTTCCGCTTGCCATGAACACAATGTGCGGCACTGACAGCGCGTCGATAGGTGGCGCGTCAACTAGGTGGTGGTATTGATGTCGCGACAGGTACTACTCCCCTAGTGGTTAGCGCAGGAGGCGCGGAGAACGGTACCCGCTATGTCGGGTTTCCCTCTAGATGCGGTGCGGGGCTTGATTGCGGTGCCGGTTGTCACCCTGGTTGGTGTGTCAGGTGATCAGCTGTCGTTTGTGATGGCGGTGATTGCGGCTATGACGATTGAGTAGAGTCACTCATCTCGAGGTAGGCCGGCTTCAAGCAGTCCGTAGAGATGGCTTTCTCGACGCTGTTCAAGTCGATGATGAAACTCTTGTCGTTGACCCGGCGGATTACCTTATGCGGGCCCGTATATCGCGGCTCGAGTGGACTCCGAATTTTGTCTATCTTACAGAATAGGTTTGTGCAGATGCACAAGTCCTTGGAGAAAAATTGATTCTGTCTCGAGTGGTTCGACGCTGGAACTGGCTTGATTGATTTTACCAGCTTACGGAACTTTTCGACGAAAACCGGTTGGTTGCAAGAGTCATCATGGGTACCGAAAAATTACCCAGGCAGGCGTAGCCGGGTGCCGAAAATATTTTCGGCTAGAGTCGCTTTGAGGTCCTCATTGTACACAGTCCGCATACCCAATAGCACTGTTGGCAGGGCGTCCGGCCATGATGTCTCTGGGCTGCACCTCAATGCCGCTTTTAGTGTGCGGTGTAGTCGCTCCACCATGTCGTTTGACTGTGGGTGGTAAGGCGCTGTATGGATGTGGTTCGCACCAATCATTTTAGCAAGGGCTGTGAAAGCTCTTCCTCGAACTGACCTCCCTGGACGGAAGTGATGGTAAGGGGCGTGCCGAAAGTCCGATCCCAACTGTCTAAAAAAGCTCCTGCGACGGTTATAGTTCGGATGTCCGGGAGTGAGACAGCCACTGGCCATCGGGAAAAGCGGTCGATGATGGTCAGGCAGTGCGACAATCCTCTGACCAGCGGTAGCTTGATAAACTCTACATGTAAATGGCAGAACTGTCGTCTGTCAACGAAGCTCTGTAACTCAGCGCTATTGTGGCGATGGACCTTCGCGCGTTGGCATGGTTGGCATCCACGGGCCCAGCGGGGTGCGTCCTTGCGCATGCTTGGCCTGAAATATTTCGCCACCTCTACCACTCGGGTGGGATGATCCGTGTACGGCGCCAAACGCCGCTGGACGCAGGTTGGGTTTCAAGTAGGACCATATCGCCCTATCGGTAAGCAGACAGTAGATCTCGATGTCGTTGAAAACGACACGATCCAGTTGCATACGCGGGTTCTCCAGCAGGTGAGGCAGCTCTACGGAGGCTTGTTCCAATCTGTTGGTGGTGTCGTCGAGGATGGACGGCATCGAGACCGTGCAGGTTCGCGAGAGTGCATCTGCAACAACGTTGTCTCCGCCAGAAAAGTATACGAATCGAACGTTAAACTGGAGAATGTAGTCCAGATGACGGCTTTGCCTCGGCGTTGCCTTGTCTGACCGTTGCTGTGTAACGAAAGCGCGCGGCTTATGGTCCGCGTGGATCGTAAAAACGTCTCCCTCCAGAATCCTCTTGAAATGCCTGACTGTGGCATACGCCGCTAGTAACTCCCTGTCATAAGCGCTGTAACGAGTTTGCGGTGGGTTCAGTTTCTTTGAGAAGAAATCTAGAGGCTTCCAGGCCCCATCGGGCTGTTCCTGATTGAGTGCCGCGCCGATAGCGGTGCTTGATGCATCGGTGTAGAGCGCAATTGCTGCAGTCGGCGAGAGAAATGCTGAATCTATGCCGCTACGATACTCGCTTTGCACCGCTGGAATGCCTGCTCCGTTTGCGTCGTCCAGGTGATCGCCGCATTCTTCTTCGAATTGTGCTTCAGAAGTTCGTTGAGCGGGGCCTGTAGTTCCGCTGCATGCGATATACAACGGCGGTGGAAGTTGAGCATACCCACAAAACGTCTCAGCTGAGTAGAGTCTACCGGACTTGGAAAGTCGTCGATCGCCTCGATCTTTAGGCGCTAGGGCCTAAAACCCTCTTTGGAGACCTGATACGGAACAAGATAACCTCCTGATTACCGAGGTAACATCCAGGCTGATGCGCAGATTCGCCACTTTCAGCGTCTCAAACAGTTGGCTAAAATGATGTAGTGTTCGTCATGCGTCTCAGATGCGATGAGCAGGTCATCTACGTAAGTCCTCACGAAGGGGAGTTTCCTCAGCAGATGATTAATTACCCGCTGCAGCGTTTGCACGGAGTTTCGCAGGCCTAATGGCATACCCACGAACTCGAAGAGGCCGAATGGTGGTGTGACAACCGTTTTCGGGATGTCGCTTTGGCAACCGGGACTTGGCAGAAGGCTTTCTGTTGGCCGATTACAGAGAAGACTTTTCCAGCTGTCCTGGATCAGGTCCTCGATGATCGGCAATGGGTATCAATTTGGCAAGCTCCGCTGCAATCTGCGGGCAACTGTTCTCCTCGGGAGTAAGGAGACCACAGAACCCGAATCTACGAGGAAGCATGTGGACGTCGTCTGGTCGATTATGTGGAGGCGTCTCTCGGTTGGTGGTACGCCGGCGTCGCTTTCCCAGGTCGGCGTCGGCAGCATTAGTTTCCCGACGGAGTCGAGTTTGCGGCCACTACGGCGACGGCGCCAAAGGCGCACGGTGGTCGGCACGACTGCGCCGCGGGTCCGTACTTACGGTGATACCAACATTGGTTAGGCGTTGTGGAGCGATAGCGGTGCCGGCTGGGGCTGCGGGTATCAGCGCGACACCTCTGAAGTGGGGGCGTAATGTTACGCAGCAGTCCCTGGTTTTCCCGCGTTAGCGCCTCAAACTGTGCCACTGACTGGCGCAGCGCGGCAAGCTCTGCGTGCACGGAATTACCCGTCGATTCAAGCGATGATCTGATTGCGAATGGATAGCGGGGCCTCGGAGAAGAAAGCGGAGGTGACGTGGCTGCCACCGTAGGTCCATTGTCGGTCAATTCGTCGGCCACTGCAGCGAGCTCTTCCAAGCTGCTGCCTTTTAGAATTTTTAGCAGCCAGCAAGTTGGCGACGGTAGCAAGTCGTGCAGCTTAGCGCGGATAACGTCATCCGACGCGCGGTCTCCCGCTTGAATCCGTATCTGTCGAAGGAGTTGAGATGGCTTTTTGTCCCTCAACTCAAGCGGAGTGAGTAGCATGTGCATCTGCCGGTCTGCAGAATCGGTCAGGCGGTGTAGAATAGCCGCCTCTAGGGCGTCGTACTTGCACGCCGCAAGCACCGTGCGGAGTACATCGGCGACCTCAGATATGGTCTCTGAAGCGAGCGCGGAAATCACCAGGTTATAACTGCTGTTGTTATTTCTGATATTATGCACCTGGATGGCCGCCTCGATTTGGAAGAACCGAAACTCTGGGTGACCCCGCCAAAAGGGCGGTAGCCGGCAGTTGTTCACCACTTCAACGGTATGCGGCGATAGGAGGGGGGCGCAGCACGGTTCCACACCTCGTTGCAGCCACTGTGGCGTGGGTTGCGGTGGTGCCGAGAGCAGTGCTTTCTGTGGCTGTTTTTGATGCCATTGCTGGCGCTCCAGCAATGTAGGCGATGCAGGATCCCGCGGGCGAGTGTATCATCTTACACCTCGTGCGCTGATTGTCTATTATACCTGTTCGCGCCAGATCCCTCCTGACGATGGCTGCCACCTGCTCTCTGTCACCATGGCTGTTTGACCGGGGCTCAGTGAATTCCCCTCATTGGGTCCCGCCAAATAGCGGAGCAGGCCGCAGCCATCTTTTTTGTAGTGCGAATGCCGGCACAAAAGAAGCGGAAAGCCTGCGACGAGTTGAGTGGCAGTTGAAGATCAGTAGCAGATCAGCACTGGAGCGAGCCACTACCCCGCAAAGCGTCGTATCATTTTTAGTATTATACATATTTAAATATACCTAAAATTCTTTATCAAACACGTTGAAGTAATTGATTAAAAGTGTTATTTAAGTTAACAAGCTAACAAAAAAAATAAAAAATAATATATATATATATATATATATATATACTCGTATATATATATATATATATATATATATATATATATATATATATATATATATATATATATATATATAATTGTTTATCAAACACGTTGAAGTAATATATTAAAAGTATTATTTAAGTTATCAAGCTGACAAAAATATATATATAAAATTGTTTATAAAACACGTTGAAATAATAGATTAAAAATGTTATATATTTTAACAAGCAGACAAAAAGTAATAAAAGCATAATGAATTACAGTCTACACAACCCCACAGCTATCAACATGGTCCTTCGAGCGAGATAAACCATGCGACCGGTAAGTTTTTAATATTTCGTTACTATTTAATTATTTTAAATCCATTTTTGTATTATTTGTATAATATATTTCGATTTGCCTTTTTCTGTCGCGTAATTTGTGGTTGGGTACGGTCAGTGCGGTACTCTCAAGCATCGTCACTCGTATGTGTGTGTGTGTAAATTCCTGCACAGCAGCAGGTAGTAAAATTTAATTTTAAAAAATCTCGGCACGGCCGCTGCGTAATTCAGTTCGCAGTCTGCAGCTCAAAGCGCTGCCGACGCCGGTTACCATAAGCCGTGTACAGCTGCATGTGCGCAGGTCTTTTCACTGCCGCAATTCTTACATTTTCTTGCATTGCTATTGCCGCTATCCCATTGCATACGGTGCCCGAGTTTCGCGATTTGATTTTGTTCGTTGGTTAGATTTAAGGCGGGTGTCACACTCACACCACTTGTGGGTCAGCTGGTCACGTTGTTCATATTGCGTGCGCACATCGCCGCTTCATGGCAATAAATTATTGCAAATAATTACTGGGAGTATTTTTTTTTCTACGTGTACGTCGGGGTCTACAGCTCGCGCCGTTGCCGGTAGTTTACCGTACTATCTGGCCAATAACTATTAACGTAATGGACAACCACACTCAAACATTGGAGAAATTTCGACAAGAGTACTGTGTATTTAGGTTCGCAGTCCGCAGATCACAGCGCTGCCGACGCCTTTTTACAGAAAACCGTGTGCCGTTGTTTGAGCATTCCCATATTGCTATCGCGTCACGGGTACTCTACTACCAGAGTGTAGCTCCTTGGCGTTCTTGCTCGTGAGGTGATCACGGCATTAACGACTCTAGTGGGTAAACCGATCATATCGCGCTTATCGAAGGAAAGGGTACGCTACGTCCAAACGAAAAGGCCTATTGTATCTCCTTGCGAAACTGATGCGACGCGCAAGTTATGTAATTTAAAAACACATTGTTTACTTTTTTTTATATGATTTTCTTTATGAGGAGCGGTTACTACCGATCTTTTGAATCGACAAAACTAAACTAAAATTAAACAAGTTTTTACACAATTGTTATGTATCAAATATTCTTACAACATATTTACAGTAATATCTGATGATCCACAATTGAGAGATTACTATTTACATATCGAGTAACGAAATAAAACTAGAAAGTAAAATATTTGATAAACTATTACTAAAGAAAATTTCAACAATGAGTGAGTACAAAATAAGTAAGTTATAAGAAAATGTAAAGAGTGTGATAAATTGAATACAACGAAATGATTTATATGTATGTATGTATAATGAAGTAATGATACTTGATTTACATGCATGTAAATATGTAACTTCCCCTTCGTTAAAATGAACACAATGCCCACATTGGCTTTGACAGAATTATAATATATATTTTGTTTTTTAAGAACTAATTAGTTTTCAAACTAGTTTTCCACTTTAAAAATATAAACAAAAATAAAAGTTTTAATTTTCTTTTTCACAATCAGGTGTGTTTACTACTCCATCATATTTAGTTCCTCTCTTTATTACATTTTTCAAATTACTTATGTACATTTTCCAAATTATGTACATTTTCCAAATTACTTAATCTAAACTTAGGTTCATCCTTATGTCTAACTGATTTATAATTTTTTATGTAACCAATTTGTCTATGCTCTTTATATGGTTCTCTCTTATTATTCATTTTACTTATATAATGCTCTTTATTTGACTTCATTCTCTCATATACCTTTTTCTTATCGGATATTCCATACTCAATGTCAATTGGTCTTTCCCTGGCCACCGAATGATAACTTTTATTATAAAATTCTACAGCTTTACTCATTTTCCCCTTTATACTCAAAGATTTCTGCTCACTATACAACATTCTAATCTTCTCAGTAATTGTATTGTGAAGTCTCTCAATGTCGGCATTGCCTGTATGATTATTTGACTTTACTAAATGAAAATCAATACCCTCTTCTCTCAAAAAGTCTTTAATGTTTATACTCTTAAACTCATTATCAGTTATGAGTTTATTGAAATGTCCCTTCTGCGATTTGTAAGACCTCATAATTTCAATTATTGTCTGATTCGTTCTATTGTCCAGATAGTAAACTGTTGCAAACTTAGAAAATCGATCAATAAATGTAAAAAATTTTACCTTGAGTTTGTGTAGATGTCCATATGGACGATCTGTCTGATAATTGTCGAAGTTTCGGTTATAGAAAATTTATCTTTTATTGGATTTCGATCGAACTTGGTTTTGTTACAAACGTCACAATTATTAATATATTTTTGGATCAACAATTTCAAACTTTGGTATTACCGAAAATCATAAATTTCGTTAATACCAGTGTGACCAGTTTCACTTTTATGGTAGTGATGTATTTGACGAAATGCTTCATCCTCCGTCTCCATGTCTCTAGCCATATAAGAACGTCGAACAAAGCTAACCCTATTGTGCCCTTCAAATAAGTCAATTATCATTTGCTGTAGAATATAATATTCTGAAAATATTCCAACTTTTCCCTTTTCAATATTACCCGTCAATATGTAATCAAAGTTAGTGGATAAATCCGTTGAATTTATATAAATCTTCTTATTTCCATGTACTATGTCCACATCATTTGTCTTATCGTTTGTCAATATAATCTGTATTTTAAATCTATTGACTACTGTATCTAGAATACCAATGTAGTCATTGTAATGTTCTGATTGTGAATGAACAGTATCCATTTCATCGTCCAGTTCTGAAAATATTCTAACTTTTCCCTTTTCAATATTACCCGTCAATATGTAATCAAAGTTAGTGGATAAATCCGTTGAATTTATATAAATCTTCTTATTTCCATGTACTATGTCCACGTCATTTGTCTTATCGTTTGTCAATATAATCTATATTTTAAATCTATTGACTACTGTATCTAGAATACCAATGTAGTCATTGTAAGCTTCTGATTGTGAATGAACAGTATCCATTTCATCATTGTTGTTATAGAGTGAATCACTTGAATTATGCAAATGATTGATCTCACCTGTATTGTTATCGATCCTACTTAAGAAATCCGCCACTACGTTGTCCTTACCCTTAATATAGTTAACGGTGATGTTAAATTCACTAAGCTTTAAAATCCACCTGCTTAGTCGTGGGTTCAGCTCTCTTGTTTGGGACTTCACAAATAGCCATCTTAGTGGTTGATGATCGGACAGGATTTCGAATTCCACGCCATATAAATACGGACGAAAGTAGCTGACTGCCCAAACTATTGCTAAGGGCTCTTTTTCAGTAGCCGCATAGTTTTTTTCATGGCTGTTCAACGTCCTACTAGCATAGCAGATTGGGTGTCCGTTTTGTTGTAAAACAGAAGCAACTGCATTCTCGCTGGCATCTGTTACCGAAAAGTTTTTCGGAAATCTGGGTAGCTTAGTACTGGGGCCTCTGTCAGTATTCTTTTAAGTTTTTCAAATGAATTAATATAATTTGAATCATTCACATTAAGTTTTACGCCTTTTTTCAGAAATCTGATCATTGGATACGCCACTTTGGAGTAATCCCGTACAAATTTCCTATAATAACCGGTAAGCCCTAGGAAAGTCTTAATCTTCTTAACGGTGTTAGGTAATCTAAGATTCAAAATACTGCCAATTTTCTCAGGATTCGGTTTAGCTCCTTTAGTGGTCAATAAATGACCTAAGTATACAGTCTCCTTAGCAAAAAACGAGCATTTATTAATTTGAATTTTGAGATTTGCTTCTCTTAATTTACGTAGGATCTTATTTATGCTACCCATATGTTCCTGGAAACTTGTAGAGAAAATTAGGATATCATCCAAATATACTACGCACATTTTATTAATAAACTCTCTGAGCACGTAATTAATTAGCCTCTGAAAGGTTGCTGGGGCGTTCTTTAAGCCGAATGGCATTCTCACAAACTCATAATGGTCGTATGGAGTCGAAAAGGCGGTTTTAGAACGGTTTTCGGACTTAACTAGAATTTGGTGAAATCCCTTTGCGAGGTCAATCGTTGAAAAATATTGTGCTCGGCCGAGTTTATCGAGTATGTTCTCAATGTTTGGAATGGGAAATTCGTCAGTAACTGTAACATCATTTAACTTTCTATAGTCTATAATAATTCTGACCTTTTTTTAACCGGAATTATCTAACTTTTTTGGCACTAACCATAGAGGACTATTGTAGGGAAAGTTACTCTCAGTTATGATGCCATGCTTCAGCATTTCATCGATCTGATTACAAATTTCCTGCTCATATACATATATGTTGATATATGTACATTTTCGCATATATTGGTCTGTCATTAGTAGTTTTTATCTTATGCTGTATAATGTCAGTATTCCCTAAGAATTCTCCGTCTCTAAATACTAAATCATTATAGGAGTTTAGGATTTTCTCAACAGCTAAACCCTCCTCCGCATTTAAATCGTGAAATAAATGATCCAAAATTTTGTCACTCAAATTTAATGTTTCCAATTGATATATTTTATCAATATAATATGGACAGGTCTGCACAAAATCAATGACCCTGTCGTTAATAATTAACGTTTCATATTCCATATTTATTATAGCTCCAAGAGGTTTCAAAATATTCTGTCCTAAAATAGCATCAAAGTCTTTATTTACAAAATTAGTCAACTTCCAAGACATCGTCGCATTTTCGCCGAACTCAATGGGTAAATCTGTTATTATCTCTTGGGTTATATCAGTACTACCATTTAAAGAAGTAAAAGGTATAGAATTCCGAAGTGGTAATCGAGTATATTTTCGTAATTTATCGTCATCCAAAAAGGACGTTGTTGATCCAGTGTCTATCAATGCCTTAATTTTATTACTTAAATAAACTGTCTTCTTGAGGCAGTTGTAAAAAAATTTACGTGTTCTGTTGTTAAAAAAAATTACGAGTTTTCAACGGCTTGAATATAATCAACTTCCATTTCGATATTTTCACCCGGTCCACGATTATATTTATCTTGTACCCGAAACTGTCCTGATCTTCGGATCTGTGGTTGGTTATCGGATCTATAGTGCTGTCCTGATTGATTGCTAGTAGTGGGTCTGTTGAAATTATCCACGCCTACACCAGCACTGTTCTACTGTTTTGATATCCACTACTATGAGCATTATTAGGTTTATAATTATTTACATTATTACGATAAAGATTATTATCGAATTATAAGTCATCATTCTTTTTGTCATGATTTCTATTGGTATATTTTTGTTCATTATTTCTAATTAACCCTTCTTGTTCAAGAAAATTGTAAGCATCTCTTAATTTATCTAGTTTTCTGTTAATAACAACAGATGCTAAATTTATATCAATGTTATAAAGAAATGTTTTTAAAATAATTTTCTCTGCAGATATTGGATTGAACTCTAAAGGTTTCTCTTCATCAAATTCATAGTTTTCATTTAACTTACATGAAATAGAACGGAGTTTCTTATAATAATTTACAATGCCGCTGTTATGTGCACCAAACGCCTCTTGATAAAGTTGATGATAAGATTCTCTTACTCCGAAATTGCTTATTAGTGCGACTTTTGTTTCCCTCCAGTCTGGGTTAGATCCCAACGTTCTCACAACATGAAGAGCCTCTCCTTGGATTTTGTTTAGTACAATTCTGCGGTAAACATATTCTCTCGCCCCTTCATCAGATTGAATAAGAGACAGTACAGTGTCAACCTCACGTAAGAATGATGAGAGGGCATACACGTTATCACCTCTGTATTCATGTATACGCTGAGCGTCTTTCAGAATATCATTCATCGAGAGCGATAATTGTGACATTTTGTAGTTGTTTGTTTTTGTTGTAGTTTTTTGTTGTTTTTGTTGTTGTTTATTTGTCGTTATTTATTTGCTGGTAAACGTTTTCGAGAATACATTCAACAGTATAACTCTTATTTGTTGGCTTTTTCTTTTTAATATATCACTAGGTTTGTATTTTCAATTTGATGTTGGTACAGTATTCAAAGATTATATTTTTAACTCTAAATCTGATGTATGCATTTAATTACATTTTTAATAATCATTAAAATTTTTTTTTTTTATTTTTTTTTTTTTTGTTTGTTGAACGTTTCACTCCGATATAATGTTTTTTTCTTCTTTTAAAATTTGGTATTTTATATATTTTTTTCTTAATTTGTTTATAAACTTGAGTTTATGATTAATCAAAAACATATACGTATTTCTTATAAAGTAGGTTCTTCACTCGACTGCGCCAGTTATGTAATTTAAAACACATTGTTTATTTATTTTTTTTATATCATTTTCTTTATTAGGAGCGGTTACTACCGATCTTTTGAATCGACAAAACTTAACTAAAATGAAACAAGTTTTAACACAATTGTTGTATATCAAATTTTCTTACAACATATTTACAGTAATATCTGATGATCCACAATTGAGAGATTACTATTTACATATCGAATAACGAAATAAAACTAGAAAGTAAAATATTTGATAAACTATTACTAAAGAAAATTTCAACAATGAGTGAGTATAAAATAAGTAAGTTATAAGAAAATGTAAAGAGTGTGATAAATTGAATACAACGAAATGATTTATATGTATGTATGTATGTATAATGAAGTAATGATACTTGATTTACATAAATGTAAATATGTAACTCGCACGGCAGTTGTTCGATGGTTCCTGGACCTGTAAATGCAGCACTGATTCTACGATTAAAACTATGCCGAACTGCGGCGCAAAAACAAGACACTATCGTTTCCCTTTCAGAAATACAATCTCTTTATTAAGTTATAAACACTTATATTTATAAACTTACATTTACGCTATACAGTGTAAACTACTTTCGCCTATTCTGCTTTCGCGGCAACTAGGTCATGCACTGCTTACCTTACCAGTTCATTAACTGGCCTGATTTTATTTGCGTGCTGATCATGCACTTTGATCCGCAGCTGCATGTACCGAGTTACCCTGAAAGCTTGCATTGGTTAACACTGTATGGGAAGTCATGTCGTGAGTCGACTAGTCGTAGGTAGCCGTATCTTGACTCACAATATCCCTCCCCTCCTTCTGGAGAATTTGGTGCAATCACCTTCTGATCTTATACATTTTTTCTTAGTCTACTACTACGAGTAGTTGCTTTGTACTCTGCGCTTGCCGTCAACATTGTCGTTTTTTCTCTTTCTTTTTTTTCTTTCGCCTTGTTTTATTCCCTTTTTTTTGTTTATTTTCATTATGGTTTTTCTTCTATTACATTTTTCTTGCCGTTGGGCCTTCTTTTTTAACTTTTTTTTAAATTATTTTTTTTCATCCTTTTGTTTTTTTGTTTTTTTTAAATATATATTTTTCTTTCAAGTTTTCTTTTTTATACATTCTCTCTTAAATGGTCTCTTTTTATATCGGCGATTACATTGCAGTTTACTTTTTATGTTAGGTGTATTATACTATATATTACCTTTACCTTCCTAAGCTTCTGCTGTTGCTATTGGCCCTGGCAATGCCCTTCCCACGGCGTTCCATGTTCTCTGC
This sequence comes from Clusia tigrina, assembly GCA_920105625.2. Taxonomy (NCBI): domain Eukaryota; kingdom Metazoa; phylum Arthropoda; class Insecta; order Diptera; family Clusiidae; genus Clusia; species Clusia tigrina. The sequence goes on from OV050031.1 coordinate 137,952,055, forward strand.
TCGTTAGTTCCCGTCACCGGCCTATGCACGTCTGCGCCCACAGTGCCGATCTTGTGCTACGGTAGTACCGGTGGATTATCTCTCGGTGGTATTGATCTTATCCCAGACAAGGGGCCCGGACATGTAGACCCTTAGAGCCCTGCTGTATCACCCCGCTTCTTTACTTCGGTTGGCTTCGCCCAGTATCCACAACGACCCCAGCAGCGCCTCACAGAAAATATTACAACCGATATGGCCACCAGTGCGGTGACCGTTGTGACGACCGTAGTTGTTAACTCCCAGAAACCGCGCTGCTCCTGGTGGAATATAGTCACTCTGTTACTCGCGTCCAGACGGCTTTTCAGCTCGTCAAAGCTCCGCCGACCTTTGAGTAATTGTTGCCGCAGTTCGGAGTGTCGGGCTATGCTTACCATCGCCGTCCCGTTGTCTTCAGCGTCATTATTTAACACGGGCCACCACATACTTCTCAGTGCTTCTAGGAATTTAATTTAAACCGCGAACTTGGCGTATTCTCGAATGGCACCACAACTTCCTCGTTTCTCAGGCTGCAATGGTTTTTTAGGGACAACAATCCAAACCCGACTAGCGTCACGGGGTCCGAAACGCCTTCGCATGCTAAATCAAACTGCGTGGCTTTGTGGAATCGGAATAACCACCTATTGGCCCTTTCCGTCTTCATCAGCAGCTCTGTTGTAGGTGGTACCGCCGATTGAGTGCACCCACGTGTGAACGTAGGCTGTCTTTGTAACAGCTGAACCTCACAATTTCCGTTTCGGTTGGTCATCACCTCTGCTGGTTGCTTACACAGTAGAGCGCCCTCGTCCTTCGCATTACCTAGAGTTCGAAGCTGCAAACATTTGTCCTTGTCGATCGCAGATAGACCCAGATATCACATCCCATCCCCCTTTCACTGTGTTGGGGATCGGATAAGCTTTGAACACGGAGTAACCCGTCCGCTCCGGCAATGGAATCTTAACGACTACTCCCAATCAATTTTCTGACGAAAACGATCTCACACTGGCCGCCCTGTGTACGTTGAAGGTCCTGGCTAGGAACCAGGTTGGTCTCCCCTCCACAGTCAATTTGCCCATCATTTCTTCCGGCCGCTCTTCACTAATGATGAATGGATGCAGCCCTCCCAGAAGTAGCTCGTTTAATATTGCAACCATCTTCCCTTGCTGTGCCTGGATTTCGAGTAAACTATTGTTTATTAGAACCTGTAACTCCAATAGTCGCAACTTTTTCTTCAGCACTTCCATTTCTGTCTTGACCGCGGAAGCAAGGGCCGTCTGTAGGGCCTCCACCTACTGAACGATCTCCAACCGTAGCTCAGCTAGCTTCTCTTAATTACTAGCCATCACTGTGACCTGATGCTTCATTACTTCGTAGGTCTGTGTCTCTCTCCGATCTATGGCGTCGAAGTGACTCTGCACTTTCGATGCATCTCGGTGATCCATCACCCCGAATGCCCAATAGAACATTTCCCCAATGAAGTTGGCCGATCTCTTGGCCCTCCTGCTCCTGAACATTGCCCACAGTAATTGCTCATTATTTTCAAGCGTTACAGCTTCAGTTTCGACCAGTGGCACACTATACGAAGCAACCATTGCTGATGAAAATTTTCGCCTCGCAACTTCACACACCGAGCTTGCCTTGCGCAAAGGACTTCCTTGTGCTCTTCAGGAAATCGATCAAGTTCATCGGCCTGAAGTCCGTTAGGATTGACCATTCCTCCATATAAAACCATGCCTGTCCAACATCTTCAAAGAATACCGCGGTGTCATTTACTTCTACCTCTGCATCTATAATTACCAACCCTTAGGCCAGCACGCCAAACAGCAACCAAAAACTAGAATATTCGTACATTTATTGATAAAAATACCTACATAGAATAATTATCCATCGGCACATCTTACATGAATACAAATTAAATCCGATATTTTCAACAATTTCAATTTAAAAAAAAATCATACTGATTATATATGCCTATCATATGCCTACTTGCATGGTGCACGCTCGCCACAGCCTATGCAAGGCAGTTACTTATCTTATCTTCTAACCAAGTATCCCATGCAATTATGCTCAACTATATTCTCTACTAGATTTATTAACCTTATACGAAAGTATGTATCTATGTAAGTGAGTTTTTATATAAATGTATCTAAATATCAATATAGAACAAACATGTACTCGCACGAGGATGTCGCCACTAAGACTATCACTTGTTTACTTTATTCTGCTTTTGCAACATTCTGCTTTGTTTTTTCCCACCCAAGGGCTCCTTATACATGTGCATTCCGAAAGTGTGCGTATACAAATATACATATCCACTTAAATATATACTCTGCATATCTAAATGTGCTATGCCGAACATACATACATTCCCGTACGTATGTACGTTGCACTGGCACACGCTAAAGAAACAACCAAAAACAAAAAAAAAATCGCAGTGGTGTCAAATTACCAGTGCTCGTAAGCCATAAGCACGGTCGATCAGTGCACAGTAGTACAAACATATACGAGTATATACGAGTATACAACATTATTGCGATTATTCACTTTGCAATTTCATTAAAAGAAATTGGCGAGAACCAGCAATAAAATAAAACAAAATATATGTAAAAAGAAAAATTTTTTCCTTATAAAAAAAATTACTTTATCGCGACCGTTTTCACGCGACGTTGCCCTTGAATTTGTTTTATTCAACAATATTATTTAATATTAAGTTTTGACCTAATTCCACAGCCGCTGTTTTCATGTTCTTGATTTGGAGTAGGTCTATATGTGAACACATGTATGTTCGTTTTGCATTGCGATGCAACTCGAGCATTAACACAGAAAAATCGGTTTTCTTTATGCTAAGGCAATACTGTATGCGCACAAACTATCTGCCTGGGAGTTCTTGAGTGGAAAAGCTTTAAAAGATTGTTGTGCAGCTTATTAGGTTTACCTTTTATCGTTACCACAGTTGTAACCAGGCTGCGGACCTCTTCCACCGCATATGGACCCAATCCAAACGGGTGAGAATTTATTTTTCCTGGTCTGGTTCTTCAAAAGTACGCTGTCTCCTATGTTAAACACGATTGGATTTAGAGAATTGTATTAGGCTTTTCTGGCCGCTTTCTTTGCCTTCTCCTGATTCTCCCTCACCAGTTCATGTGCTCTCTGGAGCTGATACTTACGTACTTTATTCGGATCTTCAGCGTTGTAAACCGGTGCTCACTTTCGCTTCAGGTTGCTGGGCATGTCAAAGTCAAATCCGTAAAGCGTCTGCTTCGTTGAAATGTGGACTGAGTTGTTATGCACGTGCATAGCTGTAGTCAACCATTGGTCCCAATTTGATCCGTCCTCCTTGGCGAAGCTAAGCAAATACTCGGCCAGAGGCCGGTGACTCCGTTCCAACGACCCATTGGCTTCCGGGTGGTATGGAGCAATGTGCAATTTTCTAATTCCTAATAGTTTGCATGTCTCCGAAAACAATTTTGACACTTAGTTTGATTCGTTATCGGCTATCAGAACCTTCTGTATGTTGTACCGCGCAAGGATTCGTTGAAAAACGCTTTGGCTACAGTGCCCGCTTCAACTTCGGGTAGGGCCACGCATGCCAAGTACTTTTTTTTTTTGTCGGAACAATCTAGAAAGCGCAGCACTCAAACAGAGTATCCACTGTACTGTACTTAAGGTTCCCTTTTACTCTGCTTATGTCTCGACTTCTTCTCCACAGGCTGGGCACAGCGCACTGTCTGATATGACAATCCTCGTCATCACGCCAACCAACAGCCTGCAGTCCCTCCTACCTAAAGATAGAAGGAACCGTGACCATCGGTCAGAGATATCAGGTAGCATAATTTTCGTCCATCCGCAGCCTCTCTCAGCCCGCCATGCTCGCTTGTGAGTTGAAACAACCCACTTGTTAGCAGTGGCTTTGATGACAGCAGAAGGGAGTGGCAGAACAGGCTCAGGGCCAATAAAAACGGCCTCAGAGCCCATCCTGGCCACAGAGTCAGAGGTCTCGTTACCCGCAATGCCAGCGTGTCCCGGTACCCAAGTCAGCGTCAGACTATTATGATTTCCAACATAATTTAGCCTGGATTTGCAGGACCTGACTATTATGGCAGTGGTGGTAGGGCTATCCAAGGCCATGAGCGCAGCTTAGCTGTCATTGCAGACACAAATAGATTTGCCTTTCCACCTGTTTTCCACAACAAACTCCATCGCCTCAAGTATCACATACACCTCCACCTGAAACACAGACGCATGCAGACCAAGGGCAAAGAACCGACGGGTCCCACAGGATTCCACGAAGACACCAGAACCTGAACCGTCTTCAGTCCTGGAGCCATCAGTGAAAATACGGCAGCAGTGTTTGCTGGGCTCGTTCTCGGGTTCATGAACGAGCCTCTGGCAGCAACACATTGTACCGCTTTTCTAGTATGACGGTTGACGACATGGAGTCCGGGGGCATAGACAGGATTGCAAAATAGATGTCCGTGCCTGCGCCGTATTGAGTACACCCCATAACAGTGGCCACTATGTTTCACTCTGCAGATGGCCTTAACGGCCTCTCCGCGGATGAAGACATCTAGTGGCGGGAGATTCACCAAAGCATCAAGTGCCGGGCCTGGAGTAGTCGGAAATGCTCCGGTACAACATATGGCCACAGCACGTTGCAGTTTTGATAGAGCTTTTTTGACCCCTACAAGAGAGAGTCTGCTCATCTAAACCATCGATGCATAGGTGATAACAGGTCTTACCATAGCTGTATAGATCCATAAGACCCTACTAGGGGAAAGACCCCATGTCTTGCCAAAAATACCCTTCCACTCCCAGAAAACTGACAGTGCTTTGGATATCTTCAGTTCGACATTGTTTTCCAAAGAAGTTTGTTATCAAGGATGACTCCAAGATATTTGATTTCCTTGGCCAGCTGGATAGTGACTCCTTTTAATGTAGGCAGAATAAGTCCATCAAGCTTTCCCCTTTTGGTGAATTGGACAATACCAGTCTTGACAGGATTAGCCGATAGCCCATTCGCTCTGCACCAAGTGTCAATCATATCCAGAGTTCTCTGCACCCTTCTGCAGACAATCATAAGGGATGGACCTGTCACAAGACAGCCAACATCATCCGCATATGCCTGAGCGTAGACACCCGAGTCATTAATGTCGTTAAGCAGGGTATCGATTACCATGCACCAGAGCAATGGAGACAGTATGCCACCTTGGGGACAGCCTCTATTAACCCCAGACGAAACCAGCAAATCTTCCTCCGCCCGTACCGTTATGATTCTCTTGGCCAGCACTGAACGTATCCAATTTACTAGAGCCGGTCTACGCCATGCCGCCTAGCAGAGCCGCACATACTGTCGAAAGTAGAATTGTCAAACGCACCCTCTATGTCCACAAAGATGCCTATTGCGTATTCTTTCCTGTCGATGGCTTGCTCTATCCTTCCAACAAGGTTTTGCATAGCAGTCTCGCAGGATTTTCCGCTTTGATAGGCATGCTGAAATGGAGAGAGTGGTTGCGTCTTCAGAGACTCCCTACGCATGCGAAGCTCCACCAGCCGTTCTAAACTTTTTAGCATGAACGTGGTCATACTAATAGGTCTGAAGCTCTTGGGATTGGTGTAGTCGTCTCTTCCAACCTTATGAATGAAAGCAACCCTCACCATCCTCCAAGAGCTTGGTACATAGGCCGGTGCGAGACATGCAGTGAAGATCTTCTTCGGTGCTGCCAACACTAACTGAATGCCTTCCTTCAAAACAATCGGATATATGCCATCCAGTCCGGGCGACTTGAAGCTGTCAAAGGATTTGATAGCAAATCTGTTCTGGCGGCATACCAATCATGCCGAGAGGGTGTAGCTGCCCTGACAACAGTTCCGACCAAAGGTGGTTGTTGACGGGCTATGCTTACCTGATTTCCTGGAAAGTGTGACTCCAACAGGAAGCTGAGTGTCTCACTTTGCCTCTCCGTATAGGAGCCATCAGGTTTCTTGAGCGACCCCAGCTTAGCGGTTTGGTCCTTTTTCAGGACTTTCACCAGTTTTGCCGTGTCACTCAGGGATTCGATATCACTGCAGAAATCTCTAAAGGAAGCCCTTTTTGAGTCCCGAATTAGCTTCTTGTAGTCCCTCTGAACACGTCGATATCGCTCCCAGTCCTCATCAAGATTCGCCTTGAGGGCCCGGTTGAGGAGTTTTCTAGGCTCACGCCTCAGCACCTGAAGCTCTCGATTGCACCATGGAACAGGAGTCCGGCAAAGAGGAGGTCTAGTTGGACAGACTAGCTCGAAGCTGTTTGTTAGAGCAGTGTTGAGATGTTCAACAGCCGCCTCAATGTTTTGCTCCTTGCGAAGTTTCAGTGGCGCCACGTAATTGCTACGCAGTGCCTCCCTGAACTTTGGCCAGTCTGTTTTTCTTGGGTTTCAGGTGGGCAATGGCATCTGCGCCTGATCGCCACACAGAAACTCAATGTATCTATTCCTCTATCCCTCCAGTTGCTGATCGACCATCCAAGTCTTGGACTTGACAGGGTGACGTCAATTACCTCCTGCTTTCTCGTAGTCACAAAAGTAGGCTGGAGGAGGCAATATACTCGAAAAGTCGAGAGCCCCGCTCATTGCACTTGCTGCTGCCCCAGATCATATGCTGGGCATTAGCATCGCAACAAAGAACGAGGCCAAGATTGCACCGCTCACAGAACCCCACGAGAGTAGCGACCTTCCCAGGTGGTTGCGCCTCCAAAACATCGTAAGGAAAGTAAGCAGATACAATCACGAACCTCGACCATCCGTGCATACTCCTAAAACTAATCTCTGCAGCAACCAGATCCTGAGAACAAAATAGGTCACGGCAAGTCGCTGCGAGATGGGATGATATTATAAGACCGGCTCTAGGTCTAATCGAGTTTATGTCATATAATAGCGTGGCCCCTTTCAACGAGCCAAGGCCACAGAGGCGACCCCTAAAGACTCAGGGCTCTTGTAATGTTGTTATGTGGGGAGATGTGTGCAGCTGGGTGAGTCGTCTACTTAGGAGTACAGTAGCGGCTTTAGAATGCTGCAAGTTTATCTGCCTTACCGTCAAAGGACGATAGCTACGAGAATCGTCCGAGCCATTCATCTGGGAAAGACATGAAAAGTTACAGTCCCAAAGAAGAGATTCAGACGGCTCCGGTACCGAGAAACCATGACATCAACAGAGGCCTCATCCACTCGCACCACAAGACTAGCACCTTCTTTACCATCCCGGTTGCTACCCTTTGTGTGCGAAAGAACTCGCCAAAGCCTCGTTTTGATGCCAGGGTTCTGAGCACGAAGACAGGAAAGGATATCTGTGGTCGTCAGATCGGGATCCAGAATCCAGCAGATGGCCTTCCTGAGGGACACGCCTGCTTCGTTATAGACCGCGAAGCGAGTGGTCCCCATGGGGGGCACGTCATTGACTGCACCCCTGAGCCAATCAAAGTTGGCCTGAGACGCCCATGACACCTGTAGAGTGCCGTCCTTTGTCTCATAGCAGTTCGTATTAGCTTCAGGACCGGAGGCAATGACGCGACGCATCAGATGACCTTTGCAGCATTTTATCTCTGCATCAGTCAGCCGATGGTCAGGCCCCAACTTCCCAATCACCGCCATTGGTTGCGAGCCAGAAGCCTTCTCGCTGTACGATGGCTTGGCTGCACCTTTGGAAGTACTTGGCCGAAGGTCCAGCTCACCACCCTCCACTGGCAAAGATTTCGCCGGGCAGATGGTTTTGCTGGATACGAGGGGCTGGGCAAGCTGCAGCTTATTGGCAACATTCTTCCTCGCCACATTAGCCGCCACCGAGGTTTCGCTCGTACCCTTTGAGGTCGTGGCGCCATCAGCAGTAACAGCTGCAGGGCAGGTGGGTAAGCAGTTTTCAGCAACAATCTTCCGCCGCTTACCTCGCGAGCGAGATTTCGGAGCGGTCAATCCCTCCGCAGGCTCGGTGGCTTCCGTGGGTGTCACTTCCGCCGACCTGGGCTTTTTGGAGGGAGTTGACACAGAAGGGCCGGCAGAGCCACGTGAGGATTTCTCTTGCACGAGCCTAGCAAGCCGCTTCTTTCTCTTCCTCCTCGCTTGAGGTCGCGTTGCCCCAGAACTACTGGTCCGTCATTCCGCTACTGTGGTGGCTTCCCGACGCAGGCCCTCTGGATCTAGGGTACGTTCCTCCGTCTCTGAAAAAGAAGAGATTGCGGTAACAACCCCGTCTCCTCAAGGATGCGCTCTCGCTGATAAGGGGGAGAGACTTTAGCGATGGTTGGGACCTCCAGAATCCGTGCCACTCCCGCCGAAGCGGGTGGATTTCCACATGCGTGGGTTCCACCTGGAGTATTACACCTATTGTCGTCCATCGCCAGACAGTGGTTTTAGTTCGGGACTCCTCTCTAGCCAGTTTGGTCCGCGGATGGTACCCATTCTCTATACCAGCATTGTGATAGACAGACAGCCATAACTCCCGCCCCTCTTAAGAGGTTCAGAAGTAATGTCATTTGTCTACCAAGGGTCCCCCTATCCGCCACCTGGAGACGCGTCCGATGGGATGGCAGGCAAATCCAACACGGACCAAGTACTTAGAAAAATCATCCTGGAACGTAAGGATGTATTTGTTGCCAGATACAGTCTCTGGTAATATGCCCACGATATCCATATACTCGTATACCTTGTCGAATGGTGATTTCAAAATCATATTCAGACAATTTATGCCTGAACCGGGCCAACCGAGAAGTTTGATACTTCAAGTTTGCGATTCCACGCAACGGTTGGTGATCAGTGTAGATCTTAAATGGCCTACCCAGCAGGTATGCCCGGAAGTTTTTCGTTGCCCAAACTATGGCCAAGAACTCCTTTTCTATTGTCCAATACCGCTAAGAGCTCTACTTGCAAACGCAATCAATCGGTCGCTTCCGACTTCATCTTGTGACAACACCGCTCCTAACGCTTCATTTCTTGCGTCGGTAGTGAGCAAAAAGGTTTGCGTAAAATCCGGATATGCTAGATCCGGTGGTGAGCTAATTATTTCTTTCAGTTTTTCAAACACCCTCTGGCAACTGTTCTTCCATTCAAACTTTGCTTCTTTTCGCAAAAGTTTTTTTTATCGGTAACGCTATTCCAGCTAGACCCTCCACGTACTTCCTATAGTAGTTCACTAGCGCTAGGAACGCTTGCACTTCTTTAATGTTCTTCGTAATGGCTAAATTTGGTTGTGCTTATCGAAGAATACTAACTCTTTTCTCATTGTGTCTAGGATGGTGCGATTCCAGAGGATATCTCTACCAATGATCCCTTCGGCCGGAAGCCCTTGCTTGTCCAGCTCTACTACATCTCTAATCATTCTAAATCTTACACCATCGACCTTGCTGTGGTTCACCATTACCGAGCCCATAGTCCTGATGCTTCCACCGAATGCGCCGTTCAAATTTTCCACCTGGCTGATGACCAGTCCTCTGCGTCAAACACTAGATTTCACCAAACTAATGTCCGGACCTGAATCTACCAGCAGCACTAGCTTTCCCCTAGCTGCCTCCCTGCAGGGTATCTCAACGAACGCATCACCCATGCTGCTAGTAACGTTACAATTCTGTTTCACCAAACACGGAAGCATATCTATTTTCCAACTTGGTGACTTTATTCCATACATCGTTCGGTAAACCCGCTGATCCAAACTCTCTTTTGCTGTTTCCACGGAACTTTTTTGGGTAGCCTCATGCTCTTCTCGGGTAGCCTCGTGCGTCTCCCGTTCTGCTTCTCCCGTTCTGCTTCTCCCAAGTAACAGTCTCGAGGAGCCTCTTGCTCCCCCTCCCTCCTTGACACGGTGCTCGAATACTGGGCACAAGAGAAACTCTTCTTGCTGGTTTTGGTCTAAATTTCGCTTTCTCTGCTGCGTTTCTCCGCTCTACTGGGCTTGACCGGGCCGCTGGAAGTTTCCCTGACCCGGCTGACCCCGTCTGCTCCTGCATTCCGACGCTCTATGACCGATTTGGCCGCACGAAAAGCATCTCATGCCTTGTATAGGTCTGTTTTCCTTCACAACGACCTGAGGTCGAGACCCCGGCTGCTGGTGGACATTACCATCCCAATTCCTAGGACCCGACAACCTGGGTCCTGAATTTCTGAGGCCTGCGTTCCCAGGACTGCTCCTGTCAGGACTTCTTCTTAACAACCCTGACCGCCATGTTCTCGAAGACCTCTCAGCCCTTGCTGGTGTTGGACTTGCTCCGCACGTTCCATCTGCCTTATGCCCATATAACCTACACTCTCCACAGTATGGAGTATATTTCCTGACGATACACTCATCTCGTGTATGCCCCCACTTATTGCAGAATGAATAGACCGGTATTGCCTGACGCAACTCCCCTTCTGTTCATCTCCCGTCCCGCTTTGCACCACCATATGTACCTGTACCGGTGTCGTAAGTTCCTTCATGTGTGCGTGAGTCTGTCACGTACGCTTCTCCGCATACAGTTCTTCCACGCTACTAAAGCTTTTTGGCAACACCAGATTGTACGCATCTCCGAACAACCTCTGTTTCACACAATCGAAAAAATCTTGCAATTCGTCAGGACGAATACTCCTCTTTGGTAGTTCACACCCCTGGATAAATCAATTAATATCTTATCTTAAATCCACCGACTCAGCAGCAGTAAATACTGGTACTAGCCTGGACACGGTCTTGGAGATATCCTCGATACCCATCCTTCCGTCCTTTTTCGATACCCTCGCCTCTAGCGGAATTTGCCACGCGGTCTCTCCTGTCTCGAGTAGATATGCCACCAATGAAGGCTTCAGACTTAGTGGACCATGTGAGTCGAAACGAGTAGGGGTGTCGCAAATGGGCTCCTCCCCTTGTGGAGGTCCCCCTGACTTCTGAGTAACCGAAACCACAACTTTTGACGGCAAATAACCTGGTGTCAAATAGCCTGGCCGACGGACTTCCGGTGGTAACGATAGCACTGTCTGCGTCTGTGTTTCCGTCGTCGCTACCGACCGAGCCCTATCTTGAATGGCTTCCTATCTGACTTTCCCTGTCTGATCCCGGAAATCTCCGTCTCCAAAGATGAAGCTTCTTCCTCCGTTTCTTCGAGCCTCCTCGAAAGCTCCCAATTCCTCTTTCGCAACAGTTCCTCGTCAGCTTTAAAGTCGTTCCTCTCTCTACGTACGGCTTTCAATTCCTCCTCCGTCCAATTCAAAACCGCCATTAGCGTGAAGTCAGCTGCTTCCAGGGGCGATAAGTCACCTTTTGCCTTCCTTTGTCCCCAAAAGACTCGAGCTTCCTCCTTGCCAGCTCTCGCCGCACTCTTTCCGCAAATAACCCCAACCTCAGTCTGCAACGATCTGAGCTGGTCCCGACAGTCAGCCTTACTTGACTCTGCGACCTCTTCCGTTGACAACTCTACGCTTCCTAGGTCTGATATGAACTTTGCCAGCCACTCTGCAGCCAAATTCTTGTAGCCACTCGCGTAGCCTTCTGCAAAATAAGTAACACCACTACACACCTCCTTCTGTGTCTGTAGCCTTCTATCGTTGTTGTCAAACTCCTAATGGAGATTTTCTAACTCTAAGATCCTCTTCTGATAATATCTACTATCCTTTAAAACCTTACGATCCTTCTTGAAGTTAGTCACTACCCTCCGGATCTCCTTACTCAAAATCTCTTGAGCCTCCAGCAACTCCCTAACGCCAACTGGTAATCCCATATGCCGTCCAACTACCGTCGACTATATCCCCCAAAATAGCTAAGACATCGCCACTCAACACGCTTCACATCCACTGAGAATACTTAAATTCTAATATTATAATAACATGAGCGTACTCACCACTTGTTGTCCATATTTTGTATCCTAAATGTTGTATCTCCTTGCGAAACTAGTGCGACGCACACGGCAGTTGTCCGATGGTTCCTGGACCTGTAAATTCAGCACTGATTCTACTGTTAAAACTATGCCGAACTGCGGTGCAAAAACAAGACACTATCGTTTCGCTTTCAGAAATACAATCTCTTTATTAAGTTATAAACACTTATATTTATAAACTTACATTTACGCTATACAGTGTAAAATACTTTCGCCTATTCTGCTTTCGCGGCAACTAGGTCATGCACTGTTTACTTTACCAGTTCATTAACTGGCCTGATTTTATTTGCGTGCTGATCATGCACTTTGATCCGCAGCTGCATGTACCGAGTCACCCTGAAACTTGCATTGGTTAACACTGTATGGGAAGTCATGTCGTGAGTTGACTACTTGTAGGGAGCCGTATCTTGACTCTCAACAGGCCTCAGCGGGTACGGCAAGGGATGCCGACTACGTATACTCTGAGTTCTGCGTATACCACAGAGTTCGGAGCACACAGCGCTGCCAACTGTTTTCACGGTAATCGGTATAGCGTCATACAACCGGCGATAGTTGTTAACGCGGTCCTACAGTCGTCCTCAAATTTCGTGCCTCTTTCCTTTTCATTCTTAACCTTACTTTTACTTGTGATCCCACCGACGACGCTAAGCCCGGGTGTACATTCGAGTAATACATTCCTACTCGGGACATTTTTGCGTGCGTGGAAGTCTCATTAGTAATAAGGCGGGTGTTCCATCAGTCACGCCAGCGGGCCAGGTGCACACGTATAGCTGGGAAACCGGGTGGTTCGGCGTGAACTCAGTAGCGTTCCTGTTCTTTGCTCGCTGTCTGCCATCATTGAGCTGCGATCTCAAGCCAAAAGGTCTGTGACCATGCTTACTCCACTCATAGTCGCGGCAGACAGAATGACCGCATGTGTCACTGAGTTCGAGAGAAACTCGTCCGCCTCCCAAGACCTTGAATATCTTCGCCTTGATTTAATTAAAGTAGAAGACCAATGGGCGGCGTTGAAGGAAGCGAAGGCTACAGCGATCACCGATGCGAACTTAGATGAGAAACGCGTCGCCATTAAGGAGTCCATCCGGCAACGATTCGCAGCAAGCTGTGCTATTTATAAACAGGGTCATGCGCGAATCAGTGGCCTAATGCAATCCCTGACAGTCGCTCCAGCAGTGCCTTCCGAGCCATCTGCGGTGCTGTCCTCGCAGTCACATAGCATCCCAGTAGCTCCTTGCCACATTGAGATTTTCGAAGGGGACTACTCCAAGTGGATCACATTCCGGGACATGTTCACGGCGCTCTTCCTTCGTAACTCGCGACTATCCAATATCGAGCGAATGTACAATCTGAGGGCTAAGACCAGGGGGGAAGCACGAGAAATCGTGGATCAGTGTCAGTTAACTAATAGAGGCAAGGGCGAGGTTGACTGGTACGAAAATCGGAGCAAGCTAATTAATTGCCAGCTGAAGTCCATATTCACTATGCGTACTATAGGTAAAGAAAGTGGGACGGAACTCAAACGGCTGCAGCGGGAAGTTAGTAACTGCATTAAGGCGCAGCAGGAATTGTCGGTAGATGTGGGCAGTTGGGATCCCATCTTTAGATACTGGAGTTCCATTCGGTTACCGGAGAGGACCCTCTCTCTTTGGAAGCAGTCCCTCGAAGATCATGCGGATATAAAAACTTGGGTAGCGATGGAGGAGTTCCTCTCAAAAGGTTCCAAACTTTGGAAGCGGAATCGGATGTCTGCCAAGCGGATCATGTGGGGAACCGCTCAACACCACTCCGCAATAGCCACATGCAGTCCCATCAAGCAAGGGTCAACCCGGAAGGATGTAAAATATGTACACTACCAGGCCATCGTGTCCCTCACTGCTCTACGTTCATTAACGCGTGAATTCTTTGAAGGGGGATCATCGTGTGACAAATTGTACGAGTAAATATCGGTGTTTTACGTGCCAAGAGTGGCACCACACTCTGCTGCACCGTGAGCCGCCACCGAACCGTAGCATAAGGGCCCCACCACGCACGAAGCCGCGTCGAGGCAGACGACCATCCAAGGGACGCAACACGGCCACCACGTCGGCTCAACCTGCTACACCATCCTTCGCCCACGCTGCACAAGTGGTACCCGCTACAGTCCAGGGACGATCCGGTCCATATCGAGCCCGAGGTCGGCTACCCAAGCGCGTGCTATTAGGAACCGCCATTATTCACATCTAGTACCAGGGAGTCAATTACATAGCCCGGGCATTGATCGGCCCTGGGTCGGAAGGGTACTTTATCTCGGACCAGCTCCAACGACGCCTGCGACTCCCTATGCGTACAGTGCATACCCAAGTGTCTGGGGTAAGCAATGTGGTGGCCGTTAATGTGACGAAAGCGTGCTGCCTATTTTTAGGGTCACCCCTCGACAGCACTGTGCGGCTCCCGGTGTCAGTCTTAGAATTGCCTACATTAACCAGCGAACTGCCCCGAGTAGGGGTATCCATATCAACAGTGCCACCAATTGGCCGGATTAAAACTGGTTAAACGGTCGTGTAACTAAACGGACGTGTAATCACACGAGCTCCGCCCTTGTGACATTTACCGTTATTTAAAACCAAATAACTAATTTTACAAAACCCGCGAAAGAGAAGCTAAACGAAAGTGCAATTTTCAAGACGGTGTCTAGTTCTGTTTAGATAATGTAAATACTTATAATAACTAATTTGAAATTTATTAAAAGTGTTAAATAAACAATCAAACAAACAAAGGAACAGTTATATACATATATGAGTTAAAAGTTGAAAGAGACAACAAATAAAATAATCCCGGTTGTGTGTGGTGTTGCCACAGTGGACTCTGGCCATAATAAGTGATTAGAGTTACCACACCAAAAAATTTTGTTTTTCGAGATATTTTACATACATACATAAATAAGATTAAAATATAGCAAAAATATAAATAAATAAAAAAAATTTATAAAAAATTAAAAACAAAGTAGAGTCGGCAATCGCCATGAGTGTGCAGCGCTCTCCCCCGTGGGAGAGAACGAGATCTATGAGCGAGTCACTCCACTCTTCCTGGAGTGCACATGGCAAACCCCCAATAATGTCCTGCTCCAGTATAGCAGTGGATTGTGCGACAACTACAACAAATTCGTCAGCAACAACAACATCTGCCTTCTCTACGTACGGTACAACAACTACATTCTCGACTACAACTGCGACATCAACATATTTTTCTGCCTGTGTTCAAATTCCACCAAAAGGCGTGCAGGTAAGTCAACTGCAATCGCTACCAAAGAGAGCACGAACCTCACCCACGACAGATAAAGCGAAAAGAACGTCCAACACTAACAAAAGCAAAAAATAGCAAAAAACGCAAGCCAAAGTAAGTTATCAATCTACCGGTTGAGCGATACTACTTCAGAAAGAAAAAAGCAGATTTGCTGCTTTGACCGTTGATGATGACGAACTTGCTGAACCCTCGCACAGTGGACAAGTTGATCAAAATGAGTCCGAAAAAGAAAAAACAACTAGCCCGAAAAAAAAAGTTTAAACAAACCACCCCCTATATTCTCGTACGTACAAGGCGTAGAATGCATAAAGACGTTAAAAAATACGATTACCGCTGTTGCAGACAGTAACTTCATATTTAAAATATTAACAAACAATGAAGTACGAGTTCAATCGAATGACCTGGAAAAATACACGAAAATATTCCAAATGCTAAAGCAAACAGGTACGAAGCTGTACACATTTAAACCCAAAAATGAAAGAGGTTTCAAAGGCATTCTTCGCAATATGCACCCCTCCGCTGACCAAGAAGAAATTAAAAATGAGCTTGTTGAAAACGCTCACAAAGTTTTAAACAGAACTAACATACCTCAACGGACAACAAAAGAACCGCTAACACTGTTTAGCATAGATATGGAAACAAATACTAACAATAAAGATATTTATAGCATTAACCAGTTAATGCACTGCATAGTAGTTTTTGAGGCACCTCATCATAAAAGAGAAGTCGCGCAATGCACTAAATGCCAAAAATACGGACATACAAAAAACTACTGTACAAGGGATCCAGTATGTGTGAAATGCGCTGGAAAGCATCTAACAAGTGAATGTCAAAAGAAAATAACCAACGCAGCCGAAATTAAATGTGCCCTATGTGGCGGAAATCATACTGCAAACTACAAAGGCTGTGAAATATACAAAGCTATAAAAATGCAAAAGTTTCCATCTTTACGCAGAAAGGATCCATTATTACTTCAGACCAAAAATATGGATGGATCAGTAGTTAAACCAGGCGTAAGCTATGCCGAAATTGCAGGATCGTCAAATCCAAATAAAACTGAAGAAAATACAAAAAATTCAAACGATAGTGATATTAATGAACTTAAAGGCATGGTGAAATCCCTAATCACTCAAATGACTAATATGATGAATATCATTACAATGTTACTAACAAGTTTAAATGCACGAAACTAATAGTTTAATAATTGTAGCCTGGAATGCAAATGGCCAACAAAACATTATCTTGAGTTGAAGTAATTTTTGTCTGACAAGAAAATTGATATAGCTCTAGTTTCAGAAACACATTTTACGAACAAAAGCTATTTAGTATTTCCTGGATATAAAATGTATGTGACAAATCATCCTGATGGTAAAGCTCGTGGTGGGATTGCTATCATAATAAACTCACTATTAAAACATACTGAATGGCAACCATATGCAACACCTCATATTCAATCCACTACTGTGCAAATTGAGGATACAAGTGGGACAATTCTCATCTCCTCAGTTTACTGTGGCCCCAGACACCTAATACCGACGGATCAATATGATGACTACATAAAGACGCTTGGCGTAAGATTCATTGCAGCTGAAAATCTGCATGCAAAACACACTGACTGGGGATCTAGATTAACAAATAAAAAAGGACGAAATCTGATTAATGCTATAAACAAAAAAAAATGCAGATTTTTAAGCTCAGGTGAACCCACACACTGGCCAACAAATAGGAACAAGATACCAGATATAATCGACTTCAGCATAACAAAAAGCATAAAGTGTAACCAATTAAAAATTAAAGCTTGTTTTGAACTTTCTTCAGACCACTCTCCGATAATACTTGACTACACAACTGACATCAAACCCATAGAACCAATAGCTAAGATTTTTAACGACAAAACAAACTGGAATGAGTATAGACAGCATATTGAACATCAACTGAATATGTCTATCACAATGAAAACACAATTACACATTGAACGTGCCATTATTCACTTCATGATGTGGTGCTAGACGCAGGAATTAAATCCAGCCAACAACATAATTTTAAAAGAAATAAACCTACAACGGATATTTTCATAAGAAAGCAAATTATTGAGAAGAGAAAGCTGAGAAAGAGGTGGCAGCTAACTAGATCGCCTGAGAATAAACACAATTTAAATATAGCTTGCAAAAAACTCAAGAAAATATTAACTAAAAGACAAAATATAGAAGTTCAAAATTACCTAAAAAACTTGACGCCTACCCTGGATACGAACTACTCATTATGGAAATGCACAAAAAAATTAAAAACTTCACCACTACGGAAAGATGACAACTCATGGGCTACTACCAATGAAGAAAAAGCAACTGCATTGGATAAATACTTTGAAAAAGTCCTATCAAATGACGAAGATAAATATATTGAAACACGCTATAGACATTACAACCAAAATTAAGAAAACAAACACAACAGAAATAATTAATTGCATTAAAAAACGAATAAACCACAAAAAAGCACCAGGATACGATATGTTGACAGGAAAAGCTCTCGCTGTGCTACCTACTATAGGTTATAATTACTTAAGGAATGCTATCAACTCAATGTTCCGACTACAATTTTTTCCCAAAGTATGGGAAGTTGCTGAAATTATTGCACTACCGAAGCAGGGAAAAGATGGTACAAATGCTTCGTCGTATATACCAATTAGCCTACTTCCCATAATCTCTAAAGTTGCTGAAAAACTATTACATGATAGACTTAGCCAGATCCTTGACAATAAAAACATTATACCAAATCATCAATTCGGCTTCAGAAAAGGACATTCAACAATTCAACAGATACACCGTATAACAAACAAAATTGAAACAGACATAGAATATAAGCGGTACTGCGTTGCTGTATTCTTAGACGTTGCAAAAGCATTTGACAAAGTATCATAAAGGACTGCTGCATAAACTGAAGACGATGCTGCCACTTGACTACTATTTGATTGTTGAAAGTTATCTTAGTGATCGTTACTTTTACGTAAAAAATTTAATGAATAGTGTTCGTCTATTCATCTTATAACAGCTGGAGTTCCTCAAGGGAGTGTTTTAGTACCACTGCTATATGTCATATTTACCTCAGATATACCACTTCCAAAAGAACTGAATACCACAATTGCTACCTTTGCTGGCGACACAATCCTCTTAGCATCTGACGAAAAATCTAAATACTGCGACTGCAAATCTGCAGATATACACAGAGAATGTTAAGGAATGGTTTGATAAGTGGTGCTTGAAAATTAATGAAGATAAGACTGTACAAATAATTTTTACAACTAAAACAAAATTTAACCCAATACCTATTAAAATAAACAATAAATATATAAAAAAAGGGTCTACAACTAAATACCTTAGTATACACATGGACTCAAAGCTAAGTTGGCACTACCACATCAAACAAAAAACGAAACAAATAAAAGAAAAATTTAGGCAACTATATTGGTTAATGGGTAAGCAATCTAAACTCACAATTAACATCAAGTTGCTGCTATACAAGTGGACTATAAAGCCAATTTGGACGTACGGACTCCAAGTATGGGGAACGGCAAAGCGGTCACACATACAAAAAATTCAAAGACAGCAATCTAGAATATTAAGAGTGATCATAAAGTCTGGTTGGTACACAACAAATGAAGACATACACCGCAAACTAAATACGACAAGAATTGACGAAGAAATAAAAAAGATATCCACAAAACACTACGATACACTGCATGGGCATAATAACGAAGAAATAAACGAGTTGCTGCATCTAGAAGAAACCACCATGCGCCGTTTAAAGAGAACTCGACCAAACGACCTACTGAACTATTAAATCCAGACTACACATATTAGTAATAGTATTATAAATGTAAATGTAAATAATTATCATAAACATAATTTTGATCACAAATTGTTATAATATAATTATAGTGAACTATTATAATTAATGTAAATAATTTTTGTTGTATCACTTCTTGGCATTGGCCAGAATGTGTTTTTAATATTAATTTCCAAACAAATTGTCAAATCATGTACTAGGTGTCAATATAATGGTGACAGATGTATGAAATAAAGGGAAATAAAAGAAAAAAAATAAAATAAAATATTTTTCCAACAAATTTATATTTTCTAATTTTAATTCTATTTCTTTTAATTCAAAATATTCTATAATTCCAAATTCATGTACCGATATTGTTTTCAAATCATTTACAATTACAATTAGTTGTTGGATTTTCATATGTTACAATTATATCAATTCCATCTACAATATGACCATCTATTTTGTGTTTTCCTGATGTTAATATTGCGCCATCTCGTAGTATTTCAATATTTTTATTCTCTTCGACAATTTTCTGACATTTTCTATGTTTTAAGTTTAATAATCAAACATATTTTATTATTATTTTTAGTGTTGTCTTTACAATAAGTATTTCTTATCTCAAGTTAACAATTATTATTATTATATTTGCAGTTTGTTTTTCAATATTTTATTTTCCACCTTTCTTATATGCTTATCTTATCTTTCTATTATGCATATAGTTTACAAATATTTTCAATAATTGGTTATTACAACAACATCTTTATTTATTAATGTATATTACAACATCTTTATATTGTACAATTTTAAATTTTGAAGCATCAATTAAATCGTTAGAGTGAGCTTTCATGTTTGGAATTAATTATTTCTTTAATATATTTTATATTCAAAATTGCTGGATTCAATATGTTCAATTTGGCTAACTTTACTTTTGAACTAAATTGGGCAATTCATTTAATAGCATAATATTTCGTTGTTTAAGTACTTTGACCATTTTAGAACTTTCTTAAAGTTATTAACTATTTGAGTTAATTCTGTTACTTGTTGTTTATTATTGTTCTGCACTAATTCATTTAATTTATTTTGAACTGATATAAAATCATCATGGTCAGATGTTCCCGCTATCCATTTCCAAATTGTGCTTAATTCATTTATTCCTCTTTAATTCGAACAATTATTTTATCGGCTATTTCTAACTGTTTCAATAATGTTTCAATTATATTCAACTCTAAATTGATTTCAAAAATATGATCACTCTCTGTATCAAATTCCTCGTAGGAAATGTAATATGGATTTTGTTTACTGTCAATATCAAAACTAGTATATTTGTATTTACTTATTAATTTTCTTATTTCCATTAAAATCTCGTAATAATAAGTTAAATTTGTAATATGAAATATATTACCAAAATCATTAAAAATGGTAACTTCACCATCTTCAATAAGTACGTAGTCAATAATTTCAGAATCCTTTATAATACGCAATATTTCGATTATAAACACTAGGTGCATTTTTCTGAAAAATAAAATTAAATATTTCGTTCTTTTATTATCTTTGTGTACCATCCTATTTTTCTTTTTTATTTCAGCCCTGTTTTTTGGATCTACCTTTACTTCTTGTTTTCTATATCTTGGTTTTAGCATATTCGTTTCACCTACGACCTTTTAAAATATTATTTGTTCTTTTTCAAATTCTCTCATTGTTCTTTTTGCATTATTTCTTCCAATATATCATTTTGTGCTATTGATAATTTATCGGGAATATCATCATGACTTAATTTTGTTAAATAATAACTCAAATGATTTCCTATTTATTTCCCAATATATAGATTTATTATACTCCTGAACTGCTCTGTATATAGATTGTTAATCAATTATTAATTCGTATTCTTCTTTTAAACATCGTGCAATCCCTATAATTGTAGAATGAACTCTTTCAATTTATCAATTAGTTGTGCTATGACCTGGATCGCAGTATTATACTTTTATTTTTAATCTTTCCATTAATGATTTAAATTGGGGAGTAGTAAAACTTGGTGCGTTATCGATCGTCAAATTTTCAATTTCTGGAAACCCCTGAAGTACTTCTACAAATTATTTGTCTAGTTTTATCTTCTATTAACTTTAGTATAACAAATTTTGTATAACTGTCAATGCATGTTAATAATTTTAATTTTTGTGCAAAAAATATTTCTATGTGCACTTACTTGCCCTCCTTCTTTGGTATTGGAGCCTCACCAATTGGTGTCTTTTTTTGGATGTCTATCATATTTTTTTTTTGTTACATATTTCACAATGGCTTATAAATTCTTTTATAAGTTTTACCATTTTAGGCCAATGGTAAAATTTACATATTTGACTTCAATTGTCTCTATAATATCTATGTGCTCTACAATGTGTTTCTTGAACAATTATTTTTTGATAATCTTCATTCAATACATATATCCATTGGAAACTTCGTTGTATATTTAAATTTAATTCCATTAAAAGTGTTCTTCAATAAATCTTTTATTTCATATAAAACTTCTCTAGTACAATGGATTCCCGTTGTAATATTTGGTTGTATAAATTCTCTCAAAATTGTCTTTAAATTTTCTATGGTATAATACTCTATAATATGCCGAGTTCTTCCAAAATTAACTATCATTTCATGAATAGTAAATCTATCTTTATCCAATAAAAATGGTTGTTTAAATTGATTCAATGGTTTATTGGTTTCTTCAATTTGATCATTATCACTACTTTCCACAGAGTGTTGCGTATTTGTATTTGAATCATTACTAGTTAAATTGTTAAAGTATTGTCGAGAAAAAGCGTCTGCTCCCAAATTTGTTCTACCTGGTTTATAAATGCTTTATGTAGAAAATTATTCTATAAAAGTATGCCATCTTTTCATTTTAGTATTGGGATTACGCTGTGACATAATAAATGTCAAAGGTTTATGGTCTGTATGAATTTTTTTTAATTTCTTACTCCATAAAATTAATTTTAAATTAATAAATATGGCTGAGTTAATTCTACTTGGTCTGTTAATAAATTTTTTAACTTTTGAAATGCATAAATTGCATCTTGATCTAATTTTATTTCCAGTTTTTCCTGTTAAATACTTCGTAAGGGGTTTGCAATTAAAAGTATAATCTTTAATAAACTTTCCATAATATCCTGTCATTCTTAAACAAATTTCTTAATTCTCTTAATTTTCTCGGAATATTATAATTATTAATTGTTTCTATTTTTTTAGGATTCGTTTTAATAATATTGTGTCCATCAAAATATCCAAGAAACTCGACTTCTTTTTTAGAAAAATTAGATTTTTGAAGTGATATTTTCATATTTGCATTTTTTAATGTTTCAATAACCATATGAAGATGTTTAGTATGTTCATCAATAGTTTTTGAAAAAACAATTATATCGTCTATAGACATGACAAAATGTTCCTATAGATTCTCTTAAAATATCATTCTTAGCTCGTTTAAATATACTTGCGGAATTTTTTTATCAAAATGGCATCCTTAAAATTTCATATTTTCCATTATTAACGGAAAATGCTGTTTTTTCTATATGTTTTTCATGCATTAAAATCTGATGAAATCCAGATTCCAATTCTATTCTAGAAAAATACAGTGATTTTCCTAATTTCGACAAAATTACATTTGTATCCGGGATTGGATATTTATCGGAAATTGTAATTTCATTTATTTCTTTATAATCAATCACTAGTCTCTATTTCGGAGCAACATCTTCATTAATTCCTTTTTTTACAAATTCCTAAAAGGATAAGGGTACTGTTGACTCTATATAGGGGTTTCAACAGTTGTAGGAATTTCTGCTTTAATGCCTTTTCTAAATTGTATATTCGTATTAGTTTTTGAATGTATTAATTCTATTTTATTGACAATTTCTTCTTTAAAAATGTCTATATCTGCTTCTTTTCTTTTTAAACTTTCATTTCTTATCTCTTTTTTATTCAAAACTTTATCTGATACTTCAAAACTTTTTCTTGAAATGTCACACATTTCTTTTTTCTTCATCGAAATTATAATTATCGACTGGCGATCTAGCATAATTTTTAAAATAATTATTTTTCTTCTTATTTTCAACATTATATTTTTCTTTTAAGCATTTTACTTTTTTTTCTTCTTTAAACTTTTTACATTGCCGACATTATCATCGGCTTGCACTTTAGGGATAACTTTACCTAAAGCATAATTATTTATTACATGTTTCTCACTTTCACTTCTTCAATAATATTTTCGCACTGTAAAGTTATTCTTTATTCCCATTATAATGTAGTACACCATGTTTCATGTCAATTATGGACTTTGATTCTTTCAAAAAATTATATCCTATTAATAAATCTGATTCCAAATTATCAATTTCATAAAATATTTGCTTAACTCCTAGTTATAATTTGAAAATGGGTAATAATAATATAACTGTTAACTGTTCGAACTCTCTTTTTATTGCCAATAGTTTTTTTTGTTTATATATGCCTGTTTTAATATAATAGCTAGTCGCTCATGTATCTATTAAAATTTTAAATTAGCTTCCTGTTTTAACAACTGTTTTAAAAATATAAGGAAGATTTACCTTTTCCCTAAAAAATGGTTCTCATTTATATTATTAATTTTTTGTGCGTTTTGGAAAGGCTGTTGACTATGTTGTCCACTATCATGAACAGTATTATGAGGACATTTTTGCCGCGATGAAAATTATGTGACCTATAATTATTATTGTGCCAACAATTATTTGGGTTATTGAATTTGTATCTATTCATTTTTTAAAATGGTTCTGACTACCACTCTGGTTTAGAAAATCAATTAAAATTTTTAAATCTTTTACTAAATTGTTGAGGCCTTTTTGGATATCTCAAAACATTTTGATTATCTTGAAATCCTTTCCTCTGAAAATTATATTTATTTTGACTTATCTTAAACTGTAGAGCAAATGCTGCTCTTAAATTATTCGATTCGAGTTCCTGTGCCTCTGCTAACGCGTTTGGTAAATCGCCCGGTTGAAGTGAAAACAATATATTGTTCAATGGAGAATTCAACCCAGTGATAAACACTCTTAAGGCATATTGTCTACTTTTATTATTTAATTCGTTCGTAATAAGTGATTCCGAACCATAAGTCATTATTGTCTTATTCACGAGAAGTGTAAATTTCTTATTGACCAAATTATAATATTCTATTACAGACATTTGTTCTTGCTGAAGGACACTTAACGCTTGCTCTATAATATTTACCGGTCTTTTATCCGCGTAAGCGAAATCTAATCGTACTATAATAGCATCGAAATTCAAAACAGTTCCATGGGCTTTTAGAACGTTATTAGCCTCTTTTGTAACTTTATTTCTTAGAATTGTTAGTGCAGCAAAATATTTCTTTTTTCCTACAATATACAAACTCATACAATTATGACCTACTTCTCGCCAACTCAGATATAGTTCAACGCCAGAAGATTCTGGTAAGGATTTATTATGTCTAAAGGTTCTTCACAGATAATGTTATAATCAATCTCCTGATGAGTATATTCTGTAACCTCTGTGTTGTCCGTTGACAGTTGAATTTGTTTCCTCAAATAGTCAATTTCTGACCTTAATGAGGCCGTATTTGCACTGATAACTCGTGCAATTACATCAACATTTAAGGATGTATTCAATGGATTCCTACGTAATGAATTCAAACCTTGATTTGCGGAAGTTTCCACGTTTTGTGAACATATTGGACCGTCATTAGCCATTTTTCTAAATTTTCCGTTACACTTTTTTTTCATTCATGAAGGAATCCTCGAATTCAAATACACCTTATCAGATTTTTCTTAATAACTAATATAAAAAAATTCGAATGTAAAGCCCCTTTTTATTAATCCAGTGCTTACTCACGTACTGATGATCCTTTTTGTTTTGGTGTCTACTTTTTTTCTTCAAGCCAGTCCAGTGCGTACTCCCTTATAACAAGTTTTCACGCTTTCTTCTTTAAGCAATTAAATTCCACAAGGCATTTGATGCGTGAAACTTTTGAGTCTTAACTAGCATACATATTTGTATAACATAAGTATGAACATAAATATATAAATAAAATATCTAAAATTATAAAATAAGTACATATGTACATGCGCTCTTTTATTTCACTTCACATATAATAATAAATAACTACTTTCATGGCACAAATTTGGCCAAACAATTATTGAGTAACACAAAAATTTTAATACCAAATTAATTGAAATATATTATTTCACATTTATTTATATAAATATGATCATAAAATGCGATAAATATTAAAATATTGAATATAAACACAAATTATCACATTTCTCACACATAAATGTATACATTTTGGCTGATCGCTTATTTCGTGTGCACCTTATGACGACAGAAAATTTTCGTACCAGCATTGCAATGCATTGGCGCAATCCTCTATTCTATCATTCTTGGCATTACCCTATATGGAGAAGATATTAGAAAAAATAATTGCCAAACGGCTACTATGTTATATGACATCAAATAACCATAAGCCCCAAGCAAGGTGCTTTTAAGAACAAACAAGGTTGAAAAAGCTTTTAATACACTTAGTACTTGAACAACTCGCAACTTGGAAGGTTGGTCGAGGAATATTTTACTTTTTTGCTAAATCGAAAATTTCGAGTACGATAAAACTCTAAACTTTCAAATGCTTTCGCACTGCAAAATAGAGTCCCACAGTTTTATTTACAACTGCTTTCGATCAAATCAGCAAAGAAAATATAACAAAATACTATCAGATTAGATATTATAGTTACTTTAAACATGAAAGAAAAGAGTAAAGTTGAAGTAATGTTCAGAATTTTTTTAAATGCAATAAAATAATGATGTAGACATACCCCAAGATACAACAACATAAATTTAAGAATAGGTGTAATATTTGATAAAAAATTTTACTATAAGCACAACTATTTAGAATTAAAGAGCAATCTAGCTATCAGGTTAAAACTAATTCTTTCAAAAATACCCTGCCACTTTATGAATGGTGTGCTAATTTAAGATAGCTCGTCCCTCCGTAGCATGCCGTTATTCGAAGAAATATTGGACGCTTTCCCACCTCACCAATCAAAAATTTATTAGTCGAAGCTGGTCTTCCCACAGTAGCCCAACAAACTGAAACGACAATGTACCAACTTATTACTAAAGTGTTTAGTAGCAATTACTCGTTACTTCAAAAGTTAACCGCAAACGCTGTGAAAAAAAAACGCTTAAAAAACTTCAATCAAAAATTCATTCCTGCATTGGTTTTCTAAATATATCGATCTGAATATAAAAGTACATCATAGAAAGCAAAACTTGGAAACTCCATGGCTTCTCAAAGACACAGCCTTTATCACAAATTTGCAGCCATTTCTGAAACGCTCAAGAACTGCTTCGATATACAAACAACTATTCACCGAATACACCCATCTTTCATGGGTAAAAATTTGACTCTCCTGTACACCGATGGATCCAAAACCGAAGACCACACTGCATTTTCAGTTGTCCAACATGATGGCTCATTCCTAACAGCTGGATCTGTCGCCCCATACTGCTCAGTATTCACAGCTGAAACGCCACTGATTTCGCGGAAAATAAAAAAAGGGAAATTTTTTACATGCATTGATAGCAGATCAACAATAGAGGCAGCAGGAAATATAAACAATGCCAGGCGAGCTTGAATCTGAAATAAGACAAAACTGTATGAAAAACCCAAACAATATAAAAATAATATGGGTCCCGAGGCACGCGGGAATGAAAGGAAAAATATTAGCCTATGAAGCTGTCTCAACTGCAAACAAGTACCCCCTTTACTTTTTCTACTTCTTAAATAGTGAATATAAGAAAACACATAAAACTACACCTACAGCAAGCCAGAGCACTCGAGTGGTCGTCAAGAAGACCATCAACATCAGCAAAGCAAATACTTCGGGATATTTAGATTCGGGTACATTAAACTTACCCTTAAACATATTTTATGATGCATCCTCATTCCTAGCTGCCAATATAGCAATTGCCCGTAAATCATTTACTTAATAACTGTCCTAACTTCAATATTATTCGTAAAACTATTTTTGGAAACACACCTCCATCAGATTTATTGAAAAATATTTTATCGAAAAATTTTATTTTAATTGAAGATATTAAAACATGTGTAAACCAGTTTATATAATATTTTGTTTTTTAAATATTATCGACCCAAGATATAAAATTTTATAATCTATTATATTTTTTATTTTTTTTTTGGTTAATAAAATATTTTTTATTTATTTAACCCTCCTTATTAGACTAACAATGAATAATAAAATAATTATACCTAACATAAATCAATTTTAACCCGCAACCAATGTTTGGAGTTAACTAATAATAAAAGAATAATAAAAAATATAATATAATAACAAAGCTAGATAATGTTCAGCAAAGATTAATAAAAGGATTTAAGAAAATAAAAATGTATAATAATTTAATAAGTTGGCAGTCTTCTAAGGCGTGTGCTTGTTCTTATTTGTAGTAGATTTTTAGCCAAGGGGTCCGGATGCTCACGAAGCTTTTCCTTATATTAACATAATTATAAATAAATAAATTATTGTGGAATTTTTTAATAAAAACATATATATATATATATATATATATATATATATATATATATATATATATATATATATATATATATATATATATATATATATATATATATATATATATATATATATATATATATATATATATATATATATATATATATATATATATATATATATATATATATATATATATATATTCTATAATTGCGAAGAAAAAGCAATGTTTGTTGCAGTCATCGATATAAATAGATCCCTCTTTTTGATGCTTTATCTAACCTTTTGCTTTTTCGGTGCAAAATCAATATTTTATCCGAGTTCATATGACTTCTATCTCATATTCAGTCAAAATAGCTTATGTCTTTGTTTTGTCACCTTTTCCATTGCACTTTCATATCATTGCTTTAGCAAAGAACGTAAAAATATATGGAAATAAATTTTTCCGCAGATTGTGCAATAATTTGTTTACTTTACTGCTTAAAGAAGCTGATTGTCCAACTGATCATAAGTGAAACACTTGCCATGATAATCTTATAAGCGGTTGACTAAGGAAGAAGGTATACGTATTTATATTTAATTCATTTAAAATAAGTACATTCTCTTATTTATTTATACGCAGTGGCAATGGTAGTTATAGTTTTAAGGATAGTCAAATGTTTCCTGCTTTATATAGGCATATGTCAAATTTCAATATCAAATTTTTATAAAATTGTTTTCTAAAAATAAATTGGAGCAAAGTAATACAATGCTCGTCCATGTTTAGGCTGTATTGCGCTTTTTTGTTTCCAAAAACACTTTTTTTTGTTAAACTGCTTGGCAAAAGTAAAGCAATAAACATATCACTAGAAATATATTCTTCATATAAATTTCAGGCAGCGCTGTAAGAGTCAAAAAATTCACATTCCATGTTTAGTGGATATTGTAACCATTTTACATAGCCTTACCCCATTATTACTGTGGACAATGTTTTAATTGATGAACATTTGTATTATTTCAATAAAGTCTAATTTACGAGCTGTATTATAATTTTTTACAAAGATCAATAGAAATGGAGGCATGTAATCTGAGCATCAGCGTAGCAAAATAATCAACAACATTGGTAAACAGTCACTGGAGCCCAGAATATGCAGATCCTCCAGTTACACTCAAGCAACAAACGTTAAAATATATATTCCAGTGTTTTGAATTCTGAGTTGTCAAATGTAAAAAATTTTATTATGATAACTGTTTTGAAAATATCAAAAAATATATTGCTAGAAGTAGATGAGGGCGGCGCCAATTTCAAAAAAAAATATTTGTATAAAATAAATTTTTTTATTTGTATTAATTTTGTGAACAACTTAGCAAACTTTGGTTAGACCCCTCCACTTAATAAAATAATCCTTTCTAAATGAATCTTGTATCCAATGGAGAATTTCTTTAGATATTTAAAAAAAATGTGTTTAAATAAATTATCTTGTAATAAAAAGTAATTATAAAATATAGAAATTAAGTTTTAATTGGTATTTAAATAATATTTACACATAATCTTTATTGTTTTGATTTGTTTCTCGATAAGAAAGAAGCTAAATTAACGTCGCTTGGAAGAGGCTATATTATTAATTTTTTAATCACTTCTAACTTTCCATATTTTATGAGATACAAGTATACTATAGAAAGATTAAACTTTTCACATATTAGAGAAAGTTTAAAATTTAGGATATTTGCGAAGAGGTCAAGGACCGAAAGAATGGTAATTTTTGTTTTTGAAACTAAAAAGGTACAAACCAACAAAAAATATTACGAGTCGTCAAATGTTTTATTGTGGCCTTATTATTAATTAATTTTTAACTTTAATTTTGTCTGGTAGAAGTGGAAAATATTGCAATATTCTTTATTGTGGTTGATAAGTTTTTCCCAAAAGGTAGAATAGTTGAAAACGCTTTTTGGACTATAAATTAATTAAGCAGCCATTATTTTGGAATCCCAATCTTTGGATAGGATTTCTGGTCTCTATTTTTCTTTTCAGCATTTAAAATAAATTTTTATGATTAATTTTATTATATTTGCAACTACAATCAAGCTTCCAAAATATAAGCAAACTGCCGTAATTCTGTGAATTGGGACATATCAAGATTAATATAACAGAGGAAATTGTGTTGGATTGAAAAATAAAATTACAAAGTTGAGGGAATTACAAATTTATCAGATTATTAATAGATAGACTTATTTATTCAATCAAGTTTACCCAAAATTTTGTTGTTTTTTAATAAAATATGTATATCTTTGTTTTTTAAACATATTATTTAATTTAAATTTGGTTAAGAAGAGAAAAGATTCTATATAACTAAATACATGCATTAAAATATATAACAGAATAGTTCTGAATGATACATTTTTCATTTATGCATACTTAATTACTGTTCATCTTTGTTGTACTAAACTATATCTTTATTCAACTTAAATTGCCTAATTATACGAGAAACATTAATTTTTTATCATACGTATGGATCATATGTACACATACAGTATATGATATTTTGAATTTAGAGTATTATAGAATAACTGATACGATAACCGAGATTCACAATAATCATATGAATACGAACGTATGTATTTTTAGACAAATATTTATGAGTACTAACATAAATATGTATATATATATATGCATGCGTGTTGAAGTTGAGTTTATTGTGGCGTGTAAGTATGAGTGCCTTTATTTGCGTTAGCATGAAAAGTTAAACCCATATAGGCCACACCACATTGGTAGGTGAGTGGTGATTTCGAGTTGGTACTTCAGAGGGTATGCTTTGTTGCGCTGTGTGAAAAATACCATCCTCAACAGCCATTGTCATTGTTGCGAGCGACAGTGAGAGCAAACTGAATAATCCCAGCAATTTAATGCTTAACTTTCTAAATAACGAGCGCACTGCAGTTGTTTCACCGAACATTCGTCTATGCACATGCAACCAAATCCAAACTATCACACTGTAAGGGCAACTTGAGAAAGGCAAGCAAGTTCGGCCTTCCTTTTAGGAAAATTTGTGCAACAAAGACAATCCGACACATGCCTAATAATGTAGTGTATCGCACCAACAAATGCTTCTGTCAGTAAATACTCGTTTCCCCTATATGGCAGTCTATTCGTTGCTGGATTGCAATAAAACTAAGACACCACAATGCTGAGTGTTGCTTACATACAAATAAAATTGTTTCCCATAGGCTGGGGTGTTTATTTATTGCGTCGTTAATTTGTCGTTGGCAGTTAGATTGAAATGTTATCGGATTGTACTCGACCTATCGCTTTACTTTGCTAAGGCCATTCAAAAAAGAAAGAGAGAACAATATTGTATGGCTGAGTGTGTTTTCATCAGAAGCAAGAGTGAGTGAATAAAAGTAAGTTAATTTTTGTACTTATGTCAGCGTCAGTAAGCAGCTAGTAGCAAAGCACTAAATAAAAAATACTGTTCATCGTTAATAGGAAAAACTTATTCGAGGGCTATCCAGAAGCCATCTGAGAAGCACTCGTCAGTTCTGTTCAGACCTCTTATTTCATTTGACGGAATCGTGTCGAGTGGATATTCATAATAAATTTACTGATGTGGGTTCTTCGCTTTCAATGTGCCTGAAATTAGAATTGTTTTGATATTTTTTTTCGCTATTGGCATCGACAGGCTCTGTCTGCTTCGACATTTATTTAGTGATATTTGTAGTGCTTTTGTAAATATGTTTTTGTTATCAATTGTTCTTTTAATTCACTAGAAAAGTTAGCGTCTATGTTATATAAATACCTACTTTGTTTGGGGTAATACTTACGATACCAGATATAAAATACAACGCAACACTTTTTTCTCGTTTAGCGTTTTAAATGCTGCTATTCGTTATTCGGATACCGGTTCGAAAGTGCCCAAAAATGTTAACCTAAGCTTATGTGTATAATTACAAATATACCTACATATACATTCTGAAGCTGTAAACAGTGAGATTTATTTTAATTTCATGAAATAAGGTGTGTTCTTATCAAATAAGTGAATTTTGTACATTTTGATATATGTCGATTGAAATCATAGCTGAATTGTATATTTACATAATCATTATATTGGTAATATTAAATCAGTGTGTATCTCCGGGAGGTCCTAGATAATTTATGAAAGGTAAATTTCATTCATTCTTTTAAAGGTTTTGATTCTTATTTCAAGAATTTCTGTAATGCTTAAAATGAAAATAAAATCATTATTTGAATGTACTAAAAGTTAGGAATTTAAACATTCCATTAACCATTATCAACTATTAAAGATTTTAATATGATTTTGAAAATGCTGTGCCTAGACCATAAAAATAATAACACCCTGAATATCGTTGAAGTTGCTTGATATGAGGTATATGAAGTATATATGTAGATAAGAAAAAAGTGCATTTATATTTTGTCAAATAAGTAGAAATCGGATAATTTTGTAATGTGAAAATGTGGTCAACCCATGATCTGATGTATTCTTCCTATATACAAGCAAGAAAAATTGTTGAGGGACTCAACCACACTCCATCAGAAAAATGAAAAAGTGGACTAAAGTAGTATTTATATGGTAGTATACGTATGGAAAATTAACATATATATATTTATTCCGAATGGACTTGCTGAACAATTCCTCTGCTAATTTTATTTAGATTTTATTATTAAGAGAGAGATTTTCAATTATTTAATTCAATATTAGATAGGCTCAGCAACCAGTGAATTTTCTTATCCAGTATACTTTGATATTATTGACTTATACGAAATGAGACATTGTTAATACACAAATTTGTTTGAACATTTTTGAATGTATGTACACCATTGACTCTGAAGTGTCAATTAATTATATTTTCTAAGAATATTGTGTCTGAGTTGTGATAATTCTGTCATTTCGTTAAGTACATAATTTCATGTCGTTTTATATAATTATTTTAGAATCGTAAACTTGCATATGAAATAATTTGAATAAAAATTTAAAAAAATCAATGAACAAATTTTAATTAACTAATTCCGAACCAGATGTATTTTCGAAGCTTGTTTAGATAGCATTATAGTAGAAATTTTTGATTTTAATTTAAATTAATATATTGTGCCCGCAATTCAAATTATTAGCTTTTTTTGTTGCAATGACGACAAATTTTGTTTTTGTTTCCAATATAACATTCGCCGCATAATCGGTTTCTATGTTGTAAATAAAACAACTAAATAAATAATAAATTTCTTAACATTATATTAGGCTCGCTTGCATGCGGGGATTTCAAATAAAAATTTTCATTTAAATTGAATAAAATATCAATAAGCTACGCGGTCAAGCACTGCTAATCAATTCTCTATATCGGAGGAAATAATATATAACCTCATAAAGGTATATGCATTTATGCGAAGATAATTTATAAAACGCATTACATACATATGTGTGTCAACTTAAATTACAATATACAAAAGACTTTTGTTTTCAACTATATAAACTAATTAATGATATCACCTACAATTTCCAAAAGCGACGAGTCAATTTAATATTAACATTAATTAAAACCAAAAATGTTTGTTTAATGATAAATCTCATTTTGGAAACAGTCCGTTGATTCGATGTTTAAGTTTCTTTACTGAAAAACTTTTTAACGCAATAAGTCCAAGCTTTAAGAAACCAATTTGTAGATAAAACTTCAGTTTTCCTTCCTTGTACTCGTATATGCAATCAATAAGCACAAGCAATAGTGGTCAACATCAGTTCCATTTTGTTAACGTCATGTCACACGAGCCGGCTGCAGCGCTGTTTTGGATATCACGGCGATGGTAAACATAATAAATTTCCAGGACAAATATCCAAAACCAAAGCAATATTTAAAATTGCGACGCCGCAGTCCGACTTTCGTCAGCTCTATATAAAATTAGACGCCAAATGCCACAAAATCATGTTTCACCAGAAATTTAAAAAAGATATCTTCACCTGCTTTATTCCCAGAAATTAAAAAAAAAAACTAAAAAGATCCAAGCAGAATTGCCAAAATTAACATCAATATCTTAGCACGGTTGAAAGTTTCAGCCGGCAGCCATCCTGTATTTCTTTGCTTAGATTGGCGATTTTTGGTATGTTTTGTTTTGTTTTTGAGCCGCAACTGTAGATCGTGCACATACGCCGTTGTTGTGAGTTTTGAGGAGTTTTGGGGTTATTTACCATCGCCGTGTTTTCCAAAACCGCCGATTCTGTCTTTTTACATTTTTGGTTTGGTTATATTACATGTAGTCTAAATACATGTTCCATATAATATCTGTAAGCTCGGGTGAATATTGGGCATGCAACCCACCCACTTTCAATAACTATAGTATTTTGTTTAGTTTGTTGACATGAACAAATGTTAATAACTAAGTGACATGAAATTGATTGATGAAATTAATAAAAATATAATGCTCATGGTAACACATAAGTATGTCTGTGATACTGTACACATTCTATTCTTTTCTTA
This sequence comes from Clusia tigrina, assembly GCA_920105625.2. Classification (NCBI taxonomy): domain Eukaryota; kingdom Metazoa; phylum Arthropoda; class Insecta; order Diptera; family Clusiidae; genus Clusia; species Clusia tigrina. Next base: position 137,986,078 of record OV050031.1, read on the forward strand.
CATAGTTTTAGAAGTTGTCATTTAAGCTCATCAATTCCTCTCTGGAACCAATAACTAAATAATCACTTACATAGTAAAATTTCAAATGATTTTTGCTTTCAGCGGTCTAAATGGGGAAAATGCAATAAATATATTTAATAGTTATCTTCATATCAGAGACCATAATTGTTAGCAAATATATTAGCAGCGATTAGAAAAATATAATTAAAATCACAGAAGAAAATTACAATTTAAATTCATTCATGTCTTCGCACTGGATTAACCTGCAAGCAATATATTTCATAATAATAAATTTATTTTGTTGTGAATATGAATAAAAAGATAGTTGCTTATTTGGTTAATACTAAATTATTAAAGGAAGACAATGAATAATAATATTTCATTTGGAATGCTGGTCACATAATCCACCAAAGTTATTTTTACCAATAATGTCAATGTAGAGAGATTTGGCATATTGAACATTGAAGTTATTTTTATCATATGTAAAAAAATATATATATCTATATATATATATATATATATATATATATATATATATATATATATATATATATATATATATATATATATATATATATATATATATATATATATATATATATATATATATATATATATATATATATATATATATATATATATATATATATATATATATATATATATATATATATATTCAAACTTCAAAATAAGCAAGTGGTTTGGCGAATCCCACTGTTTATCTAATATTCGCTAAAGTAGTCTTAGTTCTTCCATTCAGTGGTGCTCCAATTTAAAGGCAATACAACTTAAATGGAGCAATTTGTTAATTTTATGCAGTATATAACTCTATGTCATAAGAACGTGTAATACACAACCATAATAGATATTCTTTCACTTTGAACGAAGTGCAGGACCTTTGCAACTGGTTCCATAAGAAACTTAGTCAGTTCCAAATATTCATAATCTCATTCATTTAAGTTTTCTTTGGACGGAAGTTACTTGAGAACTAGATCGTATATTGAGTTCCATCTAGTTACTACGGGACTACCAAAGGTGTTTCTAAGGTGTCCCTAATCATCTCTGATGATTTTCCACAAGTTTTTCATGCCTGGAAAACAGATATTTCAGCTATCGTGCTCAGAATTCTTATTGTACAAATGTTTCGACAGAAAACATTAGTTTTGCAAAGCGGGGAGATCGTTATCACTGTCGCCTTCTTGTTATTTTAAGTTGTCCAATCCAATCCATTCTTCGTGGACGCTATCATAAACTTTTGCTAACGACATTATATAATCAATAAAAACAGCCAATGCTGAATCAAATATTTATATACATAATTTTCTGTATGTTTATTTGTTCTCAATAGGATGATGCTACACGTTTAGTACGATCTTCTTGAAATTACTTTCGTGTCTTATTCCAATAGAGGAGAGAACTCATACAGTGCATTCAATTTGCCATCTCAAGTAGGTCTGAAAAAGAAATGGAGACAGATCAACATGTATTGATTGTACGGTAATGGTACAGCCAAACCATTTTGCGAATATTGCGGTGTTGGGAACACCTAAGGCAGCGTGGGATTTTTTATTGTCAGCTTACCAGGAAATGTCGAGTCTCTTCGATAATATTCTTCAACTAAAACTAGTTGAATGCGATTCCGTTGAAGACTATATGAACCGCATGGTGATGCTCCAACAATCAATAAAGTTGGCGAGAATTCCTGACGAAGTTCATGCATTAGTTGAGCATTGCACTTAAACCCATAGCACTTCAACTGTGGACTCAGTAAAAAAAATAATTTTAAATGCTACACATGTCATCAATTCAGCCACTTCTCACGGGATCTGTACAAACACATAATTCAATCAATAGGAACATCAGAGCCCGTTACTGATGTTTTATTTCAGTCACCGATTACAGTGCTTTAGATTGGAATAAAGATACCGGTGCCTCTTTACATATGACAAAGGACAAACCATATTTTGTTTAAAGTGAAACTCAAATAATAAACAAGTAATTAAGGCTAATGATAAAATAATGCTTATTAATTGTGTTGCAAACAACTGTTTTTGTAAAGGAGTATTGAAAAAATTGTATTGACAGAAACCTATTGGGTCCGCCTACATGGTTACAGGTTTGTACAAGTTAAGGTCGCTTTCTGGCAGATTATGTTAGATTGCGAAGGCGTATGCGGATATCCGCACTGCCCCGCGGATGCATCTGTGTCCATTGTGACTGTCTTCAAAAATGGCTATAGAAGTCATACTCGTCCTTACCCTCGATTTCCGTAAACATTGGAAGTACCATCCCTATTAAACCATTTGGTTTTCCAGATGAAAGTGAGAAGATCCGATGAGTGCACCTTCGTTATCTCTGACAAGGTAAGCACACCAGAGTGGCGTTATCTTCAATGTCCAGTCCCAAATATCAGATAGAGAACAGGAGACCAGGCTATGCAATTCAAACGTACTAAATAAACCAGTATTGGCATTCCCGGACGGGCCCAGCAATTCGAATAAGACAACTTATTAAATGTTACAAGTGGAAAGACTATCTATAAGAGTCAACCATCCTAATCGAGGATACAGAAAGATATTATTATATTTTATTATATATACAATAAATACACAAAAATCAAATCGTGTTTAATTGTAGGTGGTGACTTTAATTCAAAAAGACGAACTGGGGTTCAAGACTGATAAACATAAAAGGAAGACTTCGAGTCCCTGACCAAGTACTACTGTAAATTTTTAGAGACCTATTGGCCTACAAACAATATCAAAGCTTCAGATTTTACAGACTTCTGCAGGACCAAGAATATAAACTTAAATCAACTACCAATCACATCTTATCTTGAACATTCACCAGACTACTCCCCAATGTTTATCGAACATCTCAAATTCGTAAAACTGCAAATAAATATTGGGATGTGCTCCGAAACCTCGTTAACTTCTTTTCCACTAAAAAAGTTATCAACATCTTGAAAATCAATAATATATTTCCACGATATCCTTCAACATCAACAACATCACTACTTCACGTCGAAAATAATAAAGGAAAAAGTTACAGAAAACCCGAAATTTACTCAAATTTGGTACACAACAGATCATGGCTTGATTGATTAAACATTAACCCACCATTAAACACTATCCTAAAGATGCACAATAACCTTAGTATAAACAAAATCCATAAACACTGAAGATACTTCCTCAATGACATGCATAGACAAAGAGAAAACACTACCTGACTATTTCAAAACAACATTCAATAATGCAATCAACGGATAGAATTTCATCCTCACAAAATAACAAAACTACAAACACACGAATTAAAATAAGAAGATTATAAAAAATAACTAAAAAAAACTATTTGCCGTAACCGTTATTTTAATATACGTTCTTTGATTTCACTTATTTCAATATAGGTACATTCCATTAGTTACTTTTCTCGTTCCTTCATTACCATTATAAACATTCCCTCCCATATGTACGTACATTCCTTTAGTTACTTGCCTCGTTTTTTTCATAACCCTTATGAATGTTCTCTCTTTAAATATTTCTTTCGTGTTCGCAACTTACATGCTTTTTGACTATCGCTTCTAATCACGGTTATTAAATTATATCTAAAAATAACTATTTGCCGAACAGTTAATATAAGTTCTTTGATTTCAAATATTTCAATATAGGTATATTCCTTTAATTACTTGTCTCGTTTTCATAACCATTATTAATATTCCCTCTTTAAATATTTCTCTCGTGTTTGCAATTTGCAAGCTTTTTTACTATCGTTTAGCAAGTTAGCTATGAATTTTGTGAACTCTTTATTTTTATGTGGAGCTTTCGCATTTGTCGTTTTCGTACATTCACACTGAGAACTTCGTTCCCCAAAAAATAACCAATTGTATCCTTTAACGCAAGCGTTACCACGGGAACTACTTAAAAGAACTGTTATCGAAAAAGAACGTTCACCGATACCGGCGTTCTTCTGAAATAACCGGATCTCCTATGGCTACTTAAACTTAACAATATGCTCCTGGAGTACTTCGACCCAATTAAAATATATTTGGACGACAGACACTTCTATATGTACAAGGACGAAGGCACCGAGTAAAATATATGTTGATGTAAAATATATGCAGGAGTACCTAGGGAAGCGGAATAGGAACAACGATATATGTATCTTCTCTGTATAAAGGACCGAAACTATCAACATTTGTAGACGACACTTTAATCCTATATTAAAAAAATGTATAAATTTAGCTATAGAAGAAGTTAGAATTGTACAGTATATTGGTTTCACAATTGGGGTAGTAAGATAAATAAGGACAAGGGAATCAGTATAAGCTGTGTACACTACAAAAAATAATTATAATCCAAAACACAGCAGTTTAAACAAAAACTGACATATTTTACATTTCTTTTCTTTTTTAAATTAAGTACCTGAGTATAGTTATAGATAAAAAACTGACTTGGAGCCTCATAAAATCTACAAACGAAACCAAATAACAAACAAATTCTGGCGTCCTAAGGAAGAACTCAAGGTTATCAATAGAAAATAAACTCTTATTCTACGAAATCTATACTTAAACTCTATATTACAGACAAAACTGCCATTTAGACGCTCAGATTCCTGGCGGCGTTAAATTTCTATGGCAGTGGAAGTTTCCAGCAGTGGTAACAACATGGCAACAATTACAAAACTTCTATGAACCAGCCTTCAATGTCTCAAGCAATTCGAGAAATTGTTGACTTGCTAGTGTTGTGCGTCTACCACGAATTTAGGAAGAGTTATTTCATGTTTCTGGTTGTTTCTGTATATGTTAAAAGTAATATAATAATAAAATTCAAATATCAAATAATAATAAAAATTACTTAAACTTTATGAAATCAGAGCTATCAAATAATCATTATAGTCCGCTGTTATACTAAAACAGCTTTCTGTTAACATAACAGCTTTTCAACGACAGAATGAATTTAGAATTTGTTTTATGTCTTGTAAGCTGAGAAAATAGACAGAAAGTTGTCATATGACAGAAAATTTAGATTTAGGGTGTAAGTTTAATAAAAACTATTTACACTTTACTGCCTGCCATTTTTGTGTTTCTGTGTCAAATCACAGCTATCGAATTTTCAATCATCGTTGTAGCAAAGAAGAATAATAAATGACATTCAATTCGCGTGATTTTTTTGCTCACACATATAGTGTAAGTGAATTTATTGTGTTTGTTGTAAACATATTCCATATCACTGTAGTGAAAATTATAGGCAGTCTTCAAAATATACTAGTAAATTGAATAGTAAAAAATCAAGTGGTTAATTTACTAGTTCAAAACATCTATAAGTTAACCAGTTGCTGACTTCTGCGGCACTTCATTGTCGTGTATACTAAATTTTTCCTTTCTTGTCAATTTAATAAAAAGAGAGGTAAAAACAGTTCTTTTTATAGTTTCAACCACTTTTTGTAATTCCTCATTTTAGAGACAAATCTTCAAGCTAACGCGTGTTTTAAAATATCAGCAAAGAAAAGCGGAAATGTCGCATCATGAATTAACAAGCTGAATTAACACATTCATCATTAATGCACAAAAATCATTATAAATGTCGAGTACACATTATTGTATAATGTACATAAATATATATAAATTTTACATATATATGAGTTTTACTAGTATTTTAACTAGTTGGTTTCACTGCTGCGATGTTGTCTAAAATGGCTAATATTCGGAGAAAAAAATTAGAAGAAATCAGGGCTACGCGTAGCTACGTTTAAATTAAACTTTTGGGGGGTCACTTCATTTGTATTTTAAGACGAACTGCGAAACTTCTAAAAAAAAAGGTGATAATTAATCCAAAAAAATTATAATATTTAATTTGGAGTTGAAAACTCAAATGTTAACAAGTTCATTTAATATATTATAACTATTCTTAATTTTCACTTTTGTTCATTGTAAATGCACAATGGTAATCACAAGTTGTATAATCATAATTGTTTGGTTTTTTGGCATAATATTATATTACAAATAACTAAAATAATTAAAAAATTAATTTATATTAAAATGGGGTCCGAGTGCTCCAGTACTACCCCTCTGCGTGCATATTTAACTATGGCCATGAACGAATGAAAGAGAATGGGGACATTAAAAAGTAGAGGAATTAGGAGCATAGAGAGACGAAAATTAATAAAATGCCGGTCATAAGGGAATTAAGCCTTTTTACAGTATTCTCACAAATAACAACAGTTTTAATAATCTCAGAAAAATTTTCAAAATAGGTTAAAAATGCAACAAAACGAATTAAGTTAACGGCTTTATGCTTTTCATTAAACAGAGGTAGTGTTTCTTTCTTTAATAATGACAAAAACAAATTCTTTTGTTTGTCGAATTAACTTTTTTACTTACGCAACTGCAATATTTCTACTTGCGGATCTTGAGAGTTCATTGACAACGAGAAATTATGAAAAAATTGTATGTTTTGAGTTATTTTGAGAAGTTAAGTGAATTGAGAAATTACGATGGTTAGAATTAAATTTGGTTGACTACATACATCAGTTTTAAAACATTCTTACACTAGCAGAACTCGCACAAATACATTCATATCAACTGTCTGTTCTATTTGTTCTTTGGTTGCAGGTTGATGTGTACACTAAAATAACTCTTTGTTAACATAACAGCTTATTCAAAGCCAGAATTAATAATATAGAATGTGGGGTACAAAAGTTTTCTGTCTTCTGATCTGACAAAAAATAGACAGAAACTGTCATATGACAGAAAATTTAGAATTAGGGCGTAAAGCTGTGTTGGTGTGTTGTTAATAAAATTTTCTATCATTAGGTGCATTCGATTCGCCACTCTATCGAGGGTAGAACAGAGTTTTGTTTGGAAAAAGTTATCTAGTAAATTATACTCGGATGAAACGAGCGAATTTTTCTATCCTCGATAGAAAGTGCTTCCAAATTCAAAATTGCTTGAAAACTAACGAGATTAAAAATTACCCATACAAATTTCATTTTGATTTTTTGTATTTTAGCTGATTAAATTTAAAGAAAACAAAAATTTATCTTTGGATTTTGTTTTTGATTTTTAATATTATTATTGTGTTGATTTAAATTATATTCAAATGATGAGTTTGTATAAAAAATATAAAAAAGTAAATGTATAAAACAACAGTTGAAATAGTGCTGCCAAGTACCACTTGTTAGTGTGCTGTATTATTCGTATAACTTGATACGAACTCGATACAATCGAATCAGCCTATTATTAAGCAGCAAGGTTATATGTAGTGATTGTAGCAAAAAGATTTAAGTAGATTGATTTGTTAAGCACTGTAAACCAGCAAATAGACAGTTGATATCAATTTTTTATTTTAAATCATACACTCATATACATATTTCATTGTGGGCTTCAATATATGTTCCAAAACATAATTAAACAAATTTGAAATTCCATAGATTTTTCAAAACTTTATATTATTTAACATTACTATAAATGACGTTGCGCTGGAATATGATTTGGTTTGATCTGCATAATAAAATGCATAATATCTGGACTTTCTTGGAGATAAGCAAAGTGCAGGTCATAACAATAAAGGTATGAGCACCAATGATTCTACAGGGTGGCCCAAATGAGACCTAGTGATGTTAAACACGTGTAACTCTTGTAATAACGGGTTTTTTTTAAATGATTTATTTTAATATGTTAAATACATTTTATGGAAATTTAACGTGACTATGTGTGAAATATGACATCAGACAAATGACCACCATTTTGCTCGATACAGGCATTGGCTCTTTTTAGCGCATTTTGCATTACACGGCGTAATGTTTCTGGTTGCAGGCGCCGTATTTCGTCTCGAATATTCTGCTTGAGCTGTCCAAGTGTCTGTGGTTTGTTAACATACACTTTGTCTTTTAAATATCCCCATAAAAAAAAATCGGGCGCAGTTAAATCTGGTGAACGAGGAGGCCAAGGGAAATCTGAATTTCTTGAAATTATGCGTTCACCAAAAATTTCACGCAGCATGTCAATAGTTTGCCTAGCAGTATGCGCAGTGGCTCCATCTTGTTGAAACCACAAATAAGGATGTTGCTCCACCATTGGCCGCAAAAAGTTGTCGATCATTGTTCTGTAAGAAGCCCCGGAGACCGTTTCTGGCGTTTCATCCTCATTCTCCAAGAAATATGGGCCGATGATTTTTGTGGCCATAACACCGCACCAAACAGTGCATCTGATTGGGTGTGACTGATGCTGATGTATTGCCCTTGGATTTTCGGAGCCCCACAACGGCGAAGTAAACTTATAATCATGGAAGATGTGGGCGCTGATCTTACGTTAAAAAAACGGCGATAATTTCGCTGCGTCAGAACAATGGATCGTTGAGAAGAATAATAAAATTCGATAATTTTAATGCGTTGTTGTGGACTGTACGTATTCATTTTAAATTTCCAAGAGTTCAGTTATAATCTGCAAAAAGAAAAAATTAATTATGTTAAAAAATAAAAAAGTTATTTGTGTTTCACATCAGCTGGTCTTATTTGGGCCACCCCACCACAGACAATACTTTACTTTTTTATTTTAAAAAGCACATACCTATACTAAAAATATGGTTTTATATTACCAGTATTGTGGAGACCAGAATTCCAATATTAAACTGGATTAAAGCATTTTTGGCATTTTCGCTATTTAATCTCGGTTAAAACTGGGAATATAAATACTATAGATGGTTTAGTTAAATATAAAAATGCCCAACAAATTTCGAAGTTTTATTGTCTCTAGATGATTGGCTAAATATAATAAAAGCATGGAGCATATTATAACCGAAAAATCTAAAGCAGAATATATTTCAAACTTTTTTATGGAAATTGAAGAGGAGAAAGCTATCATAAAAACTAAATATTTAGACGTTTATATTTTATTCCAATAATATTCAGTCCATTTTGTTAAAATTTGCAGTATGATAATATTTCAGATATTGATTTCAGTATTGTTAGCAATGTTACTGGATGACAATGACAAAGGATGAATGAAGGAATTCTTGCAGATTACTTCTAAAACAATATTATAGCAATAACTACAAAAATATTCTACTTGTTTTACAAAAACAATTTATAAAATTGGAATTTTTTATAATTATTTTTGATTGAATGAATTGTAATATTTAATTTTATTTTATTTTGGTGTTAGATATAATAATAATAATAATATTAATTTTATATGCATCCAAAATAGTTTTAATATATTTCCATTAGTTTTAAATTTTAAATATATTTCCATTAGTTTATAAATAAATGTAGCCCTACAAAGAAAGTTAAAGAAAGGTTAGAGTGACTTCGCGATATTATAGATTTATGAAAACTTATTCATACACATAAAGTTAGCGTGCAAGTTAAACCATTGCAATATTATTTACATTTCATACAATAATACAAATTATCTTTAGATATCCGTTTTTCATACTTATACAATATATGTGTAGGTTCGAGTGGAAGCTGTAATGTTAAGGCCACTACGATCACCAAAATTCTCCTATATTGTCAATACTGCAGTTTTTGTGTCGATAATAATATAAAAAATTAAAATCGCAAAGAAATTTTTTTTTAAATTACGTAAACGAAAAAACATGTACCGTCTTGTATTAAATTTTAATATTAATCATATTTCCTGCTGCATCAAACACAAAACAAACAAATATTATTATTATTATTATTATTTAAATCTTTATTATAATTAAGTATATAAAGCACTAGCTGCTAAAGCCGACAAAGAAATAAAAATCAGTTTCTAAGAGAAATTTGAAACCCAAAATTTGGATAGTAGAAATAATTAAAACAAAAAAAAAAATGTAATACTGTGTAGAATACAACTTTGCTATGCATTGGTCCCATTGGAGTACCCGCAAATCCACCGCAAAAGTTTAAGACAAAATTTCTTTAGGCGACATTTGATCAATAGTGGTGATCTTCCTCGCGCTTTATGGATTTTCTGTTTTGTATCGAAGAACGTAAAATGTGTGTTCCTGAAAGTAGTATCTATTAACTTCTAATATCTAATCAAATATCTATTTGTTCTTCTTTCATATAATTTTCAAGTTCAAGCTTGTGTTGATTAACTCCGTTGGCATTCCAATGCCTGATTTTTAAATAGTTCATTTGTTAGCAATAAATAATTGAAGAACTAGAGACTGGTTGTGCATCATATTTTGTATGGGCTAGTGAAGGCCTATCTTTTTCGTTACTAGATTTAATAAGTTTACTGGCATACATAATATATGGTTGTAAAGGGTTTTTCAAAAGAAACGCTACAAAAGTAAATCGATAGTGAGAGCAAACGACGCCATATTTTTCCCGCTCTTTTGACATTTCTCTTGAGTAAGGTTTTCCATTTCATCATGCAAAGATATACGAGCCAACAACGAGTCGAAATTATTAAAATTTACTACCGAAATTCGGAGTCAGTCGCCTCAACTTTAAGAGCGCTACGTCCAATTTATGATGAGGCTCATTTCTGGCTGAATGGCTTCGTCAATAAGAAAATATGCATTATTGGTTAGACAGCAATCCACACGTACTCCATGAGTCATCATTGGATCCCGAAAAAATTACGGTTTGGTGCGGTTTATGGGCCGGCGGCGTCATTGGGCCGTACTTCTTCCGTGATGATCAAGACCGGCACATTACTGTGAATGCGAATCGCTACCGTTCAATGATACCCGAATATTTTTGGCCCCAATTGGATAATATGCACTTGGAGGACATATGGTTCCAACAGGACGGCGCCACAAACCACACAGCGAATGCCACAATCAATTTACTACAAACTAAGTTTGGTGAACGTGTTATCTCACGTAATGGCCCAGTCGATTGGCCGCTTTGGTCGTGCGATTTGACGCCGTTAGATTATTTCCTGTGGGCCTACGTCAAGTCTATGGTCTATGCTAACAAGCCAGCGGCGATTGATGAACTTCGTACGAATATCGAAGGTGAAATTGCAGCAGTATCGGCCGATTTATGCTTGAAAACCGTTGAAAATTGGGTTCAGCGTCTGGACTTCTGCAAGCGTGCCCGTGGTGGCTATGCAAAAGAAATCGAATTCCATACATAATGGCATCGAACGTACTTTCACAGGAATAAAGAATTTCATTGATATCTAAAACCGGTTTTGTTTTATTTAAAAAAACTTTTGTAGCGCTCTTATTGAAAACCCCGATATATGGACTTTGGGGTTTAGTATGTTCAAAAACTTATGTGCTTGTATGAATTGTATTGGTTGATGTTTGTTGAATTGTATTGGTTGCTTTATAGACCCGCTAATTTGAATTATAAATAATACACTTTAAATATATTAAATGCTGAATCTTTTATTGATAACTTTAGCCTTTCTTTCATTATATAGTTTTTATCCCCGCTGTCATATACTTTTTGGTGTCAGATGTCAATCACAGTTTAATGCTGATGTTAATCTTCTTGACGGCGTTCTGTTGGCAGCTTATGCAGGTCGCCACATCCCTCCAATGTTTTTCAGATGAAGCTTTAATGTCTGGGAACCGGAACTATAAGCGTGATAATAAGATGATGTTGATTTGGGTGAAGATGTCAAAACATAAAAAAATGAAGAAGGCAAATCCTCGGTATCAGCTGCTAATATTGGAGTCGTTTGACTTTCTGTTTCCTTGGGTGAGGACTCCACAGGAACTTTCTTTAAATGACAAACATTTTTTCGCAGTGTTTTTCCATCAGCTGATATATCTACTATATTACCATTTCTGGCTGTTACAACATATTCAGTTGAATCAAAATTTGGAGCTAACTTGTGTGGGAAAATAACGTTCCTTACCAATACCTTGTCACCAACCGCTACATCTGTCTCCTTTGCCCCTCTCTTTTTACCAGATCGCATTTTTCCTTTATGTTTAAGCAAACAATCTTGATCTTTTTCAGCAGAATCAACTGTTGCTTCTTTCATGTCTTCAATTCCAGCAATTTTATCTCTGATTATCCGGTTAAACATAAGCTGAGTTGGAGCAACACCTGTTGTGCTATGTGGAGTGACATTATACATATGAACAAATTTTTGTAGCTCTTCCAATAAATTACTGTGATTTGTATGAGCTATCTTAAGCCGTTTAACCAGAGACTTGTTCATATTCTCCACTTCGCCGTTAGCTTGTGGCCAAATTGGGGGGGTTAATATTTGCTGAATACCACTTTCTTTACAATATTGATTGAACTCCGAACTTATATATTGTCTTCCATTATCGGTCCTTAAAGATTTAGGATAACCGAGTCTGCAAAAGATTTCTTTCATTGAATTTATAATGGCCTGTGATGATATTGTACGAAGAAGTTTGAATTCCATATATCGGGAAAAATAATCAATGAAAACCAAAACATATTGTCCATTTGGCAATGGTCCCAATAAGTCACTTGCTAATGTAATCCAGGAACCTTCCGGAAATGAATGTCTATCCATTGGAACTGGAGGCGCCGGTTGTGATACCAATATGCAATATTTCCTTTGCACGTTTTTACATATTTTTCTGCCTCCCGATCAATCAAAGGCCACCAAACTTTAGATCTCAATCTGCGCTTCATCACAGATTCTCCGGGATGGCCTTCATGTGCAAGTTCTAACACTTTATCTCGCAAAACAGTTGGAATAATAATTCGTGTACCTCTCAACAAAATGCTACCCAAATAAGACAGTTCGAAAAGAAATGGGTAGTAACTGTTGCTTGTAGCATTAGACTATGAATTATTAGTGAGGCACATAATCGCGTCTATTATGTCTTCATCCAAAGAACTTTTATCAGCGATTTCCGTAATTGATAAAGCAACAGGAGTGCTCATGGACACAACATGTAAAATACTTTGCTCTCCTTTCCAGTCAAATGAACAAGGATTAGATTCCTGGCACAATCTCGATAATGAGTCTGCAATATTTTCTTTCCAGCTTTGTAAATAACCTTGAATTTAAATGCCAGAAGCCGAAGTAACCAGCGTTCTATGCGTGCTGGAGGTTTTGAAGTTGGCTTAAAAATAGCTTCCAACGGCTTGTGATCAGTCACTAACTCAAACTCTAGACCAGCCAAGTAATAATAGAACTTTTCTACTGACCACACTAAAGCCAGGCTCTCTTTTTCAGTCTGAGAATAGCGTTTTTACACATCTGATAAGGATTTACTGGCAAATGAAATTATTTGTGGATCATTTCAATCGAACTGAATTAGAACTGCGCCTAATGCCACGGGACTTGCATCCGCTATTAAGCGAGTTTTTTTTGTTAAATCAAGATATGAAAGTTTTGAAACATTTGCCAAACTTTTCTTCAAACACCCAAAAGAGTTCTTCATTTCCATGGTCCATTCAAATTTTATATGAGCTTTTGACGAACGTCTTAGAGCATCAGTGTGATGAGCCAAATCCGAATGAATTGTTTAATAACTTATATGAATTTTCCTATATAAGTTATTAAACCAAGAAAACAGCGAAGTTCCTCTTTATTTTTGGGGTCTCTAAAACCCATAATTGTTTCTACCTTTTCTGGATCAACTTCTATGCCTTCGCTGGATAAGATATGTCCCAAACATGCTAGGAGCCGAATTGACTCCAAACAAAGGACGCTTATATCTGAATAATCCACGAGGTGTAATGAATGTGATAATCTCTCTGCTGTCTTCCTGAAGCTGAATTTGATGATATGCATTTTTCAAATCCAAACGAGAAAAATATTTTGCTTCTCTGAGCCTTGCCATGAATGTTTCAAATGTTGGAAGAGGATAATTTTCTCTTAATATAGCTCTATTTGCTCTTCGCATATCAATACACATTCGGATGTCACCGTTTTCTTTAAAAACCAAAACAATAGGAGATATCCAACAGCTTGGACCGAATACGGGTTCAATGATATCAGCCTTAACGCCTTCCTCCAGTTTTTTAATAACTTTTTCTTCTAACGCAATAGGAATACGACGAACTGGTTGCTGTACAGGTGTTACATTTGAATCAACAGATAATTTTCCCTTAATGTTTTTCCTTTTCGGAAATGTTGTAAATTCCTCAACTTTATTTATATTAAGTCCCAAACGCAAAACATTTAATTTAATAGCTGTATCTTTTCCCAATAACGATTGTCTTCCATTTTCAATGACATAAAATGTAGCAAACATTTTAGGTTGCTGTTTTATAGATATGGGTGCCTCAAAAACATAGAGTACATTGAGTAATCGATCAGAAGCATATGCACGAAAATTATTATTCGCCTTTGTTCGAATTTTAAATAATGTTGATTTATTCTGTTGTAATTGTACCCAATCGTATTTGCTTAACAAATTAAATTTAGATCCAGAATCTATAACCATTGCTATGGGCTGTCCTCCAATATAACATGAAACTTTCTCATCCATTTCATGGTCGCTTGATATTTTAAAACAATCGCTTTAATTTTTCATTTTAGATGTGCTATTTTCTGAATCTTCAACATGACGTACATCAGAGCGCTTACGTTTCACATTCAAAAATTTACTTTGAGGATGTGGGCGCTTTAAATTAGTCTTACATTTTCGAGCAAAATGTCCAAAACAATTGCATTTATCACATTTCTGATTTTTAGCCGGGCAATTAAAACTGTTCTCATTATGATCCTTGCGTCCACATCTACCACATTCATTTCCCTTATCAACTTCGAACTTTTTAGAAACATTTATTTTATGTACAATATCCAAACTTTCTTTCGGTTCCATAGATTGCGATTGCTTTTTAATTTGTTCATCAACTTGACATAGTTGTATAATTTCATCCAATTCGTATTCTTTTTCCAACAATTTTCGCTTCAAATCTAAAGGCGCCCATTCATCAATAATTTTGTCGATTAAGCAAATGTTTTCGATTTCAAGTTTTGTCGTACCAAACAAACATTTGGACATTTGCTGTCGGAATCTTAAAACGAATTGATTGAAATTTTCACCTACAATCACATTTATATTGCGGAACACATGTCTTTCAAACACAGAATTGCGTTTTGGGGTAAAATGTTCATTTAACTTGTCAACCAATATCTGGAATACATCATTTTTGCTCTTCTCGTCGAACGTTTCAATTGCTCCAGGTATTGAGTAAGCGACTTCTTGCAATTGTGGTCCTCCAATATGCAATAATTTATTTCTTTTCTTCAAACATGAGGTTATTTCCTCTGAATCGACATATATTTGGAAAGATTTTAACCATTTTTCCCATTCTGAACGAATCAATGGTTTTTCAATGAATGCACACATAAATGGCTTCAAGTTTTCAGCCATTTCATAAGATTTTCTGAAACAATAAAATATTCATAAATATGTTGACAATTAAATTATAAAATTGTTATTTTATTTTACTCATATATTAATTTAATTGTTTCTATACTAATATTTTTCTATTTTATTTTTTTTCCTTCGAATCAACTATACTTTTCTGGTTATTTTGTTTTAAGCATTGGCCCATAGCCTCTGGTTTTACCCAGATATTTTTCGTGGCAATCTGCCTCTGGCCTTTGCCAGCTAATTAATATCTTTGATTAACTCGGCCAACTGCCCCTGGTTTTTCTTCCACCAGCTATTTTACTTTTTTTTTTACCGGCAATCTGCCCATGCTTCTGGCAAATAATTTTTCATCAAGAATGATAAACCACCAGACTACGACATACAACAAACACACATTTGGTTTTGTAAGCCCCACGAAAACTGCTACTGTATCTACGGCATCGTCTATGACGTAGTGACAGCAACAATCCTGATAAAGCCTACGCAAGCACCAAAATAAATTTAATAACGGGAATGTCTATGTCGCCATCTTATAATGTATCCTTCTTGATTTTTCATGACAATCTGTCTCTGGCATTTGCCAAATAATTTTGCTAACTGCCTCTGCCGTTTTAACAGATCATATTTTGTTCCGGCAATTTCCCCTGCCCTTTGGCAGATAATAAACAATAATTTACATGTTTTTATTGTTAAAACATTTTGCAAACACATTTTGCAAATTTTCACAAAACCTTAATTTTTTTACTTAATTTCATAAAACACCGATTTAGCTCGTCGCCAATGTATAAACCCGCTAATTTGAATTATAAATAATACACTTTAAATATATTAAATGCTGAATCTTTTAGTGATAACTTTAGCCTTTCTTTCATTATATAGTTTTTATCCCAGCTGTCATATACTTTTTTGTGTCAGATGTCAATCACAGTTCAATGCTTATGTTAATCTTCATGACGGCGTTCTGTTGGCAGCTTATGCAGGTCACCACATTTGCTGTTTCGTCAAACCGCTCTTTTTCATTAATTCTCTGTACACGAAGTATCTACAATAATTGGCGGTATGAGATCCACAGCATTGCTTTATGCTAACGTCTGATTTGCTATGTCTGTAATTCACAGTTGCGTGGAGGTCTTCGCAAATAACGCATACGCTGGGTAACTTACAGTAAGTTCTTACCATTTTTTACATTCTATTGGTTCTTGACTTTTTCTTGAGTCTTCTACCTTTATTTTCCTATTTAGTAAATACATGAGGTTATGTTTAGTGTGAGTCTCATTTTTCTTCAACTTTATTGTGGTTCTTGATCTACTCGGTATAGTAGTTCTGGAATCTTATTCTTATTAATTATGTTATAAATTTATCTGGTTATATAAACTTTTCAGTGTAATGTATCTCCTATCTCACATAGATTAACTCCTGGTTCATTACCCTTCAGAATCTCTGATACCTCTTTACTACTTTTAAGCTTTTCTTGCTACTTTTCCAAAAATTTTTTCATAAATTTGAAGTTTAAAAATTTTTTCATAAATTTGAAGTTTAGTTTCGGAAATGTGGCCTTTCGCTAAGGGTACTTTATGGAAAGTATTTTTACCTTTTATTTGTGCAGTGTGTTGAATAAGTTTATTTGATCTGCTCTTCCTTAAATATATTGCAGGTGGCTTAGCTATAAGTAATGTAGAGTTTTCTGTTTAATCCTCTGAGAAGTGAGTTAGTGGAGCATACCTTGTATTTACATTATCACTTTTGTTTCTTTGTACTTTGCTAATATATTTATTGGATGCCACTGATGGGGGCCTTCGTTTACTTATTGTTACCAGTAGATTTTGAGCCGATTTCTATCTACCGGTTTCAATTTATCCAATTTCTTTGCGTTGGCTGCATTTCCTGCAAGTATATGCCGATTTTTTCCTACAGGGTATTTTTTCCTTTCCTGTCGAGAGAGCCGCACGGAAGGTTGCACTTTGTGATTGTTTGTATTGGTGTTTGTGTTTAGTGTATGTGGTGTTGTGTGAAACTTAAGCCATTGTGCACTCCGCGGCAAGAAATTTTATAAAGATATATGACTACAAATAGGTAGCAGTATTATCATATCATTAGGCCCGTACTAACGCTCACGAAAAATATAGGTAGTTTATTGCTACTGACACGCCCACAATGAACATTATTCATTTCTGGGGCCCTATGCAAGATTCATCAAGGAAACTTTACACGAAAGATGTACTGGTCATTTTGAGAGCTACGCTTCTATTGATACATATTTAAAACTTAGGAACTTAGAATTCCAAATTCATGGACCAAATTTTATTTGAAGTATTTTATGTGAATATTTAGCTGCAATCATAAAAAAAAAAACTACAGAAAATGACCCTAGATTTGCTCCTTATAATGATATCGGAATAAAATGTACATTGTTTAACTCGCACGCACATGTAAGGGTAATGGGTATTTGGAAGTCGGTCTAACCCGACTTCAGGCTTTTTTAGTCGTCTAATTAAGCCTTTGTTAATCGGCCCTATCATTGAATCCAGTGCCTCAATTTTTGTGGAAGCTACGAGAGTGCTTTCATAGAACTATAATGGCTACGAACAAAATTCGATTCGAAATTCGTATAGGTGGCAACACTACATTCATTCGAACCTCAATTCGTATGATTTGTCTACGATGAGCTTCGGTTAATAGATAAAAAAACTCCAAACTTTAATTAAAATGAAAGAAGAAATAGAAATAAATATAAAGAAATGAACGAAAAGGAAAGAAAAGTAAAATGCAACTGAATAATTGTGGATAATTAATTATACCGGTTAGCTTTAAAAAAGGTAAATGGGTATACTAATTTTGTGCTTTTGAGAGGCGTTGCAATTTCAAGAAGGAGGCATGGTAGATATGGACATATACATATATACAGATATGATCAGAATCACTTTCTAAGCAAATTTTTTTTTGTCCGTCCGCCTGTCCGTATGTGGCCACTTTTTTTCTACACCGTTAGAGCAATCTTAATGAAATTTTGCAAAAGTATACTCTGGACAAAGATACGGAACCAGATTGCTATGTGTGCCGGTTTGGACAAAGCCCACGCTTACCTTCCATAAAAGAAAGTTTTCCACCTATTTTAAAATTACTATAACTTCGGTCCAATTGATGGAATCGTGACGCAATTTGACAGTTATGGAGATGCGGCTCAAATTAAACAGTATGCAAAAAGTGGGCGGTATATATTAACTGCCACGCCTACTATTAACAAATTTTCATAACTGAAGATCTGGTAGATATTAACGGACGAAATTTTACGGCAAGAAACATGTGGATATTATAAAGCTATCTGCAACAAATGGGGTTGACCAAGGAAAAGACACACCCACTTTTGATATAATGAAGTTTCGGGTCTAAAATTAAAATTAGCCTACCTATGCTCGTATTGATGTCATCGGAATAAAAATTGGCAAAAAAATATATATGGGGTCCACAATAATGTGTGTGCAAAATATGGAGATCATAATACAACTGCCCCGCCCAGAATTAGCCAAAAATCAGTACTGGGTTCCAATTAAAGATTTATCAACGAAATTTCACAAGAAGGTTGCTGGTACTATCATTTAGCACCGGACAAAAAATGGGCGTTTTTTTTACAGCCCACTATTGACATATTATTATAGCTTACGATCTATACAATATTTTTGGACAACATTTTATTTTAGTACGTGTATGGACCCTACAAAGCCATACACAACCTACCGAAAATTACCTTAGATATGCTCCTAATGATGATTTATGAAGAAAACATTCCCATTGTTGAACTCGCACGCACAAGGAAAGGTAAAGGCTATTTCGATGTCAGTCCAACCCGCCTTCAGACTTCTGTACTCGTTTTATATATTTCTGATTCATCACTTTCGATTATGAAGGGGTTTATTTTGCGTTGGAATACAATTATGGTTGAACTACATTTTTCCATTGGAAATAAATGTTTATATATAGGTATTATTTACAAAATTTTGTAAATGAGTATGTAACAAGGACATATGCATTTATTGCTATAAATTTAAGTTCTTAACATTATTTCAAACATGAAATCACATACTATGAAAATTCGAAAAATCTGTGTTCATACATGTACATATTTATATACGAGTATGTACGTACGAGTGGTATAATATGTAATAGAATTTGGTTGTAGTGCTTAAAAATTAGTCTTTTGTGCCTAATTATTCTTTCTTTGAACACACTCACAAAATGTTTGATCGTATGCTGCTAAAGTTAAAATAGGAAATATAAAATCTGAAGAGTCAATTTTGCTGATTTTGAACTATCCAAAATTTCCTGACAAATTGAATTCTGCTCCACTTTATTTTTCAAGAAGCCAGACCGCATCTAAAATAAAAACTCCAATACTAGACATGAAAGCGCTTTATTTTCATTTCATGCTTCTTATGGCACATTTAGCGACTTGCAAAAATGATCTAAAAAAAAACAAAAAATATCAATGCTCTCCAAAATCCAAAGCTTGTAGGTAGCCGAAATTATTGAAGGGATTCTTCTGCTTTGTTCTTATCCTATACGGAACGCATACACTCAAGTAATCACGACGGTGTGAAAGAAAACAAAAAAGCTTCAAATTATGCAAGAAGCAACTGTCATTTTTAGAAATTTTCATGGTATTGTAATTAATTGTTCCTATTACTCTAAAATCAGACATTCATTTAAAAAAGCTAACTAAAATACATAGAGTAAAAAGTTCTATATAAATTTGTTATAAAAATAGGGTATTTTATATATTGATCCTTGTTTAAAAATATTCAATATACCATACATAGTACATATTTTGTCGAAATAGTCAAAATATTCAATTATTTTGCGAGATCATAAATAAATAACTAAAATTATAAATTAAACATAAATATATTTAAATATCCATTAAAATATAAAAAATTACATATGTATTAAGCATTTCAATACAATTCTCTATAAATTGATATGAATTATTAATTCATATTCATATACGAGAAGAGAAATTCAACCAAATGAACGCTTCCAAATGTAAATATGTATGAATTTTATATACTCGTACATAAAATCCCTTACGCTTTAATTTCATATGAAATCAATATAAAGAAGAACGTATGATCCTAAAAGGACTAAGAATATAACAAAATGAAAAAGCAATTAATTTCCACATAAAAATGAGATCCACACAATATCAAAATTAAAAATGGTGGTTGCAACAAATACATTGTTACTAGTTTTTGAAGCAATATTTCAAGATTTTGTACTAAACAGGGAATGTGGCATATTCCTAATATATCGTATTTGTGTTCGAGAGCAATCGCGGGCATAGCTTCAGAGTGATGACGGAAAATATACCAGTTTCGTCGCATTCAGAGCGGACGTTCGTATTCATAGCTTTGCTACCATGAATTCTGTTATACGGTTAAAATAGGTGAAAAAGATGGACTTGTTGGTGGAATTTTTGAAGTAAATAAATCATAAATTACACCAATAAGGTAGATCTTTGGTATATTTAGGTTAGGTTAGGTTATCGTGACAGCCGGTCTACTCACCAACTCACTCAGACCACCATGGGTCCATTGTGATACCACCACGTAACAACGCACCTCCGATTTACTCGTCAAAACATTTCGAAGCCGTAATAAAGCGAAGGATTTGTTTGACCTTCGCGCCGGACACTTCCGTAAGAGAGCAGAGAGCGTATTTGCCTAAAGAGCCCGCTCTGCTTCTAGCCAGAGCTGGGCACCTACAGAGAGATGTTCCACAGTCTCCTCCTCATCCCCACAGCTTCTGCAGTATTCATGGGAGAATGACCAGTTATACAAGCCACGACCTTACAGACATAATCTCTCGACAGCGCAAGCAAGTCTATAGATTTCCTCCTATTAGGTTCCTGTCACATTAGCCTAGTCGTTAAGCAAGTGCCGTCGTGTGCCCAAGACCCAATTAGCATCACTTCTAATGCTTTAATTGGAGTGGTCCTTAAAGCACCAGAACTGCACAGAAAAGCCGTTCTTTGGAACTTCCTCAGAAGCTTCAAATAGCTTTGTTTCTGAGCGGCTGGCCATCATACCAGTATTCCATATAGCAATATAGGTCTGACCACAGAAATGTACAGCCATTGCACAATTCGTGGCGATAGCCCCCACCTGTTTCTTACCGCTTTTTACACGTGTACAAAACATTATTGGCCTTCCTAACTATTTCCTATTCCTATTTTGGGTTTCCAAGTAAGTTTCCTATCTAGTACTAGTCCCAAATATTTCACTAGCTCCTTCATCGGAATTTGCGCACCTTTATTAGCAGTAGGAGATCTATTTTTCTTAGAGAATAGGATTGCACTTTTATCGGGGTTCAACTCTAATCCCCTTCTATCCGTCCAAGAAGTAAGCGTGGCCATGCTAGAGCGCAAATTATTTAGCAATTTAATTGGTATATTTACAAATATAATGGCTAATGTTAAAGTGTTAGGAAATATCCTTAATTATTATTTGGAATAATTTTCGACGGAATTTAATTTTACAACACAATATATATTTAACATTTTCCGTTTACTAAATTTAATCGTTTTTAGAATTATTCATGCAATTTAAGTCAGTTCGCACATTGCTCTTATTGCATTTTAGTAACATTCTGACAAATAGACGAAAATATGATAAATAAGTCCACTGCATGGAAAAAGTTTTAATAAATTATGTTAAGAGCTCTCCAAAACAGTTGAAATAAATATAATGTGACTGTCGGTTGATAAATTTTAATATAATAATTGAAATATCGTTTAAATCAAATATAGAAGTATACGTCGCTTTACTGAAACACGTCGAAATGAAATCTTCGGCATAGTTCCTAAGTTTTAAACAGGTATCAATGAAGCCGTGACTCTCAAAATGTACTGCCTATTTTTGGTTTTGTGTTTTACACTAGCATTCTGAACCATGGTATGAAATTTCGTTGCTGAATCTTGAGTAGGGCCACAAAAATGTATATTGGTTAATAGTGGACGTGGCACTAGTAATAATCTGCCCATATTTTGCATGTATGCAATCACGGACCTATATATACTGCTACCAATTTGTATTCATATATCACCAGTAGAAGAATAGGTATGGTATTTTTAAGTGGGATCCTCAAAGTTCATTATATGGGAGGGAGGCGTATCCTTCATCTTGTATATGGCTTTGTAGGGTCCATATATGTACTAATATAAAATGTCTTCCTTGTAGAGAACAGCGAATCGCGACGGACGTGTTTTAAATTTTGTATTCAAATTAATTCTTTTGTAAAATGCTAAAAATTATTATCGCCTTTTGTTTTATATATAAACTAAGAAAAGTTTAAATACAAGTGAAGGGGACGAATTTAAAAAATTAAACTCTAAATTGATCAAAGTTAGTTTTGTGCTTTTGTCAATTACATAGCAAAAGAAATTAACGTTAATCGTAATATTCATTACATATGATCGTTCGGAGCTCTCCGCCGCCGGTGAGAGCAGCCACAGCAAACGAGAGTGTTAGTGACACAAACACACGGCCCTACTTGATCGCAGAAAGCCAGCGCATCTATGTAAACTGAAACTTTTAACGCGCAGTTCAATCACACAACCACTGACGACGTAAATATTCCCGCAAGTTAATACAAAGTCTGAGAAGTCAATAAAACAGCGAACTCTGAGTGAAGCCAACAACTGTATATTTCCAACTGTAAGTACAGTAAAGTAATACGCAGATTGATACTAATAGTTATTCCCAAACGCAGCCTCTTATAAGTGAGCGAAAACCAAAAGCAATCATACAGGCTGGTATGGATCGTTATGTACAAGTTAAGCGTAAGTCAAGTCCTCAGCAAGAAAATATGAAAGCTGCAAAATTTTGGAAGCCGACTGAATCGGCCCATGAAAATCACATCACACCTTTATCCCAAAATCGATTTGCACTACTTACAAATATAGATGAAAAACTCCAAAAGCAACCAAAACCAGCAGCAATTTATCTTCGAGAACGTAACTCCAACACTCTGCTAAAATCCATAGTCTCTGCAATCGGTCCCAACAATTTCTATGTAATTCATGAAACCAAAGTTTAAATTTACCACGAAATAATTACTGCAAAATTGTGGAATACCTCGATAAAAACAAAAAGCAATATTATACTTACCAATTTAAATATAGTAAAGGCATGTCAGTAATTTTGAGGGGCATTGAATCTTATGTAGAAATCAATGAAATCCAGGAAGCACTGTCTCAAGAAGGATTTCAAATAAAATCCGTGTACACAACAAAAATAAGATCCCACAATCACTCTTCTGGGTTGATCTACAACCAGACAGCACGAAGCTATAGAAAGGTGAACCTCATCCTATTTAGAACCTTCGTTATCTTCTTCATAGAAAGATAACAGTTGAAGAACCCCGAAAATGTTTCGCTCCAGTTCAAAGCCAGAATTGCCAAGGATTTGGTCATACCAACAACAGCAATTGCGGAGAAAGCCATACACCCAACTGTCGAGGCTGCCCTGTACGAGTATATATAAATATCCAACAAAAACTCATGCACAGCAAAGATAAATTAAAAAAGTAACTCCTTCAAAAATCAATACTATTTCCATAAGCGAACCGGAACCGCGGATAAACTCTTATGCTAATATACTCAAAGAAAATCCTCCCCTAAACAATTCAAATGAGCAAAACCAATCGCTGCAAACATTCATGGCATCTATGACACAAATCATGTTCTCTATGCAAAATATGATGCAGGAAATGATGCGAAACCAAATCATGATATTACAATCTCAAGAAGGCTACGATTAACGATAACTAAACTAAAGCTGGACATTTTATCTTGTGGCAGCCCCACATATTGGTCTACTGTTAAATGTAAGATACCAAAACTTTTAGACTTCGTAGTCGCTAAATGTTTACACAACATTCACTCCCACGTACGACCACCCCTAGATCTCTTTTCGGATCATACTCTGACAATAATAACACTCAAATCCCAGATATTGTCGAAACGAGACTACAAAAAGGCCCTAGTTTCCAAGCAAGCGGATTGGTGGAAATATAAAATGTACATCAGCTCGCAATCAATCTGTCTGTATCCCTAAAAACATACCAAGAAATAGATGCAGCTGTGTATGCATTCACAGAATTATCCCAAGCGGCGAGGTAGCTACCCCGCCCTATAAACCTGTTACTCGGCAAGAATGTACTCCGAAAGATAAACAAACAGTTTTATTAGAAAATCGATCAATCAGACGCGAATGGCAAGAGCAGAGATCCCCAACACTAAAAAGGCAATTACAACTTTGCAAGAAAAAACTTCAGAGGCTTCTGAAGTAAAAAAGAAGAAAGTGACTTCCGGCAATATATTGAAAATCGAACCCCTACAACAGCAACTAGTTATTCTATCTGACAAGCAACTAAAAACTTGCGAAGTCCAATAATTGCTGAGTCGCCAATCCATCTCCCAAATGGCGACTGGGCAAAAAGCAATGCCCAAAGACGAGACGTTTTCGGAACTCATTTTAAGCAAGTGTTTACTCCAAACCTTGCTATTCATGTTTTCAAATTGCCTCACGCCAGCGATAACCGAAATATGTCAGGAATAGTAATAAAAAAAAAAAGAATTGGCAGATGCTATTACCGAATTAGATGTAAAAAAAGATCCAGGGTGTGACTTAATAACAGGATAGATGATAAAGGAATCTCTAATAGTAACCATAGAACATCTCCTGCATATTTTTAATGGGATAATACGCACTGGCTCATTCCCCCAAATATGGAAAACATCTCAAATAACGGTGATTCCCAAGCCTGTCAAAGATCTGACAAAGGTGGAATCTTATAGACCTATAAGCTTTTTTAAAAAGTTTTTCGAAAAGTTGATAACAAAGAGGATTAAAACTGCCATAGATGACCAAAAGTAATACCAGATCACCAGTTTGGCTTCAGCGAAAAGCACGCCACGGTTGAACAAGTTTACCGTATTGTAAGCACCATCCAAAAAACTTACGAACATAAAGAATATTGCTCTCCTGTGTTCCTCGACATTACCCAAGCATTCGGCAAAGTTTGGCATACCGGACTTTTATTAATAATTATTATTTATATATGATAGTAGCAAGCTACCTCTCGTGTAGACAATTTGTTATAAAGCACAATCGTTTAATTTCAGCGGAATACTCCATTTAAGCAGGTGTTCCCCAAGGCAGTGTGTTGGGCCCTCTGCTTTATTTGCCAACCAATGAGAAAACCGTTACCTCAACATTTGCCGATGACACCGCAATTTTGTATTCCCATTCGAACCCAAACATTGCATTCGAGCTGCTCCAAGAACACTGGAAGGATTGTTGGAGAATCAAATTGAATGAAGTGCATGCATTGAACATTTACATTATGTAAGAACTTCCGCCCAGCACAGATAAACTTGAAGTCTATCTCTCAGTGCTCCAATATAAAATATTTAGCTATGCACCTTGATCGCCGACTAACATGGTAATAGCAACATTCAACAATGTTCACTCTTTTTAAACACTCAAAAATAATAGCGGAATAATTGTTAAAATAATTTAGAACAAGTTACGTTTATTTTTTTAATTTAAAATTGCTGAAATGATTAATAGATTTTTCTGAAGAATAGGGCACAGAAGAAGTTATTTATTTCAAATGTTAAAGAACTGCCCGTGAAATCACAAATCTAAATTATTAATTAGAGCGAGAAGTACTTGCTTTATGAACACATTTACGAAATAGGTTTGTTAGTCTGCTTTAAGTGTATATTTAGTTTCCGGGGAATGAAAGGACAATATTGAATCAAATAGCTGCTAAATATGGGTATGCACCCCCATTGAATAATTTTTTAGTTTGGGAACTAGAGAAGTCTCATAGGTTAGGTTAGGTTATCGTGGTAGCCGGCCGGCAGACCAACTCACTCAGACCATCATGGGTCCATTGTGATACCACCACGTAACAACGCACCTCTGACTTACTCGTCAAACCATTTCGAAGCCCTAATACGGCGCAGGATTTGCTTGACATTCGCGCCAGATACTTCTGTAAGAGAGTTAAAAGCGTATTTGCCCAAAGAGCCCGCTCTGCTTCTAGCCAGAGCAGGGCATCTACAGAAGAGATATTCCACAGTCTTCTCCTCCTACTCATCCCAACAGCTTCTGCAATATTCATGAGAGAATACTCCCAGTCTGAGAGCATGCCTGACGAATAGCCAATGACCAGTTATACAAGCCCCGACCTTAGAGATATCTTTTCTCTACAGGGCACTTATATTCTATGCTTCACCATCAGTTTACAGGTGGCAATTGGTATTCCAATTCGCATCTGTGCGTGCATAAAGGAGCGGCTGGCCACCATACCAGTATTCCATATAGCAATATAGGTCTGACCACAGAAATGTACAGCCATTGCACAATTCCTGGGGATACCGCCCACCTGACTCCGACCGCCTTTTTACACGTATACAAAGCAATATTGGCCTTCTTAACTCTTTCCAAGATCTCTATTGTGTTTCCAGGTAAGCTTACTATCTAATACTAGTCCCAAATATTTGACTGTCTCCTTAATCGGAATTTGCACACCTTTGTATATTCGCAGGGTGACCGTAGGATATAAATTTTTCTTAGAGATGATTAGTTCCATTTTATCGGGGTTTAAGCCCCTTCTTTCCATCCAACAAGTAAGCGTGGCCATGCTAGGGCCCAAAATATCCATAACAGTGTTTGGATATTTCCCACTAAGCACAATTCCAAAATCGTCAGCATAGGCGACGACGTGGCAGCCCCCCTCTCTAGGACTAGCAGTAAAGGATTTATAGCAGGCCTGTCTGCTTAAAATGTAGGTACCTTTCTGCTGACGACTATAGTCTCTATCAGTGCAACCACATTAGGATCAACGCCCAGATGTTCTAATGCGAAATGGCGTTCGCAGTTATATTGTTAAAAGCGCCTTCTATATCAATGAAGGCCGCCAGTGCAAAATCTTTCTTTTCTTATTACACTAAACCAATGAGTGCGTGTAACGCCGTCTCTGCCGATTTGCCCTTCATGTATGCATGCACTGCCCTCTATTAGTGAATTCATCAAACTACTGGATCACTGCAGTGTTTTACAAGCGGAAATAACGGCTATTCACGAAGCCTTGAATTGGCTGAGGATAAACGAGGTAACGTCAAGGATATCTGGTTTTTTTCAAACAGCCAAGCTGCACTAAGAGCTTTGAATGCATTCCAAATAGTCCTTGATGTTTGAGGAGTGTCTTAGACTGGCGCCGATCTCTAAATGAGATAGCTAAAAAATTTCATATCCATTTGTGCTGGGTACCAGGGCATAGGGATATACCAGGTAACTTCAAGGCTGATCAACTTGCGAAAGATGGCACATGTATGCCAAATGTCAGTAAGCAGATGGGTATACCTCTCGTGACTTGTAAGTTTCTCATAAGGGAGACACTAATTGATTATACCAATCAAAGTGGATCTGTGCCACTACTTCCGAAATCGCCAGGCAAACATGGCCGAGGCAAAATCTGCGTATTTTTAGGTATATCATTAGACTCCTTAAACCACAAAAAAGGAGCATCACTGGTTTATTGGTGATGCGGCTGCCGAACCTACCTACATAAGTGTGCATCCATCAATCTCACCAATGTTTTTAGGAGGAAAGACGGGAGACTGATTGGTCTGAAGTCTTTAGGATTTACATGTGAGGACCTGCCCGCTTTGGGTATGAAGGAAACCTTCGTTTCTCTCCATCTTAGGGGAACATAGCCCAGGTTAAAACAGCTTATAATTGCAGCCACAACCAGGTCATCGCTAGGATTCTCCTTTATCTGGCTCCTTCGGGTGATTCTTCCATATCTCTACAATAATTTTGCCAGGACTCTCGTTGCGCAGTTCTGATTGCTTTTTTGTACGCTTTTAGTTCAGCCCTGTAGGCTTCCCAGTCCGAGGGCAGACCCAAAGTTTTACCCCTGTTGAATAACCGCCTATTAGACTTCCGGATAAGGCCTAGATCCATTGACCACCAAGGTGGCTTATTCTTGCCTCTCAGTTTCATAACCGAGCACCCGGCTGTCAGTGAACTATTCAAGGCCTTGGTATTCAGCCCGTCTAATTCCACAGGATGTGTGGGGTCAGATGGTGGATTCCTTTGCAGTTAGGCCTTAGATTCTTCCTATACTTTCCCCAGTCCGTTCTCCGTATATTTCTATACATCGTAACTGGAGATACTGGGAAGTTCAGTTCGAATTCTAAATAACGATGGTCAGAGAAGTAATTTTCATTCGAAACTCTCCATCTTTTAACACTATTTCCGAAATGATCGAAGGACAGGGTAATATCCAAAACTTGCTTTCTATTCTTTGTTATAAAAGTCGGCTATATATCATATATATCATATAGCATGTATTTTGGACACTAAGCTTATTTTCTATGATAAAGTCTAAAATTGACTCACCTCTTGCATTTGTGTCGGTACTTCCCCACAATGTATTGTGAGCATTTATATCGCTGGAGACAACTAAGTTCCTGTTGGCTGTGGCTGCCTCCATCACCAAGAACCTCCTTCGGTAGGGCGTCCTTGTCATGGGGGATATAGGCAGCGGTTACCCAGAAGCTGCTATTTTGCAGCTCAATACTTGCCGTCACTGTATCGCCATTGCTAGACTGAGGGAGCAAGAAGGTATCCTTTGCTAATCTACAAGCACGAGGCTTACCTGTGCTCTGAGCAGCTAGCAGCTTTAAACCTCTCATCTCTAGACCGTAGGTTTTGTTGCCGCATATCCACAGCTCTTGGATGAAGGCCACGTCGAATCCATCGGAACCCAGGCGGACAATCAAATTCGCGGAGGCGAGTTTAGAATGATTGATGATTTGGATCAGCTTCATAGGAATCTGTACTTCTTACATCCACCGTCGTCACGTCTGCGTCCTCCTCTCCTTCGGTATAGTCGTGGGTCGTCTTCCTCAAAGAGTTGCCCGACCCCGGTCAGCTGCTCTGAGTCAGTCGACCTTTGGCTGCTGGGCAAACCTTCTTGACCACCGTCACACACGCTAGCTTACTAACTCTCTATCTCCTCCGATTCCAAATTGTGTTCGTCGCTGCTGCTGTTCTGTTATAAATATCACGGTTACCTCGGGCAGGATGTGACTCTTCGCCACGCACTATCGGTCTAAATGGGATAGAGGCTAATGTTCCTAGAACTATAATGGCAGATTCCCATCCTGCGAAACTTACGCTTCAACCCCGAGAGGTCCCATAAGTGGTGTGACTCTGGACAACGAAACCAACAAGAACTGTCTTTCTTTTGATTTTGTTTTCAGTATTTAAATTTTCCTTTCTCATTTTTTAAAAACAGTGGTAATATAATGAACAAAATTGTAGCTGTCCATAAAAACAAACATTCAACAAAAGTTGTATCATCGTTGTGAATTTGAGAAATGGAATAGTTAGCCTAATAATATGAATAATTATGCCTATATGCCCAAATGACATATTTAATTTTGTTTTGTTTTAAAATTTTATCATGGTTTTTAGTAGCATATGTCTTGATGCCAATTGGAATTTTTTAACTTTAAAATAACCAGTTAAAATTTATTTTTTCTTAAATGGCGCATTTTCAACCGTCATAATAGTAAAATTAATTAAGCTTGAAATTTATTACTTTGCTTATGTGGGGAAAAAACAAGACGATAAAGTGCACAATTAGTGAACAATTATAAAAAATGTAGATTTGAAATCATTGCTTTTGGTATAACTCCCAAAAATGAAGTTGGAGATCAAAGCAATGGCCAAAGATTCCTCGTTATGGTGACTTTAATTAAGAATACCTGACCGCAGTTATCTTATATTGTAATTATACAATGTCCACTCGATATGTGCAAGCATCAGTTTTTCAGCTAACTGTGAGTTTTAAAAGCATGTAATTTTGTTCTCTGGTTCAGATTACAATTTTTATCTGCCGCATGAATAATACATTTGAGAAAGAATATTGATAACAGCTACGAGGGCGGATTGATATTGAAGCTACCTAAGTAGGAAAAAAACATTTTTTTTTTTCAAAAACCATTTATTTCTCAACATAGTCTCCTTTTACTTCGACACACTTATTAAGACGATATTCCAACTTTTTTATACCATCTGAATAATACGATTTCGGGAACCCCTCAAAATACGCGTTAGTTTCGGTAATCACTTCTTCGTTTGAGATGAATCTTTTTCCTGCGAGCCATTTTTTCAAGTTTGGGAACAGGAAAAGTCACTAGGAGCTAAATCTGGACTATAAGGTGGATGATTAACCAATTCGAAGTGTATTTCACGTAATTTTACCATCTGTGTGAACCGGTGCGTTTTCTTGAAGAAAGAGCATTTTTTTCTTCTTTAAATGTGGTCGTTTTTCCTTGATTGCATCAATCAATTGATCCGATAATGCACGATAATACTTTCCTGGGATTGTGGATCCTTTTTCAAGATAATCGATGAGCAATATTCCGTGTGCATCCCAAAATACAGTGGCCATAACCTTGCCAGCCGATTTCACTTCCTTCGCCTTCTTCGGAGCATTTCCACCAGCTTCCACCCATTGTTTCGATTGATTTTTGGTTTCAGGTGTGTAGTGGTGGACCCATGTTTCATCAACAGTTATTAATCGACGCCAAAAATCAACAGGATTACGCTTTATCATGTCCAAACACCGCTGTGAAGTGGTCTGTCGAACTCGTTTTTGTTCGACACTGAGCAAACGCGGCACCCATCTTGCCGATAGCTTTTTCATATGCAAATGTTCATGCAAAATGTTGAACACACGTTCATATGATATGTTTACCATTTCAACAATCTCACGCAAATTGACTCGGCGATCATTCATAACGATATCGAGGATTTTCTTGATATTTTCTTCAGTAACCACCTCTTTTGGCCTTCCTGTTGATGGTATTGTTGCAGTGCTTGTTCGGCCGCGTTTAAATTCAGCAATCCAATATTTTACCATTTAATCTGACGGAGCAGACTCACCGCAATGTTTATTGAGCTTTTCTTTTGTCTCTTTCGCCGTTTTCCCTTTCAAATAATAGTGTTTAATCACTGCACGAAATTCGCTTTTTTCCATTTTTCAAGAACACAAAAGTTGCTTACTTCAAACTACTACAACAAATAGACTAATCGATGAATTGGTGAAATTTTAACAGCTGACGTTTGACAGATTGCAAATTCTAAAGAAAAAAGTGTTTGTGTTTATGTTTGTGCTGCCATTTAGCGCTAGGTAGCTTCAATATCAATCCGCCCTCGTAAAGCTTTAGCTGTCAAAAATTGGGGAAAGGAGTTTCTAACATATATCTCCAGTTGTTTTGTTTGATTGAAATTACTTGCAGTATTTAATTATTAATAGAAGGTTTCATGCTGAATCTCTTTACAACATCTTCACTTAATCGTTGTGAACTAGAGTCTTCAGCTATGAACCTTAAAAAAGTCCTATTTGCAACTTGCAATATCCTTTCCATCGTAAAATTACAATGTAAGGACACCGACAAATGAGTGGTGTCAAAACTATCAAGAATTTGGGCACACAAAAGCTTATTGCCAGTTGGAATGTGTATGTGTATTCTGTGGTGATCTCCATTCAATTTCGTGTTGCAATTCACCCAAATAGATATCTTAAAAAATGTAGCAATTCTGGAGATTCACATACAGCGAACTCCAGAGGCTGCCCAATATATTTGGAAGTTAAAAAAAAGTATGCCTTCAATCGAAACAAAAGCAACAGCATATATATTATTGTTATCAACCTGCGAAACCCACTGAGCCAAGTTGCGTAGAAGACAGTCATATCTGTACAAATATAGTTAAAAATGGACATGTGAGTATAAAACCGCAGTCGGAAAATTTAGAAAAAATACTCTCGTCGGTTGTACAAACCCTAAACCAGTTTATATTTTCAATGAAAGGAATGATACAGGAAATAAAACGTAATCACATTCAAATCTACTAGATGTTAATGCCAAAAAAATTAAGAAAATAAGAATGTATCACTGCAAAAGGCGTTAGCCAGCACACATTTGAGTTACACTACTTTACAAAAACATTGATATTATGCTCATAATAATCATAAGTCAATGGATACCACTTCTATGCAACAAAACATCCAGACGATAAAGCATGTGGTGACTCTGGAATCTTTAATAAAGCATAATTAAAACAACACACAATCGAAGATCATTGCAAAAACTTTCACCAAGCTACATATATATGTCTTTGAAAGATGTCGGAAAACATGACAATTGCCACAATATATTGTCCCCCAATGTGTAAGAGAACTTCTTATCAATTAAATAATAGCCTTGGAGATATATTTCTTATTGCAGGAGACTACAATGCCAAACACACGCACTGGGGCCCAAGCTTTAAGGTAGACTGAAAGGTAAGCAACTCTTTGTCGCAATGGTTCGAAACCGTAATAAGGACTATATTTCATCTGGAAAACCTACATACTGGCCGTCTGATCGTAGTAAAATACCAGTTTTAAAAAACTTTGACATTACTTAAACTATTAGTCGTGACCTAAGTTCAGCAGAAGAGTGGTATTACCTCTTTTTTGACCATTTGCCAGTTACCTTGACACTTACTTCTCAACCTCAAATAGAAACAAAAACAAATTTTTTAAACAATCGATTAACAAACTTATTGAAATTAAGAAAATATGTCAATTCGCATTTCTAGCTAAACATAGCCCTTAAAACCATACACGATATTGACGGAACACTACAAACGTTTACCCAAATACGTGACACTGCCGCTAAAGTCCACACACCAGTTGTTGAAAATGCTTCTAATCGGTTTCAAACAATATCAAATGCACACAATGGAAACTGAGACGAGAATGGCAAACATTCTGGTTCCCTTGGCTAAAAAAAACTGTCAATTTCCACAAAAGAGGAACATGAGCTGATTCTACAAAGTAAACTGAAATATTTTTCATTGACCGCAGACACCAACTACTCGCAATGGAAAGCTGTAAGTAAAATGCAAAGGCCCCGGTACTGGGAACCGCCTAGATGGTAAGACTTTCCGATGGTAATTTGGGAAAAAGCGATGCAGAAAGAGTGAAGCATTTGCAGACCATCTCCAACATA
Organism: Clusia tigrina; assembly: GCA_920105625.2. Classification (NCBI taxonomy): domain Eukaryota; kingdom Metazoa; phylum Arthropoda; class Insecta; order Diptera; family Clusiidae; genus Clusia; species Clusia tigrina. The sequence goes on from OV050031.1 coordinate 138,019,489, forward strand.
TGATTATACCAAATTTAATACAGACCTGCAACACCTTTGTATGTAGGACAAGCAAACCGGCCCCCAAAGATTAAAATTTAGGAAGTGAAACTGATTGTTCGGAAGGAATTAAGTCCAGGTCACGACATTATCACAAAAAAAAATTCTGAAAGAACTCCCAAATATTGCAATTGCTTAATTAATTTTGTTTGTTTGTTGTCTGTTATTGTAATGATCAATAAACAAGGATGGATCCAACACAAATAGAATCATATAGACCAATAAGCATATTGTCAACACTCTCTAAAGAGCTATTACTTCTGCATAAAATTATACCATTTCTGGAAAAAGAGAATTTATCCCTCAATACCAATTTATGTTGCGAGAGAAGCACGGTACACTAGAGCATACCCACAGAATATCTGCAGTAATTAGAGACTCACTTTCTGACTTTTCTCGATGTTGAACAAGTGTTTGATAAGGAATAGCATGATGAGGGATGGCAGAATATAGAATCATTTTGAAGTCCTACCTCTTTGATCGGTAATTTAAAGTCAAACATAAAACCAATATGACAGATACCCACAAAATTCTAGATGGATTACCCAGGGTTTTGTACTTGAACCGCTTTTATACCTGTTATACACGAGTGATTTAGCAACAGATAACCAGCTGATTACATATACGTTTGAATCCACAATTTTACATTCATATAATGATTCCATATTAGAATAATCACAAAAATGGAGAATTAAGGTTAATGATTCGAAAAGTGTTCACATAACATTTAGCTTAACACACGAAACATGTCGTCCCTTATCGCTAAATGGTGTAATGATCCCGCAATATTCATATATCATATTAGAATAATCACAAAAATGGAGAATTAAGGTTAATGATTCGAAAAGTGTTCACATAACATTTAGCTTAACACACGAAACATGTCGTCCCTTAAATGGTGTAATGAACCCGTAAGCAAACCTCTCTAAATGGTGTAATGAACCCGTAAGCAAACGATGTGAAATATATCGGCATTCATTTGGGTGGTCTCACCTAGCGACAGAACATGGAATTCAAAAACGCACAACGAACGCGCCATGGTATTTTTAAAATGAAAAACTACATGCTGAACAAAACATTCGAACTGTCCAAGAAGAAATTAGTATTTACAAAAGTGCCCACAAAATAAAATTGCAGTCCCACCTGAATATTCTAGCTAATGGCTTGCTCAAGGAATCATCACGTCTTAAACGATTTAAATTTTTAAACTGATTTGAAAGTAAAATGTAGATTGTAAGATTTAAGTACTAATTGTAGTTCTAATTTGAAGAGTCAATATATATTTTTAAAAGAACAAAAAAAAAATCAGCGTTTATACATCCTCGTCGATTAAATCACTTCTGGTGATTGATTGAAATGTATAAAACGAATCTAATTGTGATTGATAAGGCTCGTTGACTGTACTCCACATTTCTTAAAAATTCTTCTGTTTGGAATTATTTGTGGATTATTTCTCAATCCAAATTACAGTAATTAAGCAAATTATTTATATTGTTTGGTGTTTTAATGCATTTTTCATGTAAATTGCAATAAATTAGGATAGTTAATCGGAAATTATATTTATACTATTTCATATTTAATAACTTAAAAATTATTTCTGTAGATATTTGAAAGATTTTTAAATTTATGTTTGCATGGTGATTTGCAGTAAAATACTAATATTGTTTTAAATAGGGGTGCGTACTACAGACATTGCCTGCAGAATTTTAGCAAATATTTACGGCATTCGCACTCTACTATATACCCCCACGTGCAGTTAAATATTAATGTGAAAAATAGAGTAAATAAGTCCATATGTATGTATATAAATTTTTCAGCTAGGCAATTGTTTATCGCTACTTCATTTCATACACGCGTTTTTGAATTCCGAATACCACGTGTCTCTCAAACATACCCTGCTACTTTGTTTCAAATGCAAAGAGAATCAGCGTGACATATGTGAAATATTTTGAATTGCAAAGACAGCCACACTTTCGCAGAGTTTCAAAGCAAATACGAAAATGAAGAAAAATATTATCTTTTATAATTGGTTAGCAAAACTGTATTATTGTATTTTTTGAATATCGAATTTATGTAATAAAATTGTATAAACATTTGTTTTATGCCCTTTATTTCAGAATAACAAAGCTGTTAACAAAAGTTACTACTTACACATATCGCGTATGTCAGCCACAACATCTAATAATATACAGAATAACACTGGAACCTTTGCGGGGGACCCCGAAGAGAGTAATTTGTTAACGGAACTAAATGGAGTCGATTTGGTAATGAGTTTATCTCCCAAAATTACAACAATCTCTCAGCACCATCAACTGGAACAACAGTTACTTAAACAAAATCCAATAGCAGCATCTACATCTCATGCTACTGCTGCAGCAACAGTTGTAGTCGCCCATCAACACCATAATTTATCCAATATACATCACTTACATAGTCTCCAGAGTCAGCATCACAATTCTATATTCAACGGCAGTCACTCCACACCTTTTAGTGTTACTGATATATTAAGTCCTATTGAAGAGTCTTATCGCAAGCTGGAGCTTAGCGGAAATCCTCCATCGCCATATCGGTAAAACTACAAATATAATAAATATAATAAAAAAATAAATAAATAAATATATATATATATATATATATATATATATATATATATATATATATATATATATATATATATATATATATATATATATATATATATATATATATATATATATATATATATATATATATATATATATATTAGGGTGACATTAATTTTCAAAAGTTTGATTTTACCAAGTCTCACCAAATCGGTTCAGTTTTATGAAAAAAAAATACAAAAAAATTTCATAGCGATAAGTTGAGATTTGGGCGTGCGCCCGCCCTTCAAAGTTTTTTTTACGAGCCTTAACGTATGAACTATATTGATATTTTGTTCATATATATATATTTTTTTAATTTAAATTGTTTTACAAGAAAGTAAAAAAAATTCTTTATTCATTTTTTATAAAATGTTTATTAAAATTAAAGTACTTTTGATATAGTCGATTTATTTGAATTTGGGAAACGTTTGCGATAGTCCGTCACAACTTGCATAAGAAATTGTGTTTGCTCTTCGTTTTTAGTCAGAAGTTTATTGTAATCTTCTATTAATTTAACTCCTCTTTCTGCCACATCATTTACTACTTTTAATTTGTTTAGATATACAAATGCACTTTGATAGCATTCATGGGTTGGCCATATTGAAGGGTCTAACTCCAAAAAAGATTTATCAATATTAAATCTTTCGAAAAATCTTGCTGTTGTGGAAGAAACAAATTGTTCAAGTCCATTATCAATTACATCTGCAATTCTTTCTTTTTTTAAAATCACGCGTTTTATTATTTTGGCATTTTCATTTTGCAAAGCAGCTTTCATTTTTTTTTTTTTGTGTCAGCAGAAACATTATTGTCAAAGAAAGCAAATGCTATAGATTCTGAGCTTAAGTACCATAGATGATTTAAAAACTTTTTTATAGATACTTGCGATATATCTGTATCAATTTTTTCGAAATTATGAAGTCTTTTTAAAAATGTAAAGTCCGTATTTGGTGCTTTTATGGCTGAAGGAGCAGAAAACCAAGCCTCTATGTATATTTGGATTATAAAAATACAAATGTTATGCAATCCTCTGATAAAGCAAATTCCTTCCGCAACAAAAATATTTTCAAGCTATAAATGGCTTTTGCCATCCACCGTGCATGATGAAAAGCTCCTGGTGATCTTATCATTACGCTTGCTTTGGACTTGTTCAATTTTTCGCCAAGAAACATCAGGACAAGCTCCAAAAGCTCTTTATAATCTTCTCTAGGCTGCTTCTCACTCAAAACATTATTTACAAAATTTATTATTCTGGTTTTTGACCCTTGCAAACGATACATAGCTAATTCATCTTGAATTCCAGCCTGCCAATTGTTTATATTCAAATTGTTCCACGATTTTTTAAAATTTTCAAATAATTTTACGAAGGGACTTGTACTGCAGTCAAATTTGGTTTCAAAAACACTTTTCAATATAATTTCGTAAATGTGATGTCTACAAGGCAGCCAAAAAAGTTCTCTATTTAAGGATTTTTCAAGTAACGTGCATGTACCTTTCAAGCGCCCAGTATTGACCGCAGTTGTATCGAACACAATGCATTTAATTTCTCTTTGTAGACCCCATTTGGAAATACAATTATAAACAGCATCGGCTTGTTCTGTTCCTGAACCACATTTCATTGCAGGTATTTCCAACAACTGTTCCATCTCTCCACTAGATATGACTATAGGAAGTCTATCAACATTTGCATTGCCCGTTAATGCTGGTAAAAGTTTACCATCCCAATGTAATGTTATAATGTCTTGTTTATTCAATTTAAAATTCTTTTGTAGTTCCAACGCTCTTTTCTTACGCATCTTTTCTCTTGCCATATGAATGGAAGATCTATTAATGATGTAGTCAGCAATGTCTTTTCCTAATGATTGCAATACAGCAGAAATAATGTGAACAGCATTTCTGTTACTTATTTTGCAATAATCTATTGCAATAGCTAATTTTGGAGTAATAATTGTTTGTTTTACTCTTGCATTTTTTGAGCGAACTTTAACAATTTCATCGTGGGACTCTGTGGCTCGAAAACTTTGAACACTTTCAGATGATGACTGAAATTGCACTGTTTCACCTTGAACATAAAAAAAAAATTACCTCTATTATAGAAAAGTTCATTAATAATCTAAGTTCATTATTAATCTTACTTATAATATTTTGTTCACGTTTATTACGTTCAACTCGCTTTAACTTAATCTGTTCGCGGTGTTCAGCTTGAATCTCCATTTGAAGTGTCTTATAATCAATTCCGTACATATTTCCTGGTCGACCTTCCTGCCTCTGGCTCTGGTTATTAATTCTAAGGCATTTGCATGCGCCACGTCAAAAATTATATATATATATATATATATATATATATATATATATATATATATATATATATATATATATATATACGAGGTGTGATCAAAAAATAACCGTTATTTTCATCTTTTCGTGAGTTACGTATGTTCGATGTTCGCATTTTTTTTTTTATGTTGGTACACATGTCTGTTATATATGTTGGCAATACAAACCATTTTGGATTGTCAGTTTGTTTTTGACAGATAAAAAGGTTAGTCGTGTTTTGGTGTGCTCTTCGATTTTGTACTATTCGAAAAAATGGATCAAAGAAACTGTAATCAGTTTTGTGTAAAAATGAAATTAAATGCGCAAGGACATTTGAAATGTTGACTGTGGCCTTTGGCGAGTTTACTATGAGCAGAACACAAGTTCAATTGTGGTATAACCGGTTTAAGGAAGGCCGAGAAAATGTCAATGACGATGCTCGTCCTGGTCGCCCGAGCACGTCATCAACCGATGGAAACATTGACGCAGTGAAGAAAATTATGTTGGATAAGCGTCGAATCACTATCAGAGAGGTTGCTGATGATGTTGGCATATCGTTCGGCTCATGCCAAGCAATTTATACGGATGTTTTAGGGATGAAACGAAGATTGTTCCAAAATTGCTAAATTTTGAGCAAAAACAACGTCGCATGGACATCGCTCAGGAGCTGTTTTTGGCCAAAAACAAAACCGTTATCATGCCTCAACCACCGTATTCACTGGACTTGGCCCCCGCTGACTTTTTCCTCTTTCCAAAACTGAAGACACCGATGAAAGGAAAGCGTTTTGCTACGATTGAGGAGATAAAAGAAAAATCGAAACAGGAGCTGTTACTGTTAGGCGATACCAAAAAAAGCGTTTCAGAAGTGTTTCGAGGATTGGAAAAAATGCTGGCATAAGTGTATTATATCTGAGGGGAATTACTTTGAAGGGGACAAGATAGTTGTTGATGAATAAATAAATACTTTTTGAAAAAATTGAAAATAACGGTTATTTTTTGATCAAACCTCGTATATATATATATATATATATATATATATATATATATATATATATATATATATATATATATATATATATATATATATATATATATATATATATATATATATATATATATATATATATATATATTATAATTCGATTTCAATTCACAAAGTCTAAAAATTTGGTTCTGATTTAAAGTGAAAGAGAATTTGTAAATTCTATATAGGGGTAGAATTGTAATACATTTATCCTGCAAGTTCTCATAACTGCCAATTTGCGTATGTTGGGAAACTAATTTCCCATCATCTTCATGAATTATGATACATGATGATAATCTTCATTTCGTATAAATTGCTACGAAGAAGGAGCAACTGTATGATAATTGCGGCTGATTTGGTTACCAAAATTATTTAATTAAATTTAAAAATTTCAGCTTAGAGAGTATGCATTGTCCATTTGTTGTGCTTGCTTCATTTTTAACTTACGTGTCATTTGTAAACAAAATTTTAAATTCCCCTTTTCTTGCAAAAGTACACTTTCTTTAAATATTATAAATATTTCAAATCAAAATATGAATTGCATTCATCAATTAAAAAAAAAATTTTAAATATTAATTTGCCGGCCTACTTGGTCTAGCTGTAAGCATACTAGACGCATACTCGGGAGTATTGTGTTCGAATCTTGCCCCGGATATGAAATGCCTTCTTTCTTAATCTTTTTCTCTTTGAGTCGACGTTCTTAGTTGCTAGCACTCATTCTCCAACCCCTTGCAGACATAATTAATTATGGTAGAATAAATATGAAATTATTGATGAGTAGTTTATGATAGTTATTTAGTATGGACTTTTACATCTATATCATTTCCATCTCACAACTATTTACCGGTGGGACCACTCGACGACCCTCATGAACGAACTTTGCTCCAATCAGCTTTCACTTGGTCCCCATTGTTTCCCGCTAGGACCAGAGTTGCCACATATTTTTCACACCTTGTCGCCTGTACGTCCTTCCGTATGTAATTACATACCGATTATTTAGAATTAATTATTGTAACTTATTATTCTTAGGAGCTGTAACATTTACGAACCTGAAAGTAATAATACGTTAAATTAATAATATCGTCGGTGTTATGACACAATCTTGAATGTATAAATGGGTTGGTATAAGAAAACAAACTATTATTTTCAAACTTTTTCAAACTCCCATATAAATCGACGGTTTCTTTAAAATAAAATTTGCAAAAGCTATCTAACTCAAAAATGGGAAATCAGAATCATGATAATTAACCGAAAAGTGGTAAAAATGCATATATAGTATTTGTTACATCTCCAACATGTACAATAAAACTTAAAGATGTGTTGTTTGTGCCAAATATCAAATGCATTTTCATATCAGTGTGGACAGCGGTAACTGAAAATATGAAAGTAATTTTTAGGAATACATATGCGAAACAAAAGTGGACGAAAACGAGACAAAAGATAATGAACTTATTTGTTTTTGAATAAGACGCCAAACAATCGTATTTCTCTGCAACCAATGATAAAGCTAATATATGGCAGATCAGATTTTTGTACGATAGCCTGCACGATTTAGTAAACAGAGATATAGTGCAATGCCTAGACATTAAAAGAAAGGAACGTGAAATGCAAGGCCTGCAAAATTTATGTAAAGCCGTGCCCAAAATGAATCTAAAAATTTGCTAGAATGCCTTCACCCCGACGCTTTGAACCTTTCCCAAAACCTTCGCTTAGTGGCATTTCTATAGGAGATCATTTGTGTACTTCATAAGAACAAAAATGAAGGTTTTGAAAAGTTTAAAACCCTTAAAATCATGACAAATTCAGACTAGTTAAAAATTAAAACGTTCCGTAGCGATAACGAGTAACGCCTTAATCGCTCAGAAATGATCAGGAGATTGAATTTGCTCATGGCGAATATTTATGAGTAATAGCCAACTAAGGCACTTGGCAACATAACACCTTACGAGATGTGGACTGGGAAAAATCTGATAGTGAGTTATTTCCGTGCATTTCCTTCGCCATATTGTTGAATAAAACGGATATAAACAAACTCCAGCCAAAGGGCGAAGAATACTACATACTGGGTACACATCGAATAATCGAAACAGATGCGTATTTTGACTAACGCAAATTAAAAATTGTAACAAGATCCATTAAGTTCTACATCTTATCGAAGATGTGCATGGCAACATCAACGACGATTTGGAATCTTACAGCAGCGTTAATGCTGGCGGTAGTAAAGCTGGAGAATTAAGCGGAAGCGGCAACAAAAATCGAATACCGTATGAGAGGCTGAAAATATTTGGAGCTCGAAAAAAATGGTGTCCCAAATGCAGTAAATGCGATAATAAGTACACATGGAAAAGAAATACCACAGAATTTCGAGGATCTCAAAATAATGAGAAGACTTGCAGCCAACATTACATTGCAAACTACAACTTTCACGCCCGTCGTAAGGTATGATACGATTCCACTGTTACTAGCATTAGGACTGCAAAATGGAGTTTATTTAAAACCAGGTTGATGTCACTACGGCCTATTTGATCAGCACATTTATTGAGGATTGGCACATGCCAAAACCCAATGGCTTTAAAAGCCGCAATTATATCTAAAGCCTGAAGCCATCTGGCAAAAGTGAAATTCAAGATTGGCTACCGTACTACATCGTATGAGTTTCGTATCTTGCAAGAATGAACTTCACCTCTATAAGAGATGACATTCAGGAAAGTTGGTCTTAATAGGAAATTACTTTGCTGATCTCGTTTTAGGGTGTTAATCACAAGATGACTTCAAAACAATTGCACTCGAGTTAGCTAATGCGTTCGATGTATTCGACAAAGGAAACAATTTTATATACATATATCTTTATATATATATAGTCATATATATATATATATATATATATATATATATATATATATATATATATATATATATATATATATATATATATATATATATTTATATATATATATATATATATATATATATATATATATATATATATACATTTATATATATATATATATATATATATATATATATATATATATATATATATATCCTGTTAGAAATTGATTGAAGTCAATAAAACTTTTAGGAAAATTGTTTGAAAAATGCTTTTGTTTTCAACGGATTCGAGCTTAGTTCATTGATTTTCATACTTACTAATGGGAATTTGTATTTAATACATTTTATATTATCATACATTTTTGCTAACTCAATACATTTTTACATAGCGCACTAACCAATTTCAATTTTTTTATATTTTTGCATATTTTATGGCAGCCGCTTGACCATCGAGAAGTAGTTGATGTATGTATATAATACAAACAAGATTGTTTGAAACGAGTAAAGAAGTCTGAAGTCGGGTAACACCGACTTCGAAATATCCTTTAGCTTTCCTTGTGCGTGCAAGTTCAGCAATGGGGATGTTTTCTTCATAAATCATCTTTAGGAGCATATATTCGCTAGTGTACCTTGAGTTGATTATCATAGAGGGAAGCGTGGCCTTTATCTGGTCGACCCCAATTCTTGTGGATGAATTTGTAGTCTCAATATAGGTGCCCATTTAAAATTTTTCACAAAAATATTTGTATAGGACATAAGTAATAAATATATGACAATAGTGAGCGTGGCTGCAAAACCAACTCGCCTATTTTTTGTATGGTGGTTAATGTTGGTACCCGCAACCTTCCTGTCGAATTTTGTTGATAAATCTTTAATAGAAACTAGTAATTATTTTTTGTTAATTGTGGGCGTGGCAGTAGTATTATTTCGCACACACGCTGTACGTTTCTGCGATTATCCCGATAGCATCTCTTCGAGCATAGGTAGGCTAATTTTAATTTAGGTTCCATATATCAAAAGTGACCGTGTCCTTTCTCTACTTATTTCTTGCAGCTAGCTTTATAATTTCCGCATGTTCTTTCCCGTACAATTCCGTCCGAAAATCTCTACCAGAACTTAAGTTATTAATATCTGTATATCAAAAGTGGACGTGTATTTTCCCTGATCCACCCCATTTGTTGCAGATAGCTTCATAATGCCCACATTTTCCTTTCCGTAAAATTTCGTCCATAAATCTCTACCAGATCTTAAGATATGAATATTTGTTAATAGTGGGCATACAGTTATAATACACCGCCCACTTTTTGCATATGTTTAGTAGGACCCACATGCCCATAATTGCCAAATTGCGTCATGATTCCATCAATTGGACCGAATTTATAGTCATTTTAAAAAAGGTGAAAAAAGTTCCTAATATGGGAGGTAGGCGTGGTCTTTGTCCCAATCCATTGCTCTATAACAATCTGGTTCTGTGTCTTTGTCCAGACTATACTTTTGCAAAATTTCATTAAGAATGCTCTAACGGTGTAGAAAAAAAGTGACCACAGACGAACAGACGGACGGACAGGCGGACAGACGTACAGACTGACGGACAAAATAAAAAATTGATTATATATGTCCATATCTACCACGCCTGCTTCTTGAAATTGCCACCCTCTCAAAAGCACAAAATTAGTATACCCTTTTTGACTTTTTTAAAGGTAAGAGCTATAAAAAATTAAACTTACACATATCTTTTATGCCGTTCAATCAATCTAAGTTTCCACGCTAGAAGAATTATTAGGTTTGTGAAAACTACGGTCTCTAGGAGCTCAAAGAAATCATAAAAAAAATTAAAAATCTTGTTTCTAATAATTCCAAAACTCTGTTTTGGTGCAACCATTTACGAGAAGAATTTAGGTGCCACTCCAAAAATTAAATTTATGAGATTATTTCGTTCTATTTCCTTCTTCAAATGGTTCCTATATTCAAAACGTGGGCGGTATATTATTAATAAATATTCATAACTTAAGATCTATAACATTTTTATTGATGAAATATTTGTGCGAGGAAGGCCACGCCTTCCTGCCATATAATCAACTCTATGTACCCCACAGAATCGTAATAATATCTAATACAAATTAAAATATATTTACATTGTATGGTAATATTACAGTCATCTCGAAGTGTGTTTAATCCGACATCAGATTTCTTTATTGGTTTCTTAAATAATGATTATTCTTTATTTGTTTGTACGTGTACAACTTTTATAGAAATGAACCCTTTTCAAAAGCAAAATAAACTTAATTTTTTAGATTGCTATGATTGGGTTGTACTGATTGGAGTGCACTGAAATGTGGGAGAATTGTTACCGATCTCGAAATTCCTGTTTCGATTTATTTTGTTGTAGATTCCGACATTTCGCCCAAGATGCAGCTTTACAGAATGTACACCAAATTGTCAGTTACAGCCCTATTGTGAACAGAAAGAGCTGTGTGTGAGATATTGGGAAAACAAATGGCTTCCATGGCTGGCTTTCCAATGGTCGGTCCGCGAAGTTTTGTATAACTTTCTACATTAAATGCGTCTGAATTGCTCGTATCCAGCTGACAATAGTAGTGGCCAAGTCCAATGCCGTTAACGAAATATCGACGAATCAAGCAATAAGGCATTCAGCTTTGTATAGATGTGCGACTATTCACACCTTTTTGTTGGAAGTATTTGGTTAAAAAACAATATTGACTGTCATCGCCTGACATCCTCCATGTTGGAAAATGTACGACCCGATGATGTCGCCCGCCAATAATCCTCAGGAAGTCAGTATCTGGAGATACAATGGAGCCTCCAGTATCTGCCGTAGATTATTATAGTCCCAAATGCCAGAATTTTGCTTGTCAACGTATACATTCAACCAAAAATGCGCTTCGTCAATGAAGATTATTTTTTCGTGAAAATGACAATGAATTTCCCACTATTCTGAAACCTATAACTCGTCAAGTTTTGGGATCGAAATTGCCAAGTTTTTGTAGACGACGTGATACAGACAGCAATCGAACGCACACTTTCAAGGACATAAGTATGTATTCGGTGGAACGGACGGGACAGTCACGTACAGGCACTAGTCGATCAGCAACCGAACCTGTTTCGTTCAATCCGGCAATCCAGCTTTCAATCGTTCGATCGTGGCCTTGTTTGGAGGATCGTTCAGACCATAAGCATTATGATATGTGCGAAGATAACGAAACGCGAAATTTCGGAATAAATTTCCACAATTTGTTTGCATTATTGAAGCGTGTCCTTTTCTATGACCCAATAGTGTCTATGCCAGAAAATAAATGTCGAAGAATGACAAGGAGCTATCGCCTAAACATAACCACAATTTGATTTCAAAATAAATAGGTGACATTTGAAACACGCTTTATCTTCAATTGATTCCTTCTTTACCAATTATGTAACTAAAATTAGTTTGTTGTACAGTTTTTACAGCTTTCAGTAAAGATGCGAATAGCCTAAATATGACAAGCCACACAACGTGGAAGAGTTCCAATGAAGCAATCCGTTTTGAAGTTGGGTGACAACCCTAAAGGTGCAGAGTGGCATAAAGCAAAATCGGGAAGAGGACCAGAGTCCAGTACATTTACAACAGAAACAAAATCAGCGCACGAGTTTGCAATAAATTAGATGCAGAATTTAACAACAGAAAATAAACTTTTGGCGACAGAACAGACACAACTCACCGTGAAATTGCATTAATTATAAATTAATTGTTGGTGTAACCGACACAAGTGCATTCTAAGATTTAGAATTTTTAACTTGTAATAATTATGATTTATTAAAAATGTATTTTAACTTTTAATACATTTTTTTTCAATTTAGAATTCTATATACCCAATTTCCTAACATTATTTGCAAAACTCAACTTCAAGGAAAACAGAACTGCCCAACAGCAATTGGGACATTTTAATTTTGGAATATTTAACATCATAAATTTCTATTTCAATGATGGATTTTAATAAAAATTTAAATGGATATTAGTTGTCAACATATTAAAAGAACTTTATTTACTATTTTATTTGTTTTTTTTAGTTGAGGAAATTAAATGGTATGGTATGGTAATGGCTTATTTTGCCTTTAGCTAATTCCTAAAGCTTAACAAAACGCTGCATACAATTCCTCTTCACTATTAGATTAGATTAGATTTATTTAAGGGTGTTATACACTGCGACCTGAGAGATCTATTGTGATGGCCCTATTTATTTGAAATATGAGTCTCATCTATAAATCTTCTGTCAGGTTAATTTTCGACAGGAATTCATATATTTTGGAGGAATCAAATTGAGGAATCTTGCTCATATCTAAGATATATTCTCCAAAACACCTTAGTCTTTTGTGTGCCAATCCAGTCCGCAGTATGTGATTAGGTGTACTTAGGTTTCGTCCCTTTCTCGGCAGAATCGATAGATGGCATCTGAAGATTTACCAAACTTGTTCAAATGGTAGTTGAGTCTACAATGTCCGCTTAAAATGCCTGTGATGATTCTTAATTTACTCCGAGGCATATTTTTTAAGTCCTCAGCTATTTTAGGATTAAAATCTCCCAAAAGAGCTTTGGACTGTCTTTATCCCGGAAGAGTTTTCTAGGTTTGACTTCTTTTTGCATCTGTACACTTCTTCAGCAGACCTCCAATGGTATTGGATGATGGTCCACAAAAGAGTTCAGGGCCGTTGAAAGGGGAGGCCGCAGCCCTTCTAGCTAAGCTATCAGCCTTCTCATTTCCCTCTACTCCTATGTGGTCTGGTACCCACATTAGAGATAACTTCCTTATACTGCCTAGGGAGTTTAGATTCCCAATATAGTCCCATACAAGTTTCAACCTAGGGTGAGCTCAAACTCTTGAGTGCTGCTTGACTATCGGATAGTATCACGATGTTTTTCCCCCGATATTTCATGTCAATGTTGATCTGGGCACATCTTTCAATAGCGTGAATTTCCGCTTGAAAAATGCTTGGAAAATAACCCATTGGTTCCCAGTAGTTGGTTCTAGGCCCAAATACTCCTGCCCCAGTTCCGTCCATTGTCTTAGAACCGTCAGTATACCATAAGAGGGAATTTTCTCTAAATGTATATGTCTCAGTTAGACCTTTCCATTCTTTGTTGCAATTCATCATTGTACAGTATTTGTGTGCAAAATTGAATTTTCTTGACATAAAATCCTTGTGAGATTTTAGTATACCGTAATCTTGAGTAGAATTTTTACCCCATATATTTTGGGTGTAATTTGATTTTCTCGAGAAAATTCCTTGTATTTGGTAAGAGATTTCTTAGCAGAGTCTTGAATTACTAGATGTAAGGGCGTTAGATCTAGTATAACTTCCATTGCTGCCGTTGGACAGGTGCGCATAGCTCCAGTGATAACAAGGCAGGGAAGGAGTTGTACTTTAATTAATGCAGATTTCGCTGTCTTAAGTATGACTCTATTTGACTAGGCTACAGAACCATAGGTGATGATTGGTCTCACCATAATGGTATACATCCAGCGAACGATTCTTGGATTACATCCCCAAGATTTACCAGCAAGCCGTCTACATATCATTAAGGAAGCTGTAGCCCTCTTGGTTGCTGTTTTCAGGTGGGCCTTCCACAATAACTTTATGTCGAAAATGACTCTCCAGGTATTTAGTCTCAGAGCTAATATCAACCTCTGTACCATTTAGAAGAATAGGTTTCATATATTGTAGAGACCTTTTTCTAGTAAACTCTGGATAGTATCACAAAGAGTGGATTCAGATTTTCCTCTAGCTATTATCACAATATCGTCCGCATATTCTTCACATGATATGCCTAGATTTATGAGTTTTACCAGAAGATCATCAACTACTATGCTCCACAAAATGGGCGATAATACCGGAACCTGCGGACATCCTTTATTGACTTTGGCTTTGACAGTTTTGTCACCTGCTTCAGCTTCAGTCAGTCTACTGTTGAGTAAAGCTCGTATTCAATTGGAAGTGGTATTATCTATTCCCATATTGTGAAGAACCCTAATCACAAATTCGTGAGGAGTGTTGTCAAAAGCCCCCTCAATATCAAGGCACAAATTGCTATTTCTTTTTTATCCAGTGCTGCCTGAATAAAATCAGTCAGATGGTATAGTGCAGTTTCAGTCGATTTTCCCCGCAATATATGCAAACTCACAAGGATGTAAAGGCTCCCTTTTCAATACGGTCTCAATGAGATGTTTATTAACTGATAGGCCTGTAGGATTTGGGATGGGCCATATCCTTCTTGCCTACCATGGGGATAAATACCACTTAAGTTGTGCGCCATACTTCCGGTATATACCCAAAAGCAAGACTTGCCCTAGTGATATCTACCAGGCGCGGAATCAGTACCTAACCGCTCCTTTGGAGAAGGATTGGGAAGATACCATCCGCACCCAGTGATTTATATGGTTGAAAAGAGCTGATGGCCCATCTCAACCTCTCAGTAGTTATGATTTCTTTGGCCACCTTCTAGCCAATCTTGCTTGTTCTTCTAGGAAGAGCATCCATCTGCAATGATGGCGATAACTGTATCGAGCTTCCAGGAAAGTGCACACGCAGAAAAAGGAGAGTGCGATACTCTTCATTCGCCGTGAACGTCCCAACCTCAGATCTCAATGACAGCTTCAATTCGACTTTGTTTTTCGCAAGAGATCTATGGACTCGCGCTACTTCAGAAGTCGATTCTACACTTTCACAAAAGGATCTAAAGCTAGTCCTTTTGGATTGTCTGATCTCTTTGTTGTAGATCGTTAACTCTTTTTTGTAATCTTCCCAGTCCCCCGTACGCTTAGCTAGATTGAATAGCCTACGCACCTTAGTACATCTAATAGACAGACTAGAGTTCACCAAGTAATATTCCTGCTGTTTTTCTTTGTTCTTAGAGGACAAGATAAAACATAGGATTAAGAAATAATTTCATTCAGCTCATTGACATCCTCCTCTAGCTCCACCGGATTTTTTTATATTCTTGGATGTTTGAGGATAAGAGTAGTGAATGTATTGAACTATTTTGCTATTCCCGTTAGTGTACCTAGGATTTCTAAAAACTACCGTTTTTGTGATGATACACTCAATATACTGTGGTCCGACAGAGAGTGTTCGTCCGAAACTTTCCAGCAAATTGCTAACAATATCAATTAGCCATGGACTACAGAAAGTCAGATCAAGAACTTCCTCCCTAATTACATTTCTAAAAGTGGGTGTGTTCTCCTTATTTAAAATATATACATTAAGTGTTAATAAAAATTCTAGAACGGACTCACCCCTTTTATTGGTGTCACTGTTAGCTTTGTAAACTTACCAGAAAGGCCCCTAATTTGACCTTCGTAACACCATGGCTCTTGAATGTGGGCCAGCCCAGTGTTGTTGTTGGCAAACACCCTCCCAATGACAGCCGAGGTTGTTCTGGCATGATGGATGTTAGCCTGCGCCACTTTCAATCTCGTCATCTTATGGAACAGGTTTGGACGGGATGGTGCTATTCCCATCTTCGTCCTCCTCGTCCATAGAGACATCCTCCAGACTGTGTACCAATGAAGGGTAGTATGCGGCTTCAGCCCCTATCTCAACACTGGGGGCCCTGGAAGAGATTTCCGGGGCCACAGTTTTCGGTTCAGCCTCACTTGGGGGAAGGCTACTACTCGTAATTACCTTTGACAGAGGTGGGATGTTTGTCTCCTCTAATTCGTCTGCCTTGCTTTTCTTGAGTACGTTTGGAACAACTGACCTAGATCTTGCTAAATCGGTAGTTCAAAGCATACCACAAGCTCTTGATTAGTTGCATGGACCCATCATCTGTTTCCACAGACATCAACTGTCTGGTGCCCTTGTCCTTGCAACTCCATATTCTCCAGAAATTGGTGTTTAACCCAATATTTTGGCTGGAGAGAAATTTAAGTGACACAGCTAGATACAGAGGAAGACTGTGTGGGATCATGGGATGCTGTCTCCCACTCTGGCGACCAAATTGACGAGTCCGTCGAACATTCTCAGGAAGCCAGGATTGAAGTGGATACCATCGAAGGAGAATTCTTTGGTCCACTCTCCAATTAGCCTCTCAAGCAATATCTGCTCAACACTTGTCAGCTTCTTGCAAGTCAGGATGGTGGTCGGATAGTCCGCATCAGCAACAGCCACCTTGGTAATGGAAGCCACCTTAGCATAGCTACCTGTTGCCTGGGACCCTCTACGACTAGGTGGGCCTGACGGTGTTGCCGTCTTCCTATTTTTGGCTGGGTCAGGATTAGGAGAAAAGGTGTTTCGTACCCTTTTCTTTAGATTCTTTTTAACGTTCGGTTGTGGTGTTGTGCCAGCCGAATCCTTTACAGCCCTGTGCTCCTTTGCCTTTGCCAGAGCATCATCTGGTTGCAATCCATGAGACAGGTAGGTGAGATTCCATCTGACTCCAGCTCCAGTTAGCTCCTTTATTCTCGGGTCATCTAAACCCCCAGATTGACCACGATCAGGAAGAGGGATTCCTTTCTTGGCCATCCTGCAGGTCTTCTCCGAGGTGGTAGGTCGGGATGGATTACTCCCTTTGCCCCCCAGTTTTACTCCTAGTGTCTCCCCTTAGTGGAGATGGGCGTTTGTTGAGTTGATCCCATTTTTGCCATGGCAGCAGCAGAAGTGCTGCATGGCACATCATCGGAAGAAAGTTTCCGAATTCCTGCACCACCCATCCCGTCTACTGTCATTGGATGTCCCATAGGTCCAACCACTGTTTTGGTCACGGATGAAGGTCTCCGTTCATTGGCCGTGGTAGCATTTGATTTGGACCGCGGGTGATCTTTTGATTAGCGGGTGATCTTTTTTTGTTTCTTCATGAAGATTCTTTTTTGCGGAGAATATAAAGACCAATCGGACAGAGATCCACAATATCTGAGCTAGGCTATTACCACCGAGGAGCGCCTTTTATTCGGGGGCTCCGTTCACGACTTGACTATTTACCAAGGCCTCTAGCCTGGTAGATCATCAGCACGGTCGCATGACAGCTTGATCCAGCCCTTACCTTCAAACCATAGTCAAGGTGTATTTCTCAATGCTGTATGTAGGAATATCAAACACTGAACGCTACATCCTGACCTTAGCTTAGCTGACCATCAGGCAATTGATGCCATTGTAGACCTATTACTAGTTGGTACTCTCGGTGAGGGTTCAGTCGAAGGATTTTCTACCCGCCTCCTCTTCACTATACTCCCCCAATTCTTGCTGCATGTCCCCGAAATAATTTGTTGACCTTTAATAAATATAATGACAAAATTCTGTATCGTCCCGGGAATGAATTTTTTTATTTTTTTATGAACATAAATAATATGTATTTCTCGCCTTAGTTCCTGAGTTTGTTGCCATGAATAGTGTGTGGAGCACAGGTTTTAAAACAGTTCTTGGTGGAAGACCAGCTTGGATTAGAGGAAGGGTATTTGCGTTGCTGTTAACGTAAACCATGAAGTGTCTGCATTCTAACTTCAATATGGAAAATTCCATTTGTACAGCAAGCCTTGGTGGATGCTTGAGTGACATCCAATAATGCGGCTGAACAGTATTCTTTTCTTTCTACTGCATTTCGTAAAAATCCACATTGAGCAAATTATTTGTTCTATGGTAGCGAAGTGTTTTCTGAATCGATTTACTCGATAATTGGAAGGAGTTGCTTCAGTTACAGTTTTTTGATAGTATTGATAGCAAGCTTATTGACCTATATGATGACTTCTGCCTGATTCCTAGGTATGGGAACAAGAATACTTTCTTCGGGAAGTGGCTACTTCTTCGGACAATCGGATTAACTGAAGGCAACTCCTTCATTTTTCTGCTCGTGATGAGGTCATACCACGGAGTCTTTGTTTTGTTTTAATTTGTTTTGGTTGTTCCTTTAAACTCGTTTATTTTAAAGTGCTGGAAAGGAATTTGTGTTTGATATTATGGTGTCTAGTAACCCAGCTTTCTTGTAGATATTTGCCTGGAAAAGGTTCAAATACTTCCGATAATAGAAGACATCCTTGTCAGATCTGGCCGGTCGATATCTTTCGTTTTAAAATGTTGTGTTGGTTGGTTAAGTTTTTTGGTGGCTTTCTATAGGTAATAATCTGTGTACCGGTGAAGGAGACTAGCCTGAGGTATCTGTGGGTTTCTGTATTTTTCGTTATCTCTAAGATATGTTGGACTTGTTTTATAGCGCGATTGTACCATTTTCTGTATTGAGTTGGTTGCCAAATTCGACAGAGTCTACGCATTCCTTTTAGTTGCTGCTTAACTGCCTAGCTGCAGCTGAGGTCCACTGTAGGATACCGGCTGTGTGGTTTTGTTGAAAACTTCTACTGCATCGCCTGTTTCGATTATGTTCTTTAAATAAAAATTAGGGACAAGAATCCATCTCTAAGTGCTTTGTTGTGGAAAAAATTGTTTTGCTTTGCTCTGAACCTCGCAGCAAATTGTTAAAATAATTGGTAAATGATGACATGTTTGTTTTTAACACACCTTTGGGCACAGAAAAGTCGATAACGTCTGTTAACTTATTTAGTGCGATCGTTAGAAGGTTCCCTCACCCGTTGATAGGTGGGACAGGCTGTTGGTACATCTATCAGTTGCTTACATGTCAGTTGTTTTCTGCGCAATCTGTCAGATAGTATGTGCGTTACAGCATTGTAAAAAGTCATTATTTAGTGTATTCTACGAATTTCGTTATGTCGAATTTAGTTGAGCGAAATTTTGTGTATCTAACAAAATATCATCTGCGGAAGCGCTGAAAATATTAAGGCTACAATGTCGAAAACAGAAGCATATGAGTGGTACAATAAGTTAAAGGCCGTACTGTGGTTGATGATTTATCGCGTTCCGTTCGTCCATTCACCTCTGTGACTGACATCGAACTAGTTAAGAAAATTGTACTAAAATATCGTCGTATGCGCATCAGGGAGATAGCAGCCGATAGTGGTGTCTCGCTTGGATCGGTGCAGAGCCTTATGCACGATATTTTGGGAATGAGAAGTTTTTGCAAAAACAGCATTGCCATCGCTGAAGAAATACTTTCCGCTCCCACAAAGGGGAGTCCAAAGTTGCTAATCCGTAAGAGAACCTTAAAAAATCTCTCCGATAACTTAAAAACCACTAACAGATTCATTACAATTCTCGCCTCATCAAATCCAGCTACTACTACAACCATTTCATACAGAAACTTAATATTTATTCACACTCACTACAGCTCCAGCTCTGATAAATTACTTAACGGCAATATCTCATTTATCAGAAAACAGTAATATACTCACTAAAGATTCACCCCATGAAAGAAAACAATGGTGTCAAAATTAATGTGACAAGAAATGTATAGATCGCTATATGCATGTAAAGCGAAAGTTAAGTCCTTACGAAATGGAAGCGAAGAGAAATGTGGGATCACCTCTTCAACGGTCGAATATATCTGCCCCTCTTAAGCAAATAATCGCGAGTCCGAGCAGGTTTGCTATTCTTTATACCGACTTGGACAATCATATTCCTCCAGCTCGGACTCAAAATTTAACTCTAATATATATTAGTGAAAAAACACTTTAGTCAAAAACTGCTATGCAATAAACTGTAAGACAAACAAGTAAGAGATAAAACCAAACATAACTATATATACTACAATAAACTTTATCCGTAAACCTGCGCTGCAAGATACCTTTTAAATATCTGGTAGATTCGTTGAAAAAATATTTCAAACCATGGGTAAATTAAATCGTATATTCATACATATTTAATAAAGCAGAACTAGGCTCAAAGGCCACAGTGTTCATACTGGAACTGAAATCACTGGCAGAAAATTTGGGGCATTTCTGGATAGGGCATTACTAATAAAGTTTGTATCTAGAGTCCAAAACTACGAACTAAGGGCGAAGTTTCATAAAGAATCTACGCTTTAAAAAAGAGTGCGAAATTGGATTGAATTGGCAGGTGGCGAAAAAAAAATCGGCAACTAACTTGTGCATTATAATAGACGTAGATCAAACTCCAAAGTACGTCGGCATGATAATCATAGCAGCGAGAGAAAATCGTGTTATTCGTTGTGGCCAAATGGGCCACAACCTCAATCAATGTGTTAGCAATCTAATAAATTAGCATTCAAAAAGAACGGGAAGTGTGATAAGCTGCACTGTAAAAACGTTGAGACGTTGACAGCTGTCAAAATCACAAATATTTCAGCTGAGTCACAAATGATCGTAGGTGAGTGTTGCTGGAGTTTTTAGTGTTATTGCTTCAGAAGTTATTCAATTATTGATTGCTGGTAATATTGTAAGCATAGAAAACTTATATGAGGTCTGTTCAAAACGTATCGCGAATTTTGCATTTTCGCGGGCTACGGATGTTCGATTTTCGATCTTTTTGTGACGTTATGTCGTGCTTTCCTTGTTATAAATTTTCAGCTTTAATTAGCAACGACATATATACGTTATGTCGTGCTTTTCTTGTTATAAATTTTAAGCTTTAATTAGCAACGACATATACAAATTTTCTTTGGTTTATTATTCACTCAGATATTAATTACAAAAATAATGACAAATAATTTCACCAGATTCGGAAATCACTAAATGATTTCAATTTCGACAGAAACTATTCTACTAGAGTTTGGACCACGCTTCAGAACAATTTATGAAAGCCTCTCACTGGCCAATTAAAATGCACGTCAAATGTGGTGACAATCTGCGCTTCAAGACACTCCCCGAAAGTCTCTCATCAAATACGGCACAAAAAGAACAGATGCCACTGCTGTCCTCCGCCGTTCCCCGCGTTTAAATATACCACCACATGGCTTCCGGACTGATACGGGCGCTCTCTCGCTCTTCACTGCAGATCACGGATTTTCGCACCGTACCTAACGATGGAATGCAGAGACAGGCCGACAATATGGCACTCCAGGTACCAGGCGGAAGTTGGCTGAACGTTAGGATTCGGAGTGAAAATTTGGAAACCAATAACTTTTTCCAATTATCTGTGTGACTTTGTCTGCACCCATATGCCCCATTTCGTCATGATATTTGTACAGCACACGATCTTACACTAGGCTTTTATCCTTCTTTTTATCAATTGCTCCGTTTCTCATTTCATAGTGGCTACTTTATGTTCTTTGTAGGTTATCTTTGATTTTCGCTATTATTGTATCTCTACTTTGACATATGATAAAATTTTCTTCAAACTTATTGGTTTCGATAGTTAAAACATTGCTCACTCTATTCAGCGTATTTAAATGGAACATCTTTATACCTGCTGTATGTAATCGGTGTTCTATAATTCGAGTGCCCACCTTGCAATTCTTAAGTTAACGTCTTTTTGATTAAGTGTAAGTATCAACGAATTGTAATCGGTAACGATTTTAAACTTAATTACTTGCAAATATACTCTGAATATTTTGAGAGCGTAAATTATTGCCTGCATTTTTAGCGCAAAACTATGATATTTGCATTCTGTACATGTAGTACGCTTGGAAAAGTAAAACATTGGATGTACCTTATTGTCTTGCTTCTTTTGGAGTAATATTGCTCTAAATCCCAAGGCACTCGCATCACAATGTAGTTCTGTATTAGCATTCGTGTCCTAACTCGCCAACAGTGGGGACTCTATCAGTTTTTGTTTCACGATATTAAAGGTATCTACTTCTGTTTGACCCAAATGGAATGATTTATTTTTCTTTGTAAGGTCACTGAACATTTTTTTAAACCTTCGAACGTTCCAAATGAAACTTTGGAGTTCATGGAATTTGGTTGGTATTGGAAACATTTATATTGCCTTTAATCCTTTCTCGTCTGCTCTTATGCCTTCTTTTGTGATGACATATCCTAGATACGTAACATTTGATTTTGCTAACCGAAGTTCCAACTTATTATGTACTACCTTTTCAACAACTTTTTGTAGTATTCTTTAGTGCTCTTTCGTACTTTCCGTTATAACGTAGTATCAGCTTGCCGCCATTGTTGGCAAAAACTGCTTTCATTTCATGAAGTAGTTCATCTACATTTTGCGAAAATGTAGTTTTGGCGTTGTGCCAGGCCAAAGCCGCGCCTTTTAGGACTAACTTAATAATGATGCCCAACATTGTATCACTGACTTTTAGGGCTTCACGATACAGTAGAAATTGACTTTGACATGTGCTGAAATCTTCGCCACTATCGTAATATGGGATAATTTCTTTAAGTGTATCGCATGGTATTTCGTTTATTGGTTTGCTGGTTTCTCATTCTCACACATAATCGTTGCGTTTTACTTTTCTCACAACAGCTTTTCTATTTCCAGGGACAACAAGGTTAGGTTAGGTTTCGAACGCGTGTGTGGTATCTGCACTTGGAGACATGTATGTCCATTGTGACTGCCTTGAAAAATACCAAGAGGAGGCATACTCGTCATTAGCTGCGATTTTTATATATATTGGAAGTACCATCCCTATTAAGCCAATTTGTTTCCAGATGAAAGTTAGGAGATTCGATAAGTCCACCTACGGTATCTCTGTCAAGCTTGTGAAGAAGGGCGACACTAAACATTGAAGTCGTTTCAACTGCAGTCTTGGACATTGACATAAAAACTGATGAATCGATTCTATCTCTTATTCATTATGGCAACTCCTGCATAGCCCGCTCGACGGATTACGAAAATGTTGAAGTATTGGTGCGATAGCACAATGCCTGGTAATGGCCCCCATAAGCACTGTAGTGCAGATTTGTTGAGTCCGAAGAGAACCTTCGTTCTCTACAAGTCTAACCTGGGCCATAGGTTCAGTGAGACTTCACAGTCGTCACGATTAGTCCATAAGTAGTTTGTCACCGTAATAGTGAATTCATCTATGCTTCAAGCACTTCACATAAATGGGGTTTTGTATTGAGGTTTCTGCTTCATTTATATCCATTTCAGAGCCCCTTCGGGCCATCTCATCCGCTAATTCATTCCCTTCTATATTGCTTTGTTTGGGAACGCAGCGAAGTGAGACTTTGTGGGGTCCAATGTTCAGTAGTGACGTTCGTCACTGCCTTACTAACTTCGATTTAACTGTCTTGGATTGTATTGCCTTAAGCCCCGCCTGACTATCCACACAGATAATGATATTCGAGGGTAGAATTGTACTTCTTTGTATCAGCCTGGCCGCTTTCCCAATTACATAGATTTCGGTCTGAAAGACGCTGCATGCGTCAGGCAGCCAATATGACTGTCTTGCCTGCAAGCCTTCCGAGAAGTGACCCGCCCCCGCACCACCCTCCATCTTTGTGTCGTCACTTTAGATGATAGTGTCAGAATTACCAGTTACAGAGCCTGACTCCCAGTCTTCCTTGGTTGGATAGAGAGTTTGATTTCTAGCTGTAAAGTCTAGAGTAGAAGTCATTTGGTCTGTAGCCGTTTCTAAGTCAGCGTAACTACCCTTTGACCCTTCCGATTTATTTCGCTCAAAATTGTCCTAGTCTGAGAGCACACTTGGCGGCACAACACTGAATGAACACCCCTAGTGGTAAGAGGTGAAATAATATATTTAAACTTTCTTACACCCCCTGAAATTCCCAGGCTAGCAAGTCTTTGTACTTTTCCAATACGGTTTTGATTACATTTCCTTCCCAATGCGTTCCACCATACGATGGACCCGTACGTGATAATTGCTCTAATGATTGTAGTGTATATCCCATGCACAATGTACGGTGACAATCCCCATTTTTCCCCAAAGATCCTTTTACAGGTATGCAGCCTAACCCTTCCTTGTTCTCTCCTCAATATTCCTTCTTCAATTTAACTTGGAGTGCTGCTGAAGAAACACTAAACGGTAACTCAGGGATTTTTGTTTACTGGTGAACAAAGCTAGCCCCGTCTTAGTAGGGTTAAGTCCTAAGCTGTTGCGCTCAGCCCATTCGGAAATCTCACCCAGGGCTAATTGCACGAGCTCGCTAACTTTCAGGGATTAGTATGGCAACGTCATCAACATAGGCAACATATCCTAATATCACATTTACTACTAGAAGCCATAGGTGAGGTGACAGCACCCCCCCTGCGGTGTACCCTTTGTAATCCTCCTGCTCACAGAGGCCGTCCCCATTCTGATGAGCCTGCTGACTAGGATTGTGTTAATCAATGACACTGTGAATTCCTTGACTCCGTGATATCTCAGCACCTTGCAGAACGCCCCTTTGTGTACGTAGCTGAAGGCCCCTTCAATATCCAGAAAACCTACCAATATGTATTCCTTACAGTTGACCTCTCAATGATTCCAACCACTTCATGAAGTGCGCTATCCGCTGATCTACCCTTACGGTATGCGTGTTGTGCGATATTCATTGTGCGAATATAGGTAGCTCTTCTAATATACAAATCGATAAATGTTTTTTATCGATTTGATTTATTTTTGCGTCTTTTGGAATAAAAACCACCCTGACACAACCCAACAGACCAAACCGGTTTTGATTTAGCTCGAGGCCTAGTCAATGGACAAGATAGTTGAAAAGATTTTTTTCAGTATTCCCGTAAGACTTTCAAACAAAAATATTTTTTTGGTTGCCAGTCTTGAGAATTTTTACTAGGCAGTCTTTTTGGGTTCCGAAAAGGCCGTGGAGTCTCTACCTCTGGGTAGACAGAGAAGCGTATCCGATTATGATCCGAAAAGGAGCAAGCGTCAGATACTCTCAAATTGTCGACTCTTTTGGTATTAGGTCCAGTCGCCAGAGAGATGTTAATAACTTCTTCCCTACCACTATTTCGAAACGTTGGCTGATTTCCATTGTTACATAACGTAAGGCTAGTGGAGAGAATATAATCAAAAATGGACTCATCTCTACCATTGGTGTCAGTGCGAACCCAGAGCTCATGGTGCCCATTAGAGTCGCAGCCGGCCACTATGCCGAGTCTGCCTGATTCACCGTAAACGATAAGTTGCCGGAAGATATGTGGTGGCAGCCCTCCTCATTATACGGAAAGTATGCGGATGTTAGCAACAAACTAGGCATGTGCCTGTTCTCCGGCGTTATTATTAAAAAGGAACAAATATTAGGATACGACACTGATTATAGTAATATGTTAACTGTATAAAAGACATCTCAACTTTAAATTTCAAATAAAAAAAACCTTTCTGTTCTCTCTTTTTCAAATAATTCGTATGTTATATGACGTGTTTTGTTTGCCTGCGCTTTGTATAATTTTAATAGTTTATGGGCCCAGAAATCACGATTAATAAATCGTAAAAAAATACAGTCCGAGTACGTCGATCCAGCAAAGTAAAATATTAAATAAAAGTTTGCAGGATTGTTGAAAGTTATTAAGATTCATTTTTATGGCGTACTGTTGAACATATGCAGAGTATGTCGAGAAATATTACGTTCGAAAAGTTACGTCGTCGTGAGAATTCCGATACGTGGAAGAGGCACACGAAATTGTACCTCGTTATATAGGGCTGTTGGAAGACGGTAGAAACAGGGTCACAGACTACGACAGATAGCGAGACGGAGTCAGATCAACGTGCATCTGAAATTAAGCTTATGATACAGCCAAGCAATTTTGGGCATATATAGCGACGGCGGCGACAGCAAATGTAGCATGGGATGCCTTATTATCAGTTTATGAAGTCAGTGCATTGGCTGGAAAAGTTGAATTGTTAAAGAGTCTACAACTATCCCATTGCGATTCAGTGCAAGACTACATAAATCACATGGTTATGGCGGCATTAAAAGTGCAGAATGCTGGCTTGAACATAGACGATGAGGTGACTGCATCACTAATGTTGGCACGGCTACCTGATGAATTTCGCGCATTCCAAAGCACTGTGGACTCAGTCAAAACACTATTGATGCAAAATGTAAAATTCGGTAGCAAAGCTGGAGATCTGCATTGCGTGCAAAATATAAATCACAAAAAAAGCTGAAAACCAAAAATTTTAAATGCTCTACATGTCATCGATCGGACACTTTTCACGAGATTGTCCAAACAAAAACAAAAGTCAATTCAAAAGAGAATCGAACAAAAATCAGAACGCGTTGTTGACGGCTCTCTTAGCAAAACGATAACAGTGCTTTAGATTGGTACATAGACTCCGGTGCATCTTCACATATGACCAAAGACAAGCACATTTTAATGTGAAACCAGCAACTAATAAAGAAGTAGTTGTAGCAAATGGCAAAAAAATGTTTGTGAATTGTATAAGTGACGTGAGAGTGTCAATTAAGGCCGGTAACAAAATTATACATGCCGTTATAAATAATGTGGAATATGTGCCTGACTTGTGTGTAAATCTCCAATCAGTGCTTCAAATGACTCGTAACGCCAATAAAGTAATTTCTGAAAATGAGATGTGCAGAATATTAGATCAAGAAAACAACATCATTGGATGTGCTTATGTGACTAATGGCTCATACAAATTAAACTCACATTCCATTGAAGCAAACAAAAAACAAGAGCATGCAATGCTGGCAACTGATAATTTAACAGGATAGCAACGAAGAATAATGAACAGAGTCCTGAAGAGCGCTGGAGAAGTGTAAAACCAAATCTTAAACATTTGCGAGTGTTTGGTTCGAAAGCACTGGTCCATGTACCAGGTGAGAAGCGGCTAAAATTGAATATTAAATCGATGAATGCATATTCGTAGGATACTGTACTGAAACAAAGAGGTACCGCTTATTGAATCCTTTGACAACGAAAATTATTAAAAGCCGAAATGTAATATTTTTCGAAAATTCAGGATCGATGGCGCCCCTGCCGTCAAATTCTCTTGAAAATATTATAGACAAAAATTACGATATTGCATGGTAAAATTACGAAAGAAAGAAATATTCAAATTGGCAATGGTACATGCAGAGCTCGACGTTGACGCTGAATCAGAAACTTCATTGCCGAATGTTACAGCAAATGAAGAAGATTCCATATATACATCGGATGCCTTTTGTTTGCTGCACAAATCACTAGGCCAGATATTTGCTATGCTGTCGATAAGCTTCGCAGGTTTGCATCAAATCCTGAAAAGGCACACTGGACGACCGTTAGGCGGATCATACCGAAAGGGTACGATTGAAAAAGGTCTCGTCTACAGTTCAAATATAGATGAAATCGCTGGATTCTGTGACGCTGATTGGGCTGGTGACCTAGACAGATCCCATGCGATCCCCCACAGCCTCCACCTCACAGGCCCGTTTCCTGCCAAAGTTTGCTTGGTGACCCTAGCCTAGGAACACTAGCAGGTAGCACGGCGATGCCTGAGGAGTTGCTAGATGTCGACAGGTGGGCTCGCCAACCACCTACCGCCGGTACTGTGGATCCGACCCCCTGCTCCATAGAAACTCCTTCTTTTTTCCTTTCGGAAATCTCATTAACGAACAAAAATGCCTCCTCCTTGTGGAGTTTCTTTGCAGTCAACCACCCACGCTCAAAAAGGCTCAACAATTTGACCACGTCACATGGAAAAAACAGACGTCGTTGTATGTCGGCTATAACATGGAAAACAGACGCATATTTGGTAGATCTTTGTTCTTTGCTCATCGGCCGGCCTGCCCACAAACATGGGCGGCGCAGGATATGGCTGCCTTTGGTAAAAATAGTCCAACGAATCATTGCAACTTAGGCCCCCAAACCACGCCAAAGTGCCTACCATATCTGGGCAGGGACAACAAACTGTCCCATTGGTCTACCCAATGCTTTGGTCACAGATGAAGGTCTCCGTTCATTGCCCTCAGAAGCATTTGATTCTGTTCCAAACAAGGATTGGCTCATCAACGCTTCTTTGCCCCATTTGAGTTGCCAATTGAATTGCAAAGAATACACGCAAAATTTTTTGGTTTCTTTTATTTTTCTTCCTATGGATTATTTTGCAGAGAATATAAACATAACACGGAGAGAGAGCTGCAATATCCGAGCGAGACTATTACGAACGAAATGCCTTTTATTCGGGGGGTCCTTTCACGACTAGACTATTTAGCAAGGCCTCTAGCCTGCACGGGTCGGGTACCACCTTGATCCAGCTCTTACCTTTGAATTATAGTCAAGTTGTATTTCTCAATGCTATACTATTAAGGAGTATCAAACAATGAGCGCTACATCCTGATCTTAGCAAGATCCAGCACCATTAAACAAATGATGAGCGTTACCAGCCACTACCATCGGGCAGGGTTGAGTTGAAGGATTTATAGTATGATACTATTTCCTATTTTGTGTACACACTAGCTATACTAGTTTTTGGCGGCGAAACTTAACCTAAAAAAAACGGAAGTAGTGGGTTAGTTTGAATAACTGTCTAATACATTTAGTTGAGGACAGTAGACCACTGCACCTAAACCTTCTGCCATTTTATACCCGCCTGTGAATATATTGAAGGTTCAACATCTAGCTGTTATACCGTTGCGCCAACCTTCATCTTTAATAGTGACATTATTTGCTTTCCCAAGCGAAAGTACTGGAGTCACATAGTCAGTATCTATTGTGAGACTCATTCCTACAGTGATATGTCTATTGGATCTGAGAGTAAATTGCTCAGCGCTATAACGACTCAAATTTCTGTCTGGGTAAGCTCGCCGGATCTCCAGGTGTCGTATACAAAAATTCTTCCCTTTTTATCCTTTTTGTCCTTATTTATTTAATTTTCTTTGACAAATTCTGTACAGAAATATGTTTAGTATTTTCCCCGATGATTCAAGACAAATTGATCTATTTCAACTTTCAAGGAAATTGTGGCCCGTTTGATGGTCCTTATGATGCCTCTGTCTGTCAGTTGATCCTGTAGTAGCTGGTGTTGTCCAAGTTGGATATGTTCGCTATGTTATTGATCTTCCTGATGTTGCTGACGTAGTCCAAGTTGCTGATGTTCCTTATGTCGTCGATATCTTGGCTGTACTAAATACGTTTGAAATTGTTACTGTTCCTTATGTTGCTTCTAACGAACTTCGAATACTTGTTTTCGGCGTTGAACGTTTTTTTCCACTTTGAAAACTTGTTTTTCCACACCTCTGAAAGATTTTCAATCAATATTTAACTTACTAAAAGTTAAATGTGATTGAGAATTCGTTTCATACACAAATAACGAAACATACGAACTCAAAATCTGAATCGCCTGCCTGGAGTTTTTTATATTTTCAACAAAAAAAATTTGTGTGGGTGAAATTTGTGAGTCGACAAATTTCATCATCACAGCGGCCCATAGTCTAGAGAGATTGACTGTATAGCATCAGTGCATAAGAGAAAGACAGAAACCCCACGTGCATCCTAGCATCTTTTTGCCTTCGTTACCCTCTCTTCTTCCTGAACCACTCTATCACATACGTAGGGCCTTTGTGTACCAAGTTCCTTGTTCCACAAATGTTGCCTGAGTCTGCGCGGTTTCCGACAGTATATTGCAGTTATTCGAGAGCCTTTTGCGATGTGATTGGCCGTCCCTTCAACCACTTTTTTATACAGATCCCAGTTTATGGTCCGGCGATTTTTTAGAACTTTGCTTGTTTGTTTTGGGCTGATGGAAACCATGAAGTTTATGTATTTATGAGCAGAGAATGAGGGTATACTGACTTAGAATAAGGTGTTTCAATAGTATGGAGAGTAATGTCTAACACGTTCCTCGGAGTGGGACTTATATATGTGGGATCTGCGCCCCATTTCTCTATTGTAAAATTTTATGAAATGCATAGTTAACAAGTGATTAACCCGTCTCGTTTATCTCGGGACTACCCCAAACCTAGTGGTATGGATGCGCATTCCATCATACGATTAGTGGCTGCCTCACTTTGCTGATATCGGGCTCCAGCCATTGAAGCTCCTGCGGCGGCAAATTGTCCTCATGGGGTAAACAGCAGGATGCTTGGAGTAAAGGTTCATGTCTGTCGTCCTCGAGTGCCACAAGAGTCAGGTTATCTGAATACGGTTGGGCGTTCAGTCTACTAAAGAAGAATTTGCATAAAATTCGTTTTTTGTGTTAGGGTACGTCTCTTAGTCGGTATAATATAATTTATTAAATGTGTGTATTTTAAATATGAATTTTTTAATAACTTACATTATTACTTTTTAGATCAAATTCAAGTGGAAGTAGCATAAATTCACCAAGTGCATTAGGCCCAACAGCTATGGCCAATCCGTATACAATGGGATCATTATATCATAGTCCCAGTGTACAAAGCTATTGTGGTCCAACGGATAATTTATCACTCGCTGGTCATTACACTGATATGCGAGGCTCCGCATCGTGGTATGGATCGACCGCCAATGATCCCAGATTTGCAAGTAAGTATCTTTAGAAAAATTACAATTAAGTATTTCTGTTCTATAAAAAGGTTTACCGAACTGAAAAATTGATTGTCTATACGATATATTAGGAGTACTTCATGAAATTCATTTCAAGGAATTGATTTGAATTGTCTTTCGAATGCAGCTATGATTTAAATTTTATGACGAAAATTTATTTTTACAAATTGCTATGAGATAAAACAAAGTTTCTTGAAATCTATTCTTTTATGAAATCATTCATTAACTTTTGTACTGGAAAATACTTATTCTATCAATAGTTTACAGATGAAACACAAATTTATTGGAAAAAAACCTAAGTCAGCTTATAAATTAATTCTAAATACTATCAAATCTGTGAAATTTTCGTAAGATTGTATATCATCATAAGTTCTTTTGGACTCTTTATCCAAACGTATTCGAACTCCTTGTCACTGTGGAAAGAAATACTCGTATAATTATGCATAACCAGTACAGAAAGCTTAAGTTAAATTACACCGTGCTGGAGATGCCCTTTACCCTCAGGTCATTTATCAAACAAGTCAAATAAAAAAATAGTAAGAATGTGATTTAAAATATGCCGATATTTAGTTCATGTAACATTATAATATATATTGTTTTTGTAGCCACATTTTTCATATTGATGACCATATGATGACCAAGATTCATAATCATAATCTATTTTTATGGCAAATTGCAAACTTCATACGTTAAATTTTCTTGGATCTCGAGTTACTTTATCGATGGGTCTTACATCGAGCCAAGTAATGAATATATCTGAATAAAGTTCAGTGGGAACCCAGAATCGTATATAGAAATCAGGAGTGTGCTTTATCTGATAGATCCCATTTCCTTTAAATGGCTAAATAATCAATTTGGCCATTTGCATCACATTTTGTCCCTAAATTTTTTATTAGTTTGACGTTATGAACTATGGCTGTAAATATATAGTGTCCTTATTTACATAAATATAAAATAAAGATTATTTCTCAACGATTTTATTGGCAACACAAGTTGCACACTGTAGTTGCAATTGTGTATGTGTGGTTATGCCACCGTAATAATTTTCAGAAGAAGAGGAATTATTGAAACATTTTGGCAGATTTTATAGCTATTTCGGACACGCCACTTGTCCACATCAGAGATCTTTCAATGAAAGGCAAATTTTTTTTTATTGCCTCAGAAATCAATCCATGAATTGAACCTGGGCCTTCAGCTGTCCATCCTGACAACTACACTACCTGCAGGTGGTCAACTGACTGATCAAATTTTGTCCATGTACTGTCTCATTACACCAAAGTCTAAGCAACTCTGTCTCATTATTACCCCTTATTTGTTACGTTAGGTCTCTCTCTCTATTTTATTACATTTTAGTGGTGGATATCATAATCATTTAGAAATCACACCAGAGAAATGCTGAGAGAACGCCACCCTGTTTGCCACCCGCTATCACTCTCGATGATAATCACATGCTCTTCTAACACACCCTCTTTGCCAACATGATAAGAAACCAATTAAGTAGCAATTACTCGTATATACACCACGGAGACGAGCAGAGCTACATATTCTATCAAATTATCAAGATACCTACAGGGTACTCTTTCCTATAAATGGAAGGTCCAAACCTATCTACAAGATTATGCAAAGCCGAAATGGACAAAGAATGTGTTCCTTAAGCAAAGAAGCGCAATCAGTCTTTCCACACCCTTTAATATAAAAAACCATCATACTAATGGGTGTATCACTTTTTCATTTCCTACTTATGAGATGAATGAACACTTCACAAATATCCACTGATGTGGAAAATAGATCAGCGCTAACACGAAGTGCAAATACTCCTCAGTGAACTAATCACTAGCTCAATCCAGCTATACCGACAGGATGGAAAACAGCCAGCAGAAAGCGCTGAGTTAAATTTTGGAACCGCAGCTTCAATGACTCACTCATTACATAGTTTCCTTGGCATTTCAACGTTCCCCTGCAATACCTCCCTAAAATTATTCCAGTACATTTCCTTTTTGTTCTTAGTGGGTAAAGGCTGCAAGATCTTCTCAACACACCTGTAGTATCTGTAGTCGGATAATTAATCATTATTTAAAATATTCTAGTTTAAGATCGACCACCCCAAACAATTTTTAGATAAGATGAAGTATATTGCCTCCTAGTTTATATGCATTTATTGCTGTTCCATGTGGAATGCTGGAAATTAGCATCTACAAGTCCCAGACGAATTTTCTCATAAAAATCTACTAAGGGTGCCACTTCTCTTGGAGGTAGAATAATGATCTTAACCACAAACAATAAAGAAGTTTGACCCTTCATATATGCCTTTATAGATCAACGTGCTACCAAATTCTGATAACAAATTTATTTTAGGTTCACTACCCTTAGCTCAGATGATATTATATTGGGTAGAGTTGGAAATGAATTACCAATGCGACACTATATAGTCATGTGTAAAAATTATGGGGATTAGAAAAGGTACACACACACTAGTTTCCATTATAAGCAACTATCCAAATTAGTCCAGCTATGCTCTTAATAATGAGAAGAAAAAAAATTATTAATGTGTTTTGAATCGATAATAATCTGCGTATACAAAATGAACAATTGCAATGACTACTATTCTCACAATAATTTCAGGATTATCTCCATATATAATTCATCGATTCATCTAAGCAATTTCTTGTAATGGATCACAATGAGAGTATAAAATGAATAACCAATGACTACTATTCTCACAATAATTTCATGACTTATCTCCATATATAATTCGTCGATTCAATCAAGCACTTTCTTATAATGGATCACAATGAGAGTATAAAATAAATAACCAAAAACCATTGCCTCTCGATATCTATACAATATTTATCAATAAAATTTGTTATAATGCACAAAGATCGAGTATTATAGTTTGACGTAATTATTACCGTAATATTTCAGTTACCACTCTCACATTGATGTATAATTCAGCGAATGAATAGAATATACAATTCCAGAATTCCTTACTGGTTTTGTTTCATTACGTTATACTCAATGACATTGTGTATTTTTCATAAGATCCAATGGTCTTTGAAACTGCAAAATTGCTTTGCATTATGAAAAAATTTTGTCACTCTCTGGTTTATTTTCATGAAGAACTTTGTCTTTTTTATTAGATTGATATTTTTTAACTTCTGCATTCATATTTTCTACGGTCTCAGTAAAGTAGTTTATTTCTTGTAATTCCATTCTTTTAGAACAGTTGTTACCTCATAATCTGTTTCAGGTTTTATAATGAAAACTGACTCTTAGGTATTATAGCTCTCCACTTGCAGCCGGAATAATTCCCATTTTTTATTTGAGAGGTTGTTTTTTTTTTTGTGACCGATATACTAAAATTTAAACTGGTGTCAGTTCAGAAGGAAATTATCGTATACCTTCCACTCCAGTGTAGTTGCCAGCCTACTATAAATGGTATAAGAAATGCAGGGGTTCCTAGGGGTACTAAATGAGCGAATATATAGTTAGATTGATTCAATCATCCGTAAATAAGAAATTTTAATCATAATGGTAGGGCTAATATTAATCTTAATTAAATGAAAAAGGTACACTAAAATATGTATAAATATTTTATATAATTACATTAAATATAGGGAAATATCATCATAAAACTTGTAAACTTGACAATTTAAAAATGAAGAACTGCTGGAAAGAAATGAATAAATGCAGCTTCCCTACAAAATCATATTGAGCCGAAGTGAGCGCAAAAAACGACTATCGAAAAGAGAATCTGAATACACCTGAAAGAAAACCAAAATATATCTACTGTAAAATATATATTTTTGATTTCTCGTTAATTTGAGCACAATACAAAAATCAACTAACTTCCAATATATTCGACTAAGTAACTTAAATCTATATAAAAAATATAAAATTGAGATGAAAATTGCTAAATCTTATTCAATTACTTTATGAATGGAAACTGGCTATAAATGAATATAAGAAACTCATTTTACTAAGCAATCATATTGATATCTAATATACCAACTGCACTACACTATGCAGAAGTACATATATAAAACCTGTAAAACAACTTTACTACAACAGAATCCAAATATGGAGAGAATGAAATCCTAGTACCTATAGTCTCGATTAATATTGATAATCAATTTCAGCAATATAAAATCTTTAACAAAATTAAAAATGATACACTCATTGTGAATCAAAGTTTAAACACAACAAAATGTAGAAATTTGTTAGAAAACTGCTGAACAGAATATGAATGATCAGTTTTTCTTACAGTAATATTATTTGTTTGGTAGTAATAGAGCGTGGGCAACAGGCTGTTTCCCGTTTAAATTACATGCTATTTTGACCCTGGTATGAGATACGCCAGTTTACGCTTGAGCACAGCTTCGAAATATTCAAAACTTGTTTACAACATTGATGTTGTGTTGCCGAAACAGTGTGCATTTAGAAAAGAAATAATGCATTAACTGTGCTTTCTGTACTAAATTTGTGAAGAAGGTTCGTGAGATACTTGCTATGTTAATTGATACATGCGTTATCCTCATGTTCGCCCGATCCGCTCACTGCAGAATATTCCTGATAATGCTAAAAGCATGCACCTCAACTTGAGATCATTAACCAGCCGCAGATAAACATTAGCTGCATCTAGTTTGCAATGGATTATCTTTCTGGGTTTCGGAGCAGCTGGAAAATGACTCCTATTTTGCTAAAAAAAAAAAAATAATGTTTTCAGATGAGGTGCATTTTGAAAGAAAACTTGCAGTATTTTGAGCTGCATGTGATTTCTGCAGTGGTGGAATAATAGGCTTATTTTTCTTCAATAATGAAGAAGGAAAAAATCTTACGGTCAACGGAAACTACTACATGCATGAACATAGCTTTTCTTTTTGGCAAGTACTTTTAATAGTAGTGCACACTTCAACATTAATATAACAGTTAAATTTTGCCAAAAAATATGGGTTGTATGGCACAACAATTGTCAAGTGAACTGCCCCGCACATGAACAGAAGAAGATGAGAATGGATCCTTACAATACATGCATTGAATGTAGTCGTATGACAGCAATTTTTTGCAAGTAAATCATCAACAAAACCAATTGGCCGTTTCCAACTAATGATAAACAAACCGATTGCTTCTGGGAAATTACAACCCCTATTCCCGCTCATAAAAGTACGAAATTGAATAGCGACAAATATTTCTCAATAATGTCAAATATTCAACTGGCCTACAAACGCCGTCACAATTAGTGATGTTAGGTTATATTAGGCCGTATTAGGCAAACTTTGAACCTGATTTTAGCCCAGTTAATGATAAAATAAGAAAAATAATAATAAGTTGTTTCTGCAAATCTACATGACAGTACATTTCATATGGAAAATCGGGGTAAATGAAGCTGGTAAAATGGATAACAAAAAATGTGCTTCCAATGTTTAAAACTTTTAATGTATATTTTTTTGGAATATGTCGATGAATTTAAAATATAATTTATTATAAAAAGAATTCGTCCTTCACAAATATATGTATTTTTGATATTTCCCAGTGAATGCAATATACACATTATGCGTATTTCTTAAATTTGGTGAATTAAAAGCAGGGAAAGAACTTCGAGGCAAATTTTCTTAAAATTATACCTTTTAATTGTAATATAGTCATAGTCAAATCAATGGTACGCACTTTTCTATTATTATTTTGACTACATCAACACTCGTACCCATGATCTTGAGAGAAGTTGTGCTACTGTATGATCGCAAGACGCAAGGTTATAACTAATTCATAGTTCATGTGTAGTCTCATTGAGAGCTACTTGTCAGATAAATTTTCAAATTTAGATTTCAAATACAAAAACTTCTTGGCTCATTACTTTCTCGGATATCTTTAAATAATGCACTGTAGTAATAATATCCTCAAACATGTTTATAGAGGCAAATTAGAATTTCGCACGATAGGACTGTAGAAGACTTGTATTCAAATGGTTTTTGGTTTCATATAGAAACTGTTTAACCCTAAGTAGGTACGTGGTCAGATGGTAACGAAGCCTTAAGTCGCCAAGTAGTACTAATACCGTTTTGATGTCGTATCCTTGGTAGCCTATAGATAGATATAGGCTCTGAATTCCAACCAGCTGAAATTATTTATAAGCTTTGTGAGGTCTTCAGTTCATACCCCAGATTCTCCAGGAAATTACTTACGAAAAATGTGTGACTCATGTGAGCGAGGTCTGGGCAATCCGAATGAAAGTGTACAACTATGTCTTTATCTTGTGGATTTTTGGAGCTTCTGCAATGGTCATTAAGCGGAATTTTTTCAGCGTGCGTGCCGGTAGTCTAATGCTCCGTGCAGACTGCTATTAGACTGCTAATGGCACAGTCTGTTCAACCAGAGAAAAATGACGATACTTCATAGTTAATGTGTACATATAACTATCTTCTTCCATATTGCGATTATTTTTTTATATTTCTACGACGCTAATGACATATCAACTCAGTATTGCGCAGTGCTGTAGATGATCTTCCGGATCGCGGAAAATCGGGAGTAACGTCTAGCTGCTACATGAAGCTAAGAAGAGAATTCAAAAAAAGTAATTAATATTGGTCTCAAAACAATCAGGCAGCGCTGCGACGTAACAAAATTTAAATTTCACTCAATAACCTCGAAACCATTGCTTACGGTACCACATAAAAAACCGAAGGTCT
Source organism: Clusia tigrina (assembly GCA_920105625.2). Taxonomy (NCBI): domain Eukaryota; kingdom Metazoa; phylum Arthropoda; class Insecta; order Diptera; family Clusiidae; genus Clusia; species Clusia tigrina. The sequence continues at coordinate 138,057,234 of OV050031.1, forward strand.
CGTCTCATCTTCATGCAAAAGTTGAATGCAAAAGTTAATTCATGGGGAAATATATACGAGTATATACATTTCTTTGTGATTTTCTAACATCGCAGTGTAAACAAAGTAAATTAAGATTATTTAAAATTTGGAAATTTTATACGTGGAAAGCACGCATCTACTCAACAGACCGGTTTTATATTTATTATAATATTAATATTTGTTCCTGATCAATCCATTTGAAAAACGTGTTCAAGCTGGATCTGACCGTAAGTTAAATCGTTGAAAACTAACTAGTGTGCCCAGATAGATTCTATGGAGTTTTTTACAATAAATAAATCAGATAAAAATTATTCTATATAAGTAGCTAATTCCAATCTATTTATGTATTAATAGGCTGAGCATCTTTCTTTTCGTACACCTTACAGAGTGGAAAATAAACATATTTTGATAAAATTGGCACCATTGGAGAAGTCTCCGAGCGTAGATGGTCCGAATGTTAAAATTTTTGGATTGTTGTCCAAATGCGTTAGCATTTGTGAAGACCTAAATTTTGTAAAAATTTAAGGTCACACAAAATACCGCCCTCACCGTATAAGAGGTTTGATCATAAAATTCCCGTTATTTTTAATTTTTCCAAAAAGTATTTATTTATACATCAACAACTATCTTGTCCCCTGTAAAGTAATTCCCCTCAGATATAATACACTTATGCCAGCGGTTTTTCCAATCCTCGAAACACTTCTGAAACGCTTTTTTTGGTATCGCCTAACAGTAACAGCTCCTGTTTCGATTTTTCTTTTATGTCCTCAATCGTAGCAAAACGCTTTCCTTTAATCGGTGTCTTCAGCAAAGAGGAAAAAGTCAGCGGGGGCCAAGTCCGGTGAATACGGTGGTTGAGGCATGATAACGGTTTTGTTTTTGGCCAAAAAATTATGCACAAGCATCGATGTGTGAGCTGGTGCGTTATCATGGTGCAAAATCCATGATTGGTTTTTCCACAATTCTGGGCGTTTCTGACGAATTGCTTCTCGCAAACGGCGCATAACTTCAAGGTAGTATTCCCTGTTGACCGTACGACCTTGTGGCAAGAATTCATGATGCACCACGCCATTGCAATCAAAGAAAACTGTCAGCAAAACCTTTACGCTCGACCGAACTTGACGTGCTTTTTTCGGTCTTGGCTCATCTGGACGTTTCCGTTGGGATGATTGGGCTTTGGTTTCAATGTCATAGCCATACACCCACGATTCGTCACCAGTTATGATCTTTTTGAGGAAATCTGGATCGTCGTTGACGATGTTCAACAGCTCCTGAGCGATGTCTATGCGACGTTGTTTTTGCTCAAAATTTAGCAACTTTGGAACAATCTTCGTTTCATGCCTAAAACATCCGTAAAAATTGCTTGGCATGGGCCGAACGATATGCCAACATCATCAGCAACCTCTCTGATAGTGATTCGACGATTATCCAAAATCATTTTCTTCCCTGCGTCAATGTTTTCATCGGTTGTTGACGTGCTCGGGCGACCAGGACGAGCATCGTCATTGACATTTTCTCGGCCTTCCTTAAACCGGTTATACCACAATTGAACTTGTGTTCTGCTCATAGTAGACTCGCCAAAGGCCACAGTCAACATTTCAAATGTCCTTGCGCATTTAATTTCATTTTTTACACAAAACTGAATACAGTTTCTTTGATCCATTTTTTCGAATAGTACAAAATCGAAGAGCACACCAAAATACGACTAACCTTTTTATCTGTCAAAAACAAACTGACAATCCAAAATGGTTGGTATTGCCAACATATATAACAGACATGTGTACGAACATAACAGAAAAAAAATGCGAACATCGAACATACGTAACTCATGAAATTTGAAAATAATGGTTATTTTTTTATCACACCTCGTACCAACACCATGCGAGCACATGTAGCCAAACCACGCCACACGTGGTTAAGCTCGAACACGACACAACGCCGATATACGGGAATTCCGTATGCTCGAACACGACACAGTGCCGAAATACGGGACTTGTCGATGCTCGCATAAAAAAAGGTATAAAAGGCCGGTACATAGAGGAACCGGTCTCTCTTGTGATTTCAACAGCAGCGGTGACAACAGCGAACGAGCAGGCGAGTAAGAGGGTATAGTATTCGCGGACTGTGGCGACCACGGCAGACAGTTTCTGACATTTGAGACTTCTTACGTGATTGGTTTTTTTTTTATTATATATATATTTTATTGAATCTCCTAAAAAATATCTTAGAACTAACAATAAATCTTCATAGTATATTTAACATTTCACTTTTAAATTCATATTAATCATTACCAACCTCCCAGTGCCAGTGCTTTGAGGAGTTAGGGTATATGAAAAGAAGTAACGCAATACTTAAATAATAGCGTAATGAATAAGCTTAAAATCTAATTTGTTGCTAAGCGCAGCACGTCCATCCTTTTCAGGCGGGTGTGTCCTTGATGCTGTAGTAGGCGCCTCGCTAATGTATTGGGATGCTTGTCTAGCTTTGCTAAGTAAGATTCAGCAAGTCGGGAAACTTCTTTAGTTACATACGGGATATGTAAATCTCTGTGGATGTTAACGTTTTTGATGTACCAAGGAGCATTGGTAATCATTCGAAGAATTTTCGATTGGGCTTTTTGCAGCTTTTCGACATTTGAGGGTGAAGCAGTACCCCAGAGTTGGATACCGTAGGTCCATATGGGTTTGATAATTACTTTATAGAGTTGAACTTTAAAGTCCAGTTTGAGCTTGGACTGCCTGTTCAAAAGCCAGTTTAGTTCATTTATTTTGAGTTAAATTTGAGTAATTTTTGCACTTATATGCTTTGCCCAAGTAAGTCTACGATCTAAATGCATTCCTAGATATTTAGTTTCTGTCGCCTGAGGGATCGGCTTGGTGTTAATTTGCACAGGGGGGCAAGTACTCCTGCATAGAGTAAATGTGACATGAACGCATTTCGACTCATTGACTTTGATTCTCCAGTGGTCAAGCCATTCCTGAAGCATGTTGACGTGTACTTGGAGAAGTTTTGACGCCTCTTTCGGATTTGTGTGAGTACACAATATGGCTGTGTCATCGGCAAAAGTATAGGCGATAGTCTTGCCGTTTGTTGGCATATCTGCAGTGAACAACGTATAGAGCAGGGGGCCTAATACGCTGCCTTACGGTACTCCAGCTTGTATAGGGTATTCATCTGAGATGAAGCATTTTTGTTTCACCACAAAGCGTCTACCTGAGAGATAGCTTTCGAGCAATGTGTAGATGTTAAGAGGTAACATACTTTTCAGTTTGTGCAAGATTCCTTCGTGCCAGACCTTATCAAATGCCTGAGTGATGTCGAGAAAAACTGCGGAACAGTATTGCTTCTTTTCGAACGTTTCTTGTATAGTGTTTACAATGCGATGAACTTGTTCGATAGTACTGTGTTTTTCTCTAAACCCAAACTGGTGGTTTGGTATAACATTAGACTGTTTGACAACGTCTTTAATACGCTTTATTAACAAACTTTCAAAGAGTTTTGAAAAAATTGATAGCAGACTAATTGGTCTGTAGGAAGAGACGCTTGTTGGGTCCTTTTCAGCTTTGGGAATCATGTTAATTTGAGAAATTTTCCATGAGTAAGGAAAGAATCCAGTGCGTATTATAGCATTTAATATATGCAAGAGATGCATTGTGGCTATTGCTGGGAGCTCTTTTATCATTTGGTCCGTAATCAGATCACGCCCTGGAGATTTTTTGGCATTGAGTTCTTTGATAGCGTTTGTCAGCTCCTTTTTGGCAATCGAGATACCATTGACGCTAGGGATAGCATCAACCGCCGTTAGAGAACGGTCGGAACTAGCAAGATTAGGGGTGAAAACTTGCTCCAAATGATTTGCGAATGCTATTCCCTTTTCTGCATCACTTCTTGCCCAGTTGCCGTTGGGAAGGCGTATTGGTGACTCCATTTGAATGGGTTTTTTCGAGTTTTTGGCCGTTCGCCATAGAGAATAGCTTGAGGCTTCTGTAGGACAGAGGGTCTCTACAAACTCGTGAAACTCGGAGGTTTCCTTTTCTTTTAGAAGGTGATGCAGTTGTTTAGTACATTCATTCAGTTTCTTCTTCAGAGAAGATGATCTCTGCAATTGCCATTCTCTCCTAAGAGATCTTTTTTCGGAGAGGATCTTCACAATGTCTTGGGGAGTACACTCTTGTCGGGTTTGAGCTTTAGAACGTGGTGTAGCAATTTTTTTGGACAAGACATTAAGACCAAGAGCATTTATCGCAGAGAAGAGTTTTCTGCTCTTTGGGAGTTACTAAACGTGAGCCCCAATGAGTATGCTTTGCATTAAAGTCTCCAGCAGCAATGAACTTAGCATCGAGAGTACTAAAGAATTGTTTGTACTGCTGCTCATCTATATTAAACCTGGGTGGGCAATAGATGGATGATACTGTCAAGTCCTTTCTTTGACGTATTCTTCGAGCTGAATAGTCGTCGCTTGTAGATAATCGGTACAGTATCCTTGCATTGGGAAATGCTTTATTCTATTCTTGATCAGAATAGCTGTACCACCACGTGCTTTGCCACCGGGGTGTTTGGTGTCATAAACTTTGTATCCCGCTATCTGGAAACAGTTTTTCTGAGTTAGGTGAATTTCAGAAATTAGCATCAAATCTATTGAGTTATCGTCGAGAAATAGTTTGAGCTCATTTTTGTGCTGACTTATGCCATTTGCATTCCAATGACAGATTTTCAGTGCGTTCATGGTTTTGTTAATAAGGATTGCAAAAGCATGTTCTGATTACTTATCATGTCTTGCATCATACTTTGCATTGAGTACATAAATTGCGTCATATTTGCGATGAACTCTTGTAAAGTCTTTTCAAGAGTACTCTCATCATTTTTAGGGTTTACTGGTGGGGTGCCTTTGAGAATATTTGCGTAAGAAATACTTGAAGGCTGTGCTTCACGGGCAGAGATTTCGCGCAAAACTGTTACGGGAGGAACAGTTTTAACTTGTTTTGGCTGAGGTGTTAATTTCTTTTTTATATGAGCGTATACAGTGCAACCTCTGTAGTTTGCAGGGTGATTTTCACCACAGTTGCTGCATTTTTTGACACTGGAGTCGTCTTTGGGCTTTGTGCAGTTTTGTGATATGTGGAGATCACCACAAACGACACATACACTGGGAAGTGTACAGTATTTTCTAGTGTGCCCAAATTCTTGGCAGTTCAGGCATTGAACTGGTCCAATTCGCTTGTGGGGTTCTTCTACAGAGATTTTTCTATGTAGAAGATAGCGAAGGTTGTAGATTGTGGTTCGCCTTTTCTGAGGTTCGAGTCGACTGGCTGTAGCTCAACGCGAAAGAGCGGCAGTGGAATCTTATCTTTATTGCGTATGTTAAACACAGAGTTTGCGGTAAAACCCTCTTGGGATAGGGCTTCTCTTATTTCGTTGACATCTACGTCAGCTTCGATTCCTCTAAGGACAACAACAATGCCTTTGCTACTTTTAAGTTTGTAGGTGTAATAGTTTTTTTTCTCTGTGTCAAAGAGATTGACGACTTTGCGATAGCTTGATTCGATATATAATTGAATTTTGGTTTCATGTATTTTGCCTTTTAGTATTGGGACAACATGAAAGTTTTTAGCACCAATTAGAGTAGTTAGAGTTTTTACGAGAGCGTTAGAGTTGCGCTCCCTTAAATAAATTGGTGGGGGCTTTACCTCTTTTAGCACTTTCTGGGTAGTATTGTCTTCGGCATTTGCAAGAGGTGCAAACCTGTTAGAAGCGAGTGGATTCTTTCAGGAGCAGAATCATTAGATTTAATCTGCTTTGCCGATTTTTGAGAAAATTTTTGAGGACTCAACTTGCGCTTAACCACAATATAGCGGTCCATACCAGTCTGTATTGCGGAACCTTTTCCTTGGTTGGCTGTAGCATGCATGTTGAGAGGTTGTAATGGTGAGAGAGAGCTGCTTTGCATACTCCACGGCAAAGTGGTTACCGACCCAGAGCCAACAATAAGCGTACTTACGTTTTTGCAGCAGTCGTTACTTACTGTAATGTGCTCAAGCTGAGAGCCAGCGTTAGCAGAGCCAGAGAGGGAGAGCTGTTTATGGGAGCAGTCACACACTGAAAAGCTGCGCTGCCTACCGCTGCTGTCGAAATGCGCTATAAGTGTATTAATTTCACTTGGCGAGAGATTGCAACTGTTTTTATTTATTTTCACGCTGTTGTTATTGTTTTGTTGTTGTC